>RJVU01053127.1:7843764-7857294 GCA_003731715.1 Anabarilius grahami | reverse complement strand
GTTAAACAGTAGGTCTATGTGACAACTGGGTTTTCCCCAATTGGTTTTCCATGCAGTGCTACAGGGTTGATTCCACAGTGTAATGCATTCTAAGGGGCAATGTTTTGCATTGGAAAAGGGGAAAATCAGAGCTTTTTTCCAGCTGGATACCTTACGTGGGAAAAAGTGATGGGGGTGGAGAAGGAAAGTGATTCTTGATTGGTAACTTTAAGACTAGACACTTCTAGGTGACATGGAGTCATATGCTGGAGACCGAACAGGAAGTCTGTAGAATATGTGTGTGTCGCACCTATTCGTATGGGTACGGGACCAGGTAAAGGGGTGGAGATCGAGGAGGAGGGAGCGGGTGTTATGTGGAGTTCTGGGAGAGATTAAACCAGTTCATTACAAAGTTATCACACGACTCCTCTGTTTTGTGCACATCTACAAAGTCTTTGGATTCTGGCAAGTTTATGGTGAAGGATTCTTGAGTTGTCAGTCATTTCTTGATGTCTTTACAGAGAAAATGAGTGCACCTCTATTTATCTGGCCATAGAAATCTTTTAAACTTTATAGTATATCATACGAGTACGTGTTATGAGCAATCAAACATGGTTTTACTGAAACTGAAATTGTGCAGGGTTTTACTCTACAAGAGACCCCTGTGCCCACGCCTCACCCTCGCTTTCCCAGTCAACTGATTTAACAACCTCACCCTTCTGGAATGTGACACTTTGCTCGGTGGAACGCAAGACCACCACAAACGTCACTGTTAGCCTGAGGGAGATACAAAGAAAGTTAGCATGTCCGTTCCTTTACTTGCAATCAATAAAAAAGTATGTTCTACCTACCTCTCTGCCATGGTTTGTGGAGGACTGCGTATTTGTCTTGACCAAGTAGGTCAATAATACCTGATGAAAGTCAGCCGTTAGCATTTCCAGTCATCTCCTTTGATTAGCTTGCAAAGGACCTCCGGAAGTAAAAGTCTAATATCTTTGGAAAGATACTGTACTATTTGCAGCCACATGATCTAGTTACTACATCTACTAGCAGGGACTACCTTGTAAATGATAAACAGTCAAAACAATTATTTAGTCACTAATCAGTTTAGTACCACAAAAAACAAAAAAACTAAAAAAAAACAACATAAAGAATGAATCATGTGAAAGTGTAATCTTAAATGCCCAAATGTATATAGTTGATTACTTGGTGTCAATCAGGGTTATTTATCACTAGAACAAAGCTGACAAAGTTCAACCACAAGGTTTTGAGGTGTGTTGTGGATTTGCAGGTTTCTCTAGAATGCTTGCTCTATGTTCTATTTGTAGACACCATTGCAAAGTGTGGGTGAGAGTGACAAAAAAGGATGTGGTGTAGGGTCTACATCGAGAAACAGCCCTAAAAGATTGACCTAAGACCGGATGCTTTTCTCGGAACTCCAGCCGTAGTCAATTCCAGTAATTGCAGAACTGGTCGCAGATCTGCGCTGGTCCGTATGTCTGCGTAGGCGGGAGCGTCAGGCCTCCGCACCCACTCCCAGCCTGCGTGCAGTATCTCACAGCCACCTGAGAGTCTGAAGCCCTGCAGACTGCAATCAAAACCAGGTCAGAGCTTTAAGCTGCACTTTTACAGTTGTCTGTCCTCCTGCAGACATATCAAGCATGACTAAGCCAGTGGCTCCCAACCCTGGTCCTGAAGTATCCCTAACACTGCATATTTTTGATGTCTCTCTTTTTCGACAAACCCATTTAAGGTCTTAGAGTCTTTACTAACCATGGGGGCTGGGGGTACTCCAGGACCAGGGTTGGGAACCACTGGGGACAGGGATAGCTGTAGGTTAGAGTAATGGGCGTGCCGAAAGGTGAATCGCTACAACAGAAACTAACCCCTAACCCTACCCCACAACCTGACAGACAGCTTTAGCGACCAATGATAAAGACCTTTCTCCACGCCTATTACACCAACCTGCAGATACCCACACTTGCACACCTAAGCAAAACCCCTCAAACAAAGGTGTCCAGTTCTTCTCAGAGGGCCATTACTGCAGAGTTTAGCTCAGGGGTGTCCAATCTTGCTCCTGGAGGGGCCCTTCCAGTCGTGTTTAGCTCCAGCACCAATTAAACACATTTGAGCTAATCAAGGTCTTCAGGATCACTTGAAATTCAGCCAGGTGAGTTGGAGCTAAACTCTGCAAAAAGTTTGACCTACCAATTTGCATACTATCCATACTAAAAATTAGAATTAGTAATTAAAATTAGTGTGTCCCAAATCGTAGCATGTTGAAATTAGTATTCCAAAGATCTACTTTTTCTGGGTAGAATATGAAGTGCAGATCTGTGCACACTCTAACGGCTAATATTGTCCACAACCCATTGTGCGTTGGACAAGGATTTGATTAGAACTACAAAGTGTTAAAAACTACAAACATGGCGGATGTGCAAGTCTGACTGTTAAGAAGAAAGGTTTAGAAAAAGGGGTTTGAGTGATTAATCAGTGTCTAACCTGATGAAAATATATTTATTCAGTGCTATCCACTATATTTAATCTGCAACAGCATTGTGAACTTTTGTAAAGACACATGCAGCAATGGTTTAGCTAAACACCTGAACCATCTAATCAAGGTCTTCAGGATGACTAGAACTTGTGGGCAGCTGCATTGAAGCAGATTGGAGCTAAACTGCAAGAATGAATTCAGAATTGGGCACTTTTGTTCCTTTCTACCTTATTTTGCAATGTGGAAGCTATTTTCTTTGAATGTGTGAGACTTGTTTCATTAGCCACTATAGGTAAATAACTAGAATAAGTACAGTAAAAAGAAGAACTATGCGTGTTATAAATCAGTGTGCTTATGGTAACGATAATTAAAATTATTTCAAAAATGCCAGTTTGCAATATCAAGCAGCTTAGAGGACAGTTTTTGCTCTACTACAATTACTGGAAGCAGATGACATCGGGAAGCCTTGCACATTGGCCACACCCACTTTTACCTTAAAAATAATGTGAACAATGAAGGTGGCTTTTTTCTTCGGACATTGCTAGATCTGTTTATACCAATTTGGTATACCATTTCTTCAAAATCCTTTGGTGCAGTTGAAAAATCTTGCTCCTAAAGTGGTATATACTCGTACAGAGGTTTATAAAGTTATGAAAAATTTTGCTAGGGCAGAACTTCTGACCAAAAATGGTCCCTTCTCGGGACTGCAGAACGGTAATTAGGACTATCCTGTAGAGGAAGTTTAAGAATAGAGGCTATACTCACATTTGAGATGTAGGAACAAAAGATGCAACAAGGGAAACATTGTGTGACATAAATAGAACCTTGTGGCTCCTTAAACTGAAAGTAATCTTAAAATCAGTCTTTGCCACACCATTTCTGACACGGTCAGTCTGTGAAAAAATTAAAATGAGACTTCTGACATGTCTTCATTGTTTTTTTCATTCTATTTTTTCAACTATTCATAAGGAGTTCATCACAAACATATAGTAAACATGCAAGTTATGCTATAGTGCAAGTCACAATTTAGACAAACTAGTGAGCTTATCACCCAAAAAACAACTTTTCTTAGCAAAGGACGATTACTATGTTCTGTAAGTGATCTCTGTCAATTCTGTACATGTGCTATTAGAGCAAGCTGCAGCATGTTGCCCACGATAGACGTCTGACTTTCATGAATACGCATGTGGTTTAGTCTTGTAAAACTCCAGTCAGCACATGCATATAGCTCTTGAGCGGCCATGTAAAAATACCCTGTACTTACGTAAATTCAAAAATTTAACACCACCACATCCACCGACTGTATAGTGTTTCTTCTTACAGTGTAGACTAGCTGTATCACTGTTGCTGGCTTATGAGTAACTATCAGTTTTTATGGATCAAGAAAATGCATATGAAGGCAACTTGAGTAGGCTGAAAATTAGCATAACAGCTACTACAAGGCTTGAAGAAGCACAAAAAAAAACAAATGCAATACAGGTAAAAAAAAATATATATACAGGTACTTCCCAAAAAATTAGCATATTGTGATAAAGTTCATTATTTTCCATAATGTAATGATAAAAATTAAACTTTCATATATTTTAGATTCATTGCACACCAACTGAAATATTTCAGGTCTTTTATTGTTTTAATACTGATGATTTTGGCATACAGCTCATGAAAACCCAAAATTCCTATCTCAAAAAATTAGCATATCATGAAAAGGTTCTCTAAACGAGCTATTAACCTAATCATCTGAATCAACTAATTAACTCTAAACACCTGCAAAAGATTCCTGAGGCTTTTAAAAACTCCCAGCCTGGTTCATTACTCAAAACCGCAATCATGGGTAAGACTGCCGACCTGACTGCTGTCCAGAAGGCCATCATTGACACCCTCAAGCGAGAGGGTAAGACACAGAAAGAAATTTCTGAACGAATAGGCTGTTCCCAGAGTGCTGTATCAAGGCACCTCAGTGGGAAGTCTGTGGGAAGGAAAAAGTGTGGCAAAAAACGCTGCACAACGAGAAGAGGTGACCGGACCCTGAGGAAGATTGTGGAGAAGGACCGATTCCAGACCTTGGGGGACCTGCGGAAGCAGTGGACTGAGTCTGGAGTAGAAACATCCAGAGCCACCGTGCACAGGCGTGTGCAGGAAATGGGCTACAGGTGCCGCATTCCCCAGGTCAAGCCACTTTTGAACCAGAAACAGCGGCAGAAGCGCCTGACCTGGGCTACAGAGAAGCAGCACTGGACTGTTGCTCAGTGGTCCAAAGTCATTCGGAAATCAAGGTGCCAGAGTCTGGAGGAAGACTGGGGAGAAGGAAATGCCAAAATGCCTGAAGTCCAGTGTCAAGTTCCCACAGTCAGTGATGGTCTGGGGTGCCATGTCAGCTGCTGGTGTTGGTCCACTGTGTTTTATCAAGGGCAGGGTCAATGCAGCTAGCTATCAGGAGATTTTGGAGCACTTCATGCTTCCATCTGCTGAAAAGCTTTATGGAGATGAAGATTTCGTTTTTCAGCACGACCTGGCACCTGCTCACAGTGCCAAAACCACTGGTAAATGGTTTACTGACCATGGTATTACTGTGCTCAATTGGCCTGCCAACTCTCCTGACCTGAACCCCATAGAGAATCTGTGGGATATTGTGAAGAGAAAGTTGAGAGACGCAAGACCCAACACTCTGGATGAGCTTAAGGCCGCTATCGAAGCATCCTGGGCCTCCATAACACCTCAGCAGTGCCACAGGCTGATTGCCTCCATGCCACGCCGCATTGAAGCAGTCATTTCTGCAAAAGGATTCCCGCCCAAGTATTGAGTGCATAACTGAACATAATTATTTGAAGGTTGACTTTTTTTGTATTAAAAACACTTTTCTTTTTATTGGTCGGATGAAATATGCTAATTTTTTGAGATAGGAATTTTGGGTTTTCATGAGCTGTATGCCAAAATCATCAGTATTAAAACAATAAAAGACCTGAAATATTTCAGTTGGTGTGCAATGAATCTAAAATATATGAAAGTTTAATTTTTATCATTACATTATGGAAAATAATGAACTTTATCACAATATGCTAATTTTTTGAGAAGGACCTGTATATATATCTTGCACAAAAATGTGTCAATAGCTGTGTTTCCATCAGAAGATGCGAATGTAACTTGTGCAGAACTGGAATATTGCATAAAACATTTGCGAATAAAGCGCTGTTTCCATTTAGTGAGCTTAAGAGAACAAAATTGTCATTTCCTGATAAGCTTGTGCTAAATATCACAAAGAAAAATTGAAGTTGCTGCAGTAGGAGAAGCCACTGTATGTAAGAAATTACTTGCGCCTCAGGAAGCGCGGACTGAATGCAATAAACGCGGTAATGTTATCTTGCTTTTGGAGGCGGATGTCTGCTGTTTGGGAATGCAGTCGTGTAAGACAGTTCTAGGAGGTAATTATATTGAACCACTTTGATGACAGACTTTACTCAGGCATTTTAGATGCTGTGCAACGAGATTGATTGGTCCAGTTATGCAGTCACGATTTTTTTGCGCACTGAGGAATTTATTCGGTAAATATGTTTCAATCGTAGTTTATGCACATTTCCTTATCTGAAGTTTATCTGACTCAATTGGGCTCATACATTTTTAATGCGCATTCTTAGAATTTATGCGCATCTTGGCGTTTCATCCAGCGTTTTTTTTCATGCCATATCCCAAAACACACATAAAAATACGTGAATGGAAACATAGCTATTGACAGAATAAAGAGGAATGCATTTGCTCCAGTTCCCTCTGCAAATGGCTTGGTGATCTTTTAGGTTTCATCAGTACTATACTGCCCCCTTTCTGTCATGAACAGTACTGTACTATTCAAATCTATAGCACAGCAAATCCAGCTTAAATTAATAGTGTCAAGCGCAAAGAACGTAATGACACGACGTGTTATTTCAAATAAATTTATTGTTAATTTCATCCACTGTACAAAGCAAGCAGTCTTGCAGTTTCTGACTTCACTGGGGTGGGGAACAGACAAAGCCGGAGACTTTTTCACACCGACAGAATTTCCTACTGAGAAACAAAAAATACAAAATAGAAAATAAAGCATAAGTACGTTCATATGCTGCATGTATTATATTGTATTTAATGAGTGTTGTCCAACATTTCTCATTTGCTAAAAAGTGAACATACCAACACACAAGTCATTTACTCCAGCGCTTTGACGATTGCCTCGTTTGCCTCTATGCTGATCAGAACCTCTGCCCGGGCTGCCTCATCTGAAGCGCCCATCAGTTCTGACTGGGCTTTCTCGAGGTTCGCTTTCGCCGCCTACAAAAAAGACATGGCACTCTTGACATTTGGTTCACATTCACTGTAATCTTGACATTGATGTATCAGGCAAAAATCCAATCTATAACAGCTGACATTATAAAAGGAGCCATCAATTGGAACAAGTGTCGTATATATCTGAGAACTTCAATATCTTGAAGCACCTTATAAGTGAGAAAACTCATCTTTGCCATAAAAATCAATGCTGCTGCTACTTGAGCCACATTCTAGACTAGCACGGCCATTTTCTCACCAGTGTGAGCAAATAAACGTGGCCTCTTTCCTGTGAAGGACATTTGTCTCAGTGGCGATTACACAGTGTAAAGGCCAAACATTGCTGGGAGTTAAAGGTCTCTCAGTGGGGATTTGACACATCTGCAACACTTCAACAGTGACTGACCTTTCCTTCCTTATTAACCAGCGAAGCCCCCGAGCATAGCTATCTCTAGGAAGAATAAAAAAGAGGCCTATTTATGTGGAATAAACCCAAAAGTGCTCTTTATTCCGTGTCGGAAAAAGGGCATGTCCGAGAACATCCCGTTTGGAATCAGTTTGATGTGTCATTCTGAACAGTCGAGTTGTTCTGTGAAAGAGGTGACTAACAGAATATGAAGAGCATTGTATTTCTTTTTAATGATGGTGTATGGAGGGTAAACAGCATGAACACAATCAAAGGGTGGCTTGATTTAGTTTCAAAGGCTAAATTTAAATGATAATCCAACAAAAGGTGTCTATACAGTCAGATAATAGGGCGTTACCGTAACAGTTACGAACTATTAAATATTGCACAACTACACAGATTCAACCTTATTAAACACCTACAAGCCAACAATTTAATCTTAACAGTCTTCGTTTTCAAAAACGCACAAAATACCCGTCCCCTTCTTTCTTGAAATGGACCTAAAATAAAAATGCCATAATGCATTTGAGTGAATAAAAAAAAATAATAATTAGTGGAGAACGGAGCTATGCATGAATGAGTTTTTTTATTATTCTTTGTGTCGAGATAACAGAAGAGCAGGGACTCACTGCGAGGTCGAGGTTGTCCAGAGGAACGGCCTCCTCCGCCAGCAGCTGCACTGAAGAGTCGACATTGACAGTGACTGATCCACTGCTCACTGCAAAACACAAAGCACGTTAAATCTCAAGCATGGATGGGAGTTCAGAAGGTGCACTATATTATTTGTTGACGCTTGAAGAAGCTCTCATTTGTAGGACAAGTCTGACCCCTTCTGGATGGATTACTAAAACATACGCGATAATAAGTCAGGCATCTTTATGGCAGGTCGCTTTCAAACACGCTTGCTTCACCATGGACAATCATGTTACAAATATCCTTTTGAAGTGTGCAACTGAGGATCAAAATACCCACAAGTCATAGTAACATCCATCCCCTCCTTGTTTCATTCCTTTTGCAAGCATTTCTATAATTAACATGTATTCTATCAAATGTTTTCTTGTCTTTTTAATAGCACTCCTTCCAGATGACATTCATCTTATTCATATTACTCAATTATGTGGAAGAATTTGGTGGCAAAATCAGGTCAAGTACTACCGATTAGACTGTATTTAAATGAAATTAGAGTTAAGAAAAATTCTGAAAATAAAACGTTAAAATCACTCTAATTTGATGATTTTTAGCAAGCTGTATGTATTTATTTGGTTGTTTTATGCCATGTCAGAGTTTAAGAACAGGGTCCAATCAGTTAAATTAATGAATTCGATTCCCAGTAGGGCTGCACGATTTATCACATCGCAAGATGTTAATATGTAATTCATTATTTCCAGGAGCTCATTGCTTCTACCTTCAATTAAACTGCTAACAGTGATTGTAAATTAAATTGCCTAAATTATTACACGGTTAGCTAACTGCATGATTATATGTACATTTCTGAAACCACAAACATACGGAGGACAGTCACCTCCGATACCAGATTCTCTAAATTGTAATGTTGACATGCATTCGTAGTTGATCCCTGATCCATGGTTCGGAAAGCATGCGATTTACTACGGATTAATTGCAAAGTTGAACCATCATACAGTTAAAGGCCCGGTTTCACAGACAGGGCTTAGATTAAGCCAGGCCTTAGTTCAATTAGAAACTGGGGGCATATTACAGAAACTTTCTAACTCAGGTCTTAACTTAAAGTGCCCATTTATGCTTTTTCGAAGATTACCTTTCAGGCAATGTTTAATGTAACTGTGAATGTAAATGATATGCAAAGTTGTGAAGCCAAAAGTGCACAATAAATAAAAAGTTATTGTCTCTCAAAAGAAAGAATCGACTCTAAACCACCTAAACAAGTCGTCAGGAGTTCGAATCCCACTTCTGTGATGGCTACACGTCACTGGGTAACACATTTGCCTAATGCCCGCCTATGTTCTACTTTGTTCGTCCCTGAACAACTTCACCAGCTCTCAAACACTGGAGCTGACCGTTTGTGTTGTGTACATGTCAAGACGACGCAGTTTTCTGCTCTGCAAAAGCAAATTCTCTATGTAAAAACTTCCGAAGGATGAAGATGTGAAGAGTCAGTGGTTAAAATGACCACAGCGATACAACAGCAGTATAACCTTTTGACGATTGCTTCTCAAATCTCTGTGAGGTCTAAATAGGTTTTACAAAATGCTTATCCATTAAAGATGGGACAGTACCCACTTTATTTAGACCAATTTTCTCCTCAGAATCACAACCTGTAAGAATGATTAATTATTGATATATATATTTTCTACTGGGTGTTCAAAATACGTAGTTTTGTGCTTTATATTGTGTATGTCTCCAACTAACTCATGTTATCTGCTATTAATGCAGACTGTCTGTTGTTCTTACTACTCTGAGTAATACTAAAGGATGGAGCAAGATTTGTTTTACAAACTTTAATGTTATATCAGTTTATGTTAGTGTTCGGCTAACACTAACACGGTTATTGATACAGTTAATGATGCAGTTCTCACATGTGCACCGCAATAAATTAGAAATATACACATTGGTTTGTTGATGGACGTACACTTGTTAATGCTGATGTAGAGGAATTACTGTTGCAACATTTCATATTGTACATCAAATTGAGTAGTGCATCACTGAGAAACGTCCTGCTCAAGTCGACCTTGCGATTGAGGTTGGGGTTGAATAACTAGTTCTTGCAATGTTTCATCATCAGACTTGCGCTCAGTTTGATATGGTAAAATCGCCGCAATCGTTACTGTCTTTACAGTGTGTACAATCACTTAGCTTTAGGAACCTCTGGAGCTGAAGTTCACTTATGGTAATGGTGGTTTTATTTCCGCATGCACTGCAAGCAGTAGACCAGTCACAACAGACTGGGCCATCTGACCAATCAGAGCAGAGTAGGCTTGCAGAAAGGAGGGGTTTAGAGAGACTGAATCTTCGGATGAGCCGTTTGAGAATCATTGAAAAATGAGTGGTGATGTGCAATGTATATTATGAAAAAATGAAAGTGTTTTTTGACCTTTGATGCATATAAACCTGTTGTAGGACACCTCCAAAACAAAATTAGGAGCCTTTAAAATAGCATAATAGGGGCACTTTAAGATATGATAAGTTAATTTAGGATTTTTCAAATTCGTATTACAGAAGCAAATCTTAACTTGATTTAGGATTCTTATCATATCTTACAAAATCCTATCTTACAAAATCTCATCTTATCTGTAGTTAGGAAATCTTAAACCGCTCCATCGAGTTCGGTAATCAACTGTCAGGTCTGTTACCAAGCAACCAACAACGCCCAAGCAGCTGCTGTGAAGTAAACACTAGAGATTAAAATGGAGAAACAAAATAGGTGTGCTTTTAATTAAGTGCTGCAGAAAGAAAAGTTGATAAGCTTGGTTGAAAAAGGCAAAGCCTAGTATCACTATATTTCATTGGAGTCTGTAATTATCAGTGTATGGTCCTCAAAGTGCAGCATCATTTGGGTGTTCAAAAAGTCTTTCCACCATCAAACATCATTGTTCTTCATCTAGCATCATTAATAAATGTAATGCCATTCTCAAACAGGGCTATTATGTGATTTTTACAGTTGAGATTTACAGTTGCTGTCCTAAAGTTAAGAGTTTTTAGGATTTTTTTGTGGAGTTCGGGTGCTTCTGTATTATCTGTAATTTTCCTATCTGTAGTTAAGATAAGATAATGCACTTAAGAAACGTCATTCTGTAATAGCTTTTGTCCTAAATGAGGTTCTAACTGAAATTGCCATGGTTACCAAACAGATAAGATGGGA
Source organism: Anabarilius grahami (assembly GCA_003731715.1). Taxonomy (NCBI): domain Eukaryota; kingdom Metazoa; phylum Chordata; class Actinopteri; order Cypriniformes; family Xenocyprididae; genus Anabarilius; species Anabarilius grahami. The sequence continues at coordinate 7,846,287 of RJVU01053127.1, read as the reverse complement.
TTCTAAAGTTAGGATCTTTCTGTAATATGCCTCCAGGGGCCTGTACCATGAAGCCGGATTAGCTGGCTAGCTAGGCAAGTTTCAAATTAGTTTGCGCCAATCCTGGGTTTTAGGTACCATGAAAGTGACTTGGCTTTTAGCTGTGTTTATCACCATAGTAACTTACGCTCCACAGCTAACCTGCTCCAGGGCAGGTTATGAGAGATCTCAAACTGAAATTGGGCCAATTGGATGTGAGCTAAATGAACTGACACATCTAACGCAATAAAGTCACTCCCCCAGTTTCTCTTCCTCCAAATTAAAGGTCACTATTTAGTAAATAAAAAATATTTAACAATGAAATTGTCTAGCTTTAATGATATTTTAGAATTATTTTATGATTTATACAATGATGATATATATTATTATTAATCCATTACACACAAGTGATTTTAGTTTAGCAGTTATTTTTTAACATTTAGTTTCAATTAATATATAGATCATATGTAATATAAACAAGCTGTAAATAAACTTTAAATATGACTACATGTGACCTTACATGTTTTGAGTCTATTGCTTTATATATCAAATATATAAACTAACTTCTCAAGTTTTACTTGCACTGAGCAAGATAATTTATTTTATTTGTAAATGAGTTTAAATACTTCATTTTCTTCAATCTCTTAACCTTCAGCAAAAGAGTTTTGAATCACGCTGGCTCTCTCGCGAGAAGTGAATCATGGTTTCTCTCTGTTGCAAGGCATGCGATTGGCTGTTCACCACTGATGTCACGCATTCATGTGCACACGCTTCACAAACTCAGGATCAGAGCCTGAGTTGACAAAGAAAATTGATAAGCATCATGGTACCAACAAAGCCGGATTGGAGTGGTTTGGTTGTCAACTCGAAACTAATCCTATAACCCTGAGTTTGTTCAACTACCATCATGGTACAGGCCCCAGGTCTGCATCTTGAGAAAAAAAAACAACCAAAAAAAACAATGGCACTGACATATTTTAAGATATGTCATTGCAAGTTGCTTTCAGTTAAAACAGCTCAAATATGCATTTTAGTCTGGGACTAGGTTTAAGTCTTGTCTGTTTATCAGTTGCATGTGTTTTTAAGTCCTTTCATTTTAAACATTCAAGTCAGTTTAAAGCATTCAAGTGCAAGAAGATGAGAAAGAGAACTCAATTTGGATCCATACATTTGGTCTTAAAGTGTGACAGGTCTCCTACTCTTCCTGCTAAGGCCGGCCAGTGGGTGTGGCTAGAAGGCTCATCAACAGAACAATGTACACCTGTTCTTCCCTCTGTAAAAGCTTACGCTGTGTTAGTGTTGAGCGAGTCGTGACAAAAGACAGCAGCCTTATAAGCCTGCTGCTGTCTGTCATTATTGTTAATCAGACAACAAAAGACAAAGAGAAAATCACTTTTGTCGCTTTAACAAAGATGAATTATAATTTATACAGTGAAGAAGACTATTCAGTGTTATTTTACATTTGATTATTCAATTTCTGTACTTGTTAGACTTACCTGACAAACATAAAGCACTTTATTTCATTTATATCTTTGTTCTATTGCATTTATCCATGCATCTGCCATTTGATTAAATGTGAATGTAAAATGAGATGAGAAAATTAGAAAATTTATAAACTGAAAGATAATCTACATAAATTGATATCTACCATTTGCTTTAAAGATTGTTATATAATGATATACACTTTTGTAGAAACCATTTTTACATTACTTAAAAAAAAAAAAAATTATATATATATATATATATTCACCATAATTGTTTAATGAAAGTACTACACTATGCATAACCATGATGTGAGAATAATCCTGCACTACCCATAATGCTGAAATTATCCTTATGGAAAATCACTGTCTTTCTGCTTCAACTCGAATAATGCAATTCATCTCAGATCAAATTGGTTTGGAATTTTGTGAAATCCCTACTGAGAAAATAAATGAAACCAAGGCTTTTTATGAAAAAATGAGACCGAGTTTTTTATAATAGTTGGTGAAACAGCACTTGAGAATGCTTCACACATCTGAATGCTTTGGCAAAACGCATACTTCAACTGCAGCTAGAACTCACCAAAATACTTAGCAGAGGAACCATCGTCACTGAAGACGGTGACTATGCCGGGCCGGAGCACCTGCAGTGTGGGGACGTGGGCTGGCAGGATACCAAAGGCGCCTGTCAGTGTTGGGACGTCAATCTGTTTTACGCTGGCTTCCTTGAAGAACACCTGCAAATGGCATAACAAGCTTCAATGCACCAGGTGAACTCAGTTTGAGGATGGTGCACTATAAGCTGCTTTAAGCATTACTAAAGTAAATACAAAACACAATCACTTTCAAATAATAGTTTTTGCTAAACTCAGGGTTCCCACATCATCTGACTAGTGACTTATTACTTATAGTGAATTATTTATGATTACTGCATAAGGATGTTAAAAGATAATTTTTCAGAGATAATAAATATATAATTTATATTTAAATAAATGGCTATTATATATATATACTCTTTTTTTTT
>RJVU01053127.1:7830622-7843606 GCA_003731715.1 Anabarilius grahami | reverse complement strand
ATTTTAAAATGTTTTAATTTATTATTTATATTATTATTTATTAAAAGTGCAATATGTAAGATTTTCTGTCCGCTAGAGGCCTATTCAAAACAAAGGCGTAGCTTGATGACGCTAAGTTTGAACGCAGAATCTTGGGACATGTGGTCTCCACATCACAGGTGGAAAACAATTGGGATAGGACTCGGGCAGAAATCACGTTCATGGATGTGATTATTAACGTTATTGTAGTATGAAGCAGAGCAGGACTGAGTGTTGTGGGAGCTGAACGAGGTCGCTGGAGTGATTGCGCAACACGCCGCGATCAGCGGAACTTTATTATGCCACAGTCGCCGGCACCGCTTCCGCTTTTCCGGTCATGAGTATGAGGTAACGCAGCTCTGTTTATCATATTAGATACATTTGAGCGTGTTGAAAATGATGTTATAGCGTTACTCTGTGCGTTTGCTCGGCGGCTGCTGTGAGACACTGTTGCACACTGCAGTAAGCTAGATCGATTTTAGAATATCATTAAATATTGGATGGCTTGTGTTGATAAATGCATGCAATTCATTTTAAAACGTATAGTATGATGGAGAAAATGCTGTACTACTGTTACTAAAAATAAAGCTGCATCTGATTATGCTATGTTAGCTACTTGACAAAATAGTGTTTTTTTCTGAGGCATGGTAAAGCATGGTACTCGCAAANAAGAAAATTAGATTTAAACAATAAGACTAAACGTGTTGAGCTATATAACAATAATTAGTTTTCTGTCTATAAATATATCAAAACAGTTGTTCCCTTGTCTATTAAAACATGTAATATATTAAAGTGTTTTTGGTGTTTCCATGGTTTCTACAAAAATATAAAACCGGAAACCGAGGGGTAACGCGGGTATGACACAATTGACAGGCGACTCCTCACACGTCCCGGAGCCTTGGTTAAAATTGCAATTTTCTCACGATTTACAAATAGTTGCAAACATTTGGGATATTGTAAGTACTCAACTGAACAAAATATATAACACTGGCCTAGTGGTTTTTGGATATTTTACTGCAAAAATCGTACATATTGCACCTTTAAGGGTGAAAGATATTTGAACAGATCTCACCCCCATTTACTACCATAGTAGGAAAAATAAATACTATGGTAGTCAATGGGGGGCGAGATCTGTTTGGTTACAAACATTCTTTCAAATATCTTCCTTTGTGTTCAGCAGAACAAAGAAATTCATACAGTTTTGGAACTACTTGAGGGTGAATAAGTGATGACAGAATTAAAATTTTTGGGTGAACTATCCCTTTAATATCCATCACTAAATTATTATAGAAATGTCCTTGACTTGGCTTAATTTTTTTTTTTTCCTGGGAATCATTTTAAAATACCCTGATATTTCCATGTTTTCCATGAGTGTGAACAAAACATTAATGTCGACTGTGTGACGGTTACTTGCACTGCTACAATAACACCAATATAACAATATTGTGTGCGATTAACAATTTGACGGTTCATAATTTCATGAAGAAATTACATAATTCATCAGCTGTTCTAAGACATTTAATTGATCTTAACCCTGTACTGTCAAAAAAAAAACAAGTCAAGGTGATCGGTGGCAATGCTAACAGTCTGCTAAAGTCATTCAAACATTTGTCCATGTTTTGCTAGCCAGAAAACAAAATAAAAACCTTTATATTTACAGTGTAAACATTGTATAGTGTTACATTAAATGCATTACCTGTAGATGCGAAATAATAATCTATATCACAATAGTTTTACATATTGACAAGTTTACCCACGTATGTAGCACGCGCGCACACAAATCAAACTGTAGCTACAATAAAGACTAACGTTATATCCATGATAAGCTGAATGTAAAACATGACATATGATATTACAGAAATAATCATAGCCGGTGATTAGCGTGTTAGCAGACCGTGTAGGCCTGAGGCCGGAGCGTCAGTACCTGTGTCGGCGATGCGAAAGTGAAGGACATCTGAGCGGCGGGCGCGTCGGCATAACAGCGCACGTGTCTCAGCGCAGGGACCGCGCGACGAAGGAGAAACCTTGCTGCCATCATGTTTATCACGAACAAGCGACCCGACCTTTATAGCACTGCAATGCACAAGCCTCGGCTTCCCTGTCCACACGGCAGTCAAGTCAGATAGTGCGCGGCTGATAGGACAAGGGCACGGGCAACCTTTCCCGTCAGGCCTTGCGAGAACTGTGGGGCTGATGGGACCTGTAGTTTTTTTTTCTCAAGCGAATGAACTGAGACGTGGAGGATATTATGTGTTCATATAAGTATCGGGGGTGTTTTGCATCGTTTAAATTGCGTTTTTGCATAGATTTGATTGTTTTAGCTTAGATTAAAATATTTATATCGATCATAAAAATATTAATTATTACATGTTTAAATCTATATAGAACAAGGAGGAAAATAAACACAAACGTTTTTAATATTCATTGTGTCCAAATTTATTTGTAAATCCTTAAAACCAAATTTACAAATACAGATAGACAAAACAGAAAAATAAAATAAAATGAAAAGGCAGAAACATATAAAATGTCATGTTTACAGCTTTGTTAGTTTTCAGACTTTATAAAGCAAGATTCTGAAAATCTATTTTTTTCGCAAAACAATTCTTAGCTGTTTCCACCAAGTTTGCCCCTTTCAAAAAGGTAGTGCATAAAAAATAAATAAATAAAAGGTATTGCATTTGTTAATCAAATAGACAACAAATATAAGAGGAGGTGTGAAGAAAACAAAGGAAAACATAAGGTAATTATCACGTGCGAGCAAAATATTTTTTATTAAGTTGGCTTGAAAGAGCCAACTTACTGAAATGCTTATTAAACTTAATTAATGGTGCTTGCCAAAGGCAAAGCTCCATTCTTAATCTTGTGCATACTTATTATTCTTCTTCTGGACAAATTCATCGGCGCGTAACTTGTCCCGCAGTTTTTGTCCTAGACCCACGAATGAGGTGTCAAATCGACCGGCTCATTGAGGAGTGGTGTNAGTTTTCAGACTTTATAAAGCAAGATTCTGAAAATCTATTTTTTTCGCAAAACAATTCTTAGCTGTTTCCACCAAGTTTGCCCCTTTCAAAAAGGTAGTGCATAAAAAATAAATAAAAAAAAGGTATTGCATTTGTTAATCAAATAGACAACAAATATAAGAGGAGGTGTGAAGAAAACAAAGGAAAACATAAGGTAATTATCACGTGCGAGCAAAATATTTTTTATTGTACATCATATCCAATCCAGCTGTAATCCTGTCAAATTATGAAAATGTGTATTTAGGAGACATAAAATCCTTTAGTCGTAGAAAAACAAACGAGTCGGCCATTTAATTGAAAAAAAGAGGGTTAAATGAGATGGAAATGAGAGACTCTCTGGTGGATATTGTTAAACAATATTTATATTGTTTCAAATAAAAAAACGACAGAATTCTCCTGTGGTGTATGTTCACTCATGATTTGACATATAAACGAGTGTAATGGTCAAACAATTGGTTTGAAATATTACCTTTCCCACATTTTGCTGTATCGGTTTGTCTCATGATTGTTTAACTGTAATCTTGCTCATAAGCCTTTAAAACACCTTATAAAAGCCACTGGGGCATGTTGTCACAAACTATATCAGTGAGCTGTATCTTTGTTTCTGTGCAATAACTATCACAATGTTCAGTACCCTTTATGTACTTCATTATTTTAGTCTTTAAATATTAGTTTATATCAGAAAAAATAAATAAACTTACTGTGAGAAATATTCACTGAAGTACAAACTAGCCACAAACAATTCATATAGGTGTAATGGATGGTACGACCATTAGGGGGCGCTCAGTAAATATCAATTTAATATATTCATCGCATGAATTGATTATTATATTCATTCTAGTTCAAAATGCTGATCACTATGAAATATAATAATAATTCACTTCAAATAGATTTATAACTTAGTACTGTTTAGTGTTTTCTACTCAATGTGCTATAGGTATTCTCTTCAACATGAACTGTATTTTTATTTATTAGTTTATTTGAATAGGGGCAGTACAAAAAACATGATTCCAGCCAAAAGCTAGAAAATATGAATTGCACATAGAGAGTATAGCAAATGCTCATTTGCACCTCAGGTCTCTAGAAAGGCTTTTCTAAGAAAACTACCAACCCTGCTTAACTTAAGTTAAAACATTTAGATATATGTTAACCAAAACTACACTGAGACCATACCGCATGGGGATGCCCGTTACTGAGGATTTTTACTGACTCAAATGGGGGATTACCTCATTTCCATAACATCATCAAAGGATGAGGGCGTGATAGACTCTCGTGATAAGTGGCGCTGTACCTCACCTTGACGTCACAGTCTGCGCTTCTCACTGGGCGACGGGAGAGTGGGTGTGTTTAACGGGGGACTTCATTCATAAATAGAAAAAGATTTTAAACCCCAAATTAAAGAGAAGATCGGGGAATCGTTTGCGAGCGTTTTGTCTCATGGACCACGTGAACTATAGTTAGGTGAGTTTTGTTTGCTTGTCATTCACACAGCTATTGTTTCCGTGATGAGCGCTCAGTGTCTTAGAATGACATCGAGCTTTATTATTGGAAATGATGGTAGTCTTAAATGCGGAGAGCATCTTCAAGCAGCGAGTTTCTGCAGGTTTGCAAAACAGACATGGATATCTTGTGATTTAAACGGCTATAGATTAGAAATAATAGCCTGAACATCACTGGGTTGGAGTGAGGTTTAAATTCATCTATACGGTTTTGTATCGCCTGTTTGATGCACACAGTAATATGGCAAGCGGTTTGAACATTTATTCATGTAGACTAACGAATATCTATTTTTATCTTACTAATAGCTTTTTAATTACTAGTAAGTAATGCAACTGTGACTAACCAATTTCACTTGTAACGATCCATTTTATCCTAATAGATACTAGTAGTATCTATTCCAGCTTTGCTACTTATTGATTCTTGTATTTAGGCACTATAATTGATCACTATTGTTACTAGTAATATTTTTTAATCTCACAAATTACAATACCTTTTTACATGTCATATTTAAGGAACAATCAGAATAGCTACTTCAGTTAGCTATAATTTATATATTACTAGTATGATTTGAAATGTTATAACAGTAACACTAGTGTCTAAAAATATAGTATCTATTGAAAAAGTTGGTGAACATGATTTCACCAAGTACAACATGTTCCTGGATCAAAATCTTAATTGATCCTGGAACAACATTCCAATCAATCAATCAATCCAGTTTGAGGGACAAGTTTACAGTTTATGTCAAGATTAGGCTTACAACCAGGGTTATGTGCTTATACATCAGTGTTATTCACCTCTCATTTCACTCTGAATTTAGGGATAAGTTTTGGGAATGGTTAGGTTTATCGCTATGGATAGGGTTAAGACAAGCTTTTTGGACAGGAATGTCATTTCAGGATAAACAAAATATGTTATCTTACTTGACAAAATCACAGTGACCTGAATGAGTTATAGAAAAACTGCAATAGATAAGTAACTTTTTGAATAGTTACAAATAAGTACCTAATGAATATTTACTAGTGAAACTGAAATAGATTCCAGCAACAATTTGAGTACCAATTTAAGTACTTGTCTGAACAAAATCATTAGAATTTTACAACTGGAAAAAAATGCAATTTGTTACCAATAACAATGTAATATGTACTTACTGTTGAAATAACTACTAGAACTTAATGTACAATCAGTAGTGATGATGAAAAAGAGAATTGTAATAAAAGTACGAGTCATATGAAAATACTAGTATACATGAAGGTTCTAGTTTGTTTTAAGGAATTAATGTAAATAATGTTTTATTAATAATAATCTATAAGAAATGCTTATGGAAGAGATTTTTGAATGTGATACACCTCCGCAGAGTGTGCCAGGCATGACAAGAATCACAGGAGCATATGTTGCAAAACGTTCATGATAGTTAGTTGACTGTAAAATATGTTTCTTGAAGTTACCTAAAATGTGCTTTATGTGGTAACTAGTTTTATTTAAGCCAAAATATTATTAAAAATAACCCAATTAACCTGATGACTTAGGCTACACTAACAAAGGTCATTTTAAGGGTCATATTGAGTCATAACTCTTTAGAGTATATCATACAGCAAAATATTTAATTACAGAGAGACATAGTGAAAACCAAAGAGAGCACAAGTGCATTGACAGTGAGAAAGTAATCTGAAAGAATAGTCCATGAATGGTACAAATGGGTCTCTCTTGATTTGTTTTAATAACTAATAACGCAGGACATTAGACGTCTTCGTGAACAATACAGCAGCATTATGCTTCCGAGACGCAAAAGAATGAGCTTAAATTATCTCATGAATGCCTAATGCTAAAGACTTCAAGAGGGAGAAAGAGAGAGAGAAGCTATGAAAACAGGTAGGTGGGCAGAAGCTGGATGAGTATGCAGTAGGAGCTGAAGGCTTTGCAGTCCGAGCCGTTAAGCACACTGCTATCTCTGCATCTCTTGCACACAAACACACGCTGCCTTCAGATAATGGGAGAAAAGGCAGCGTCGCAGCATTAAAGAAACGAGGACTGCTTGGGAGGTGAGTGTGCAGGAGTGAGAGAGAGGGTTTTTTTTTTGCAGTTCAGGCAGAAAGCTGCGGTGTTAATGGTATTAAAGGGAGCATATGTTGCTGGGCCTCAGCATGGATAAAAAAAAGGGTGTAAAGGGTGACATTTTGCCACATAATGTGTTTGTATACATGAATTGTGAACAAAATATGGTAAGAAGGAGATTGGGAACTATATTCATGTTTAAAAGCCAATCATTCTAAAGAAACTGTTAGTTCAGGGATGCATTTGTTTTATTTTCCTTCTAAAAGAGAATTCAAATCCTTCTTTAGTGCCATAACTGGCTTCAAAGCAGCTGCCTGACTTCCTGTAATGTCTTTCTCAGGGGGGACACTCTCTCTGGCTTGGACCATGAGCAATGAGTCTGCCATATGGAGCACACCAGAATCCACCACCGTAAGTACTTGTGCTTCTCCTTCCTGTGCTGGTTACATTCATTACGTCCATTCCCTCTCTTTGCAGTGCTATCTCCAGACATGTGAATCAAAAATATCCTGTTCTGCATCCTTTGTAATTGGATCCACCGCAAGATCTAAGCAAATTAGCCCTTGCAAGAGAACTTTGAGTCAGACCGAATCCATTGCGCCTTCAGACGATGTGATAGAGCATCAGAACCCTGAGTTACTGTCAGGAACTTCAATTACCGGCATAAGCAGCATCATTCGATTAGGTTAGAATAGAGAGATTTATTCAGGAATAGTGACTAATTCCAGGATGTTCCGGGATTTTGGACCTTAAATAAGGCTTGAAGGAATAGTTTACTCAAAAATTATACATTTATTCTTTCCAATCCTGCATGACTTACTTTCTTCTAAAAAGGAGAACATTTGAAGAATGTCCTAGCTGCTCTTTTCCATGCAATTACAATGAAAGCACCATAAAAGCATAATAAACGTGGTCTATATGACTCATTTATGTATTCATTTAGCAGACAGTTTTTCCAAAGCAACTTAAAAATTAAGCTATACGATAGCTTTGTGAGGAACAGAAAGATGTAGCAATGTGTGATTTGTGAATGAATCATTCTTTCGAGTTGATTCAGTTCACAAAATTGTTCTTGAAAATTTCTCCATTTGTGTTCCATGGAAGAAAGAAAGTCATACTGGTTTTGAACAACAATTAGTAATGCACCGAATCCTTTTTTTAATGAAACACCAAAACCGAAATTTCAAAATTTAATTTAGCTGAAAAAACATGACCAAAAATAAAGTTTCTGTAATTTAATTTGGGTAATTGAACTCGGCTTTTTGTTCAAGGTGTTGCGTTCTTCGCCAATGAGCCGCCTCGTAATTTCAGCCGAACAAATTTAACTTATTGTTACTCTAGCATAATTGTGATGTAGCATATTTTTTGGTTATATCCACTTTGTGTGCATGAAATAGATGCTGAAACAGTCAGAACGCTAGAAATGCTAATTAAACATCGTTCTTTCGGTCAGTGATTTCGGCTCTACAAAACTATTTCGTCCGAAAACAAAAGTTCTTTTTTTTTTTCAGTTGCCGAAATTTCGGTGGCTCATTAGACAGAAAAATCATTTTTATTTAAATAAGAGAGATCAAATCAATTCTTCCGGTCTGGATGTCCTCAACACTCTTAAGGTGTTGGAGGCGAAAAAACTTTTTCGCCTCCACGTTGTCTCTTTCTTAAACAAGTTAGTCTGACTTTCGCAATGCTACCACATGGAAAATTTCCCAGGTTCTTCTTTGAGAACATCCTTCACTCTTGCCAATGTGGGTTAATGTTGGAGCGCCCCAGTGATAAATAGCCTGCTGTCGTTTATAGATTAAAACAGAGAAATCGGTCTTCCAAACGCTTCCATTTACAAAGTAATAGACCTGATCTGAATAAACTCTTCCCTGATCTTCAACTGAACAATGTCTTCTGGGTAATTAGGATGTTGCTCTCCACCAATTGAAACTGTGTAACTAGAATAATTGTAAGGTGTTACATGTATGGGCCAAAGGCTTGTTCAGGCCTTGTTCTTATTCTCTTATTTAGCATTCTTTCCATTGAACACCTTTTCAGAACAAAGATGACAATTAAGCAGATGGCAGGGTGAAAGGTGCTGTATGCATTTGTGCTTTGATGTCTTTGAGGAAGAAACCTTCTGTCTCTTCTGTTCTTGTCTCCGTGGCATAGGTCTCCACCTCTAGATCTTTTTAGAGACTAAAGCCTCTTCAGAAACTGGGCTTTATGTAATATCGCTATATACTCATCTCATATATTGGCATCTATGGTTCCATGAAGAACTTTTAACAACCATGCAACCTTTCCATCGGACAAAAGGTTCTTTATAGTAGTAAAATGTCCTTTAGATTTTTAAATCCTTGGCATTAAAAAAATCTTTTAGGTACTGTTCACTGAAAGGTTCTTTGAGAAACCAAAATGATTCCTCTATGGCATCGTTGCGAAAACCCCCTTTTGGAATTTTTATTTTTAAGAGTGTCAGGGCCAGTTTTTGCTTTTATGCCAAAAAATGTCCCTGGTTTATGTATATGTCAGTAAAATTGTAACAATGAAGGGTTTTTTAAGTTGGACTACATAATTGGAGAAACCTATATAATGTGAAAATTGAAGTCATGCGGTTTTACTCGAAGAAGGAATTTCCATTTTGACTGGTTTGTTTCTTTCTCTGGTGTTTACCTAGGAAGCCCCGTTGTCATCAGGGACACAGAATGGCTATGTCCTCCTGCTGGTCCTCTTGTCCATCTTTGTCGGGGGGACACTGGTCCTGCTCTCTGTCCTTCTGATTGTCTGTCGCCGATGTTGTGAAGGGGACAGACGCCATGCGTGGTAAGACAATCCCTCACAATTTATACATTGACATACCCCTGAATCAGCATACTAGTTCTGGATAACCATTTCTGTCAACCAATAAGATTTTAGGATGAGGAATTTTAATAAAATTCAACCTACCTGTAACTTTTCTCACTTTGTTCTTGTCACTGAAAATTGTCATGTGGTGCAACTGCAGTATCTATTTAAAGGATTAGTTCATTAATTACTCACCCTCATGTCGTTCCAAACCCGCAAGACCTTTGTTCATCTTTGGAACTCAAATTAAGATATTTTTGATGAAATCCAGGAGGGTTTTTTTTTATCCCCAATTGAAAGCAACGTAATTACCATTCAAGTTTGAGAAAAGTACTAAAGACATAGTTAAAATGCGAATGTGCGTAAAATGAAGTATTCTTGTCACTTCATAACATTAAGGTTGAACCACTGTAGTCACATTGACTATTTTAACCACGTCTTTAGTACTTTTCTGGACCTTGAATTACGGTTATTACATTGCTTTCTATTAGGGATGAAAAAAAAAACTCTTGGATTTCATCAAAAATATCTTAATTTGCCTTCTGAAGATGAACGAAGGTCTTGCGGGTTTGGAACGACATGAGGTTGAGTAATTAATAACAGAAATTTCATTTTTTGGGTGAACCAACACTTCAAAATAAATACTAATTAATAAATTACATTCACATGCATAATATTTTAGATGAGTAGTAGTAGTCAGTGATGTTTTAGTATTATTTATATACTATTATAGCATTTATTCACATTTTAAATTAGCTTTTTTATATATATATTTTCCGTTTTTATTTTAATTTTAGCTTAATTTTGATGTGTTTTTGTCATTTTTCTTTGTTTTTAAATATTTCTTTTTAGCTTTAATTCATTTTTATTTCAGTTATAGTAATTTAATACTTCAACTTAAATTTTATTTCAGTTAGTTTTCAAGGCAAAATTTCTTATTTTCTTATTTAAGTTTTTTTTTTTTTTACATCTAATATTTATATTTTATTTTACCTCAGCTTTATTTCAATTACCAATTTAAAAAAAAAGTAGTTTTATGTTATGTTTAGCAATAACAATACTGACCAGTACAGTATAGGTTTATTTTTTATAAATCTTAGTGATATTTCTATATTTATCTTTTCAGAGCAGTCAAGCTCAAGGAATTTGTCAAATTTACAGAACCATTAAAATGGTTGCAAAATGTATAACAAAAGGATCCATGTTAGCACATTGTATCAGTGATTTATTTTTTAGTTTTATTTCCATAATTAAGATTAGTATGCTTTTCACACAGGACGTCACATCCTAAAACACATCATAAAAAGACTGAAACAATTACAGTTTATACAATAAAAATAGCAGAGATGAGAATGCTTTAAGTGTGAATATACATTATATAGTCTGCAGAATTAATCATCATTGCATGATGTTTGCATGTTGGTGCATATGTTTCAATTCTGACAGATGAAGCATATGATTATGTTTGACGCTAAATTATACATCAAATAGAACCACAGAGATTCAACTGGAACAAACAGATCCTCCTGTGAAGCCAAGGACGCTCAGCCCCGAAAATGTTTTCTGTGCACATTCGTCACAGCCTGGCTGCATTTGTCAGTGGCTGCTGAGAGGTGTAGAGTCTGTCTGCACTCCAGGCAGCCTGGAGGAGTGCAGGCTCACACAAATGACGAGTATAATGAGATCTCATAGCAGCCATCAGCCACGATAAATCACTCCTGGTGCGGGAGAGAGTGCACTCTAGCCAACACCCACTAATACACACACACTCGCAGTGTGGCACCGTGCACTGTGGTTAGAGGACTGGAAACTCATTTCCAGTTTCTCATTACCCACAGTGCCTTATGGCGTATGAAACCGTATATTGTCGTAATAAAGCCGGTGTTGTTATTGTCTCTATCATATGGCATTTAGTTAGATGTCAAGACAGGTGAATGTGAATGAGTTTTTTTTTTTTCTGACTTATTCACAATTGGGACAAACCCCATCTAGAGACCCCATAAAATCAAGTTTTTCTTATTGAAACAGGAAGTTTGGGCACGATATCTCAATTGGTTTTAAATGACATCACAGCCAGGAACTATGATTTACTACTTGTTATCTGGTTGCAGGTGGCATTAGGGAGAGGGACATTTTCATTCCAGCATTTGATTGGACAAAAATCGGTGTAGTGCAGGATGACATCATCAGTATTTTTGTTCTGTTTTTTGGGGGGGGGTTGTAAATTTTAAATGTGTATTTAAGTTTTTAACAACTTTCATGGATATACTAGCATAAAGATTACCTGAACGCTAACACACGGACTAAAAGCCACTTAAACTTTTTTTAAATTTATTTGTTTTATTATTCTTGCTTTGAGTATGCTTTATTTTGAGTAACAATTATTTATGCATCATAAACAACATTTTGTGATAAAAATCACAATTATGTTAATGGATACATTTTAATTGAGTCATACATTAAAATTTTTCTGTCAGATGGACAATTAAACATTTGCTTGAACTTTAGCTTCAAGTTTACTAAAACTTCACATTTTAATTTTACTGTGAGATGGACAATTAAGAATCTAATCACTGAGTCTCTGAAGTTAGTGAGGGTTGTCCTGTAAAGTGCAGATGTAATGTGTAAACAATGGCTCCACCATAACAAAAATAGCATTATACAGTGAGACATTTAAGATTATTTACAAGTCATTACTTTTACAAATAATTGGAATGGAATTTAAAAATATATATTGATAAGCATATTTTTCTAGTAATCTATTAGTCTGCATTACATCTCGCATATCTATTTTGACATGCCATATTTTTGTCCTGTGCTAGTATCACTAGTCAATTACAATTTCGAGAGTGAATCACCGATTTACATAGATGTTACTTTCTGAAACTTTGCAGCATGTAATTGGCTGTCAGTCTCTTCTCTTAATACTTCTTTTCGATGGATTATAGCTATTTAGCCTTGAAAGTGCAAAAGACTGCTCACTTTACAATCACTAAAAAGCTGTCACTCATCTCAGTTTGTGATCTCACAATGTTCTATTAAAATCTAAATTTGTCTACACTGCATAATGAACCTCTTACTTACATCGTGTCTTTGTTAATGAGAGGATTTGCAAGAGGGAGCAGAATTCAGTGCTTTGAAGCGGTGAGTGGATTCTAACTTAAACACCTCTGATTGGCCATTGCGTTCAAGAGATCAACAAACATGCCTGTGATTGGCTACATTCCTCACCGCTGCAAAAACGCGCTGTAAATAGGAACATTTCATGTTCTCCAGAGATTTAACTCAAAAATGCAATGGAGCTTTTGCCAAATCTGTTTCACTAATAATATGATAATATTACAGTATCAACTGAGGGTGCTCTTGCTTTCATTTCAGGGTGCTTATTTTTAAATTTGACTTTGTGATGTTTTTATCCATGTTTTCTTTTTTTTATGATCAAACATTAATTGGCGGACCCCCTGCAGTACCGCTGCGGACCCCTTAGGGGTCACGGACCCCAGGTTCAAGAACCTTGATATAACTGAATACTAACTTAGTAACTTTATAATATAATATAATATAA
>RJVU01053127.1:7746432-7821968 GCA_003731715.1 Anabarilius grahami | reverse complement strand
GAATTATTAAAATATATAATTAAATACAATTGATTGACAACCCTATATTATATACCAAAATGGAGCCAGACCAAATGCAAGTTTGCTAAAACAATGCCTGAATAATCCTTTTGCTATTGGTTAACATTTTCTAATAGCCTGAATAGCCTAAAGCCGCCCTTTTACTATCTCCAACAAACGATGGAGCAGAAGTTGTTTATTTTCAATGGAGAGTAGTACGGGAGCTGCGTGGTGCTCCTAACTTATGCTTATACAGAATTTTTGGATTCATTTTGAGATTTGCATGCGTACATTAATTTTTCTTTCAACATGGTGCCGAAGCAGAGGATAATGACTAATTTAAAAGGGGGAAATGCAACAAACGTATATGAAAAGGCTTGAAAAAAGCAAGTTATTGCATTTAGATTAGAGATGACAAAAATTTGCGACCATATTTGGCTAACACCAACAAGAACCTATTCTGTCCAGAGCTTTAATGTTTGTGAATGTTCGTTGGAACTATGGTTTTCGGGAAATGCAGAATTGCTGAACTATGTTGGTGACGACGGAACTTGTGGCCATAGTTGGCTAATACTAACAAGAAACTATCCAGGTTTGGTGGATCATTTCATTATTCACGATAAAACCTGGAATGTGTTGATTTTGATTTCATGTTAGCCTTTTAAATTGCTTTGTGAGATTATTGACGAAAAATTCATGTCATTCCCAAAGGCTCTCCCAAACGGAGGCAGTTCCAGCGGCAGCGTGCAGCCAGCGAGAGCATGGACCAAGAGGAGCATGACGCCCATCACATCGACCTCATACAGTACATCGCTCGCACAAAGGATGTTACTTACTGCCCCACCCGGCCCAGTCCACGCCTTCTGTCCCCCCCCCCCACACCCCCACCCTCCCTCGGCAGGTATCTTTAATTGCCTCACCCATGCATTCGCTATAGCAACCATCTGCCTTGCTACTTCTCATACAGCAGACCCCATTCCATGCTGGACTGATCTAAGCACGCTGATTGCATTGCCTTATCATGGCATCATCAGCTTACAGTGCAAAAAGCTTTGCTTTAAATATAGAATATGGAAGTTGTTTCCTTGAATGTGGGTAAATTCCACAGGTGTATCTTTTGGTATTTGTAGGAAATGGTTTGCATATGGTTTGCAAAATGGTCCAGGAAGGTCAATACGCATGGTTTTGATCATTAATATATTTGTTTATATTTGCTTACCTATTACAACTGACTTCCCTGTATCTGTTGCTGGTCTTCTCGAATTAACCATCACAGAGTGAGTCACAACCATCTGTGCGTTAATGGAGGCATCTGTTTTAACATCTCTGAATCTGGGCCTCAAAGCTTTAATGGAAAGGAAAAATAAAGAAACATAATATATTTGATATACAGTACTATTCTGTTTGGGATCAGTAAAAATTTTTACTTTTATTAAGCAAGGGTGATTAAAGTGATCAAAAGTGGGAGTAAAGACATTTACAATGTTACAAAATATTTATATTTAAAATAAATGCTGTTCTTTTGAACTTTGTTCATAAAAGAATCTTGAAAAATACATTTTAAAATATATGTAAATAGAAAACAGTTATTTTAAATTGTAATAATACTTCAGTATAGTACTCTTTTACTGTATTTTCGATCAAATAAATGCAGCCTTAGTGATCATAAGAGATTTCCTTCAAAAACTGAAGCATAAGTCTAAACACGACAATGAACTTGACATTGGCCAGTGATAGCCAATGACATCACTACAGGTGAGACCGTGAGTATAAAAGGGCAAATGTGAAAAACATCATCCACTTCTTGTCTGAAGGAGACATGTGCAGGAGTATCTGAAGCATGGCAAAGGGACGCAGTGTCTCGTTTCCATTCTTAGGGAACTATGGTTACATGCGTAACCTGAGATGTTCCCTTTTGAATGGGAACTTGCTCTGTGTTGTCAAGAGGGCGCTATGGGGAATGGAATACCCATGCTGCCATGCTGAAGGGATGAGTGACTAAGTGGCTGACATAAGTCAAAGTCTCAAAGGAGTCACCATCCCAAGGTACACACCAGCGGCTGTCATGACTGATTCCCTATGGCCAGAGCCAGAGCTAAGTAAGCTCAAGAGCTTGGTATTTATAGGAAAACCTTCACTATAGGGAATATGGTCTTTCCAAGGAGGCTCAAGATAGAGTCTAACCACTCTGAACTACTGTTCAGCAAAAACACTTAGTGAAGAGGCCTCAGAAACTGACTCCCAAGCAAGAGGAGGCCTTAGGCAAAACAGCTATCAAGAAGGCCCAGAAGAGCCTGGCAACTTCATCTAACTGGACAGGCGAAGCTCTGCGGAGCGGAGGCCTGAATGACTCCAAAAGGAAAGGAGGCCTAACAACACTCTGCATAGAGGGCAGTGGCCAAGCTCTAGGAATGAAGGCCTTGGCACTGCATCCTACGCCTGTTCTAGCAGTAAGCGGAGCTCAGGGGAGCCTAATGTTGCTCCATTTCCAAGCGGTAACCAAGGAGGCTCACAAAGAACCTAACAACTTGGTCCCTAGCTAACTAGGCATCAGCACTACATCCCACACAATCTAGAGGCACCAAGGAGGCTCAAGCAGACAGCCTACAAATCTGTGCTATTGCATAACCTAGCTCTGAGAATGGAGGCCTCAGCAAGACAACTCTCTGAGAGGAAATAGGCAAGGACGCTCAAGAAAGCCTAACAACTTGGCAGCACTACTTGGTCGAGCTCTAGAGGCGGAGGCCTAAAAATAACTACTCCCAAAAGAGAGGAGGAACAATGCCCATTACTCAGGACAGCTTACCGAGGAGGCTCGCAGAGAGCCTAACTACTTGATATAGCTATCCGGGCTAAGCTCTGAGGAGCAGAGGCCTCTATAAAGCGACTCTCTATAGCGAGAGGAGGCCTAACAATGTGCCATAATAAAGGCAGTAACCAAGGAGGCTCAGATAGTGAGCCTAACAACTCAGTGAACTGCCAGGCACCAGACAGCATATTAACAACAATCCACCTGTGCTGAACCATCAGTAAGGCAAATGTTGACATACTGGCAAAAATATCATCGGTCCAGCTTCAGGGGCCTGGTGCAAACATGTGTCAGAGCCTCTAACACACCCTACCTGACATCAGTCAGGAGATGGAAGGGGGGAAGGAGGCAGATGTTGTTTAGCCTCTGGGATCCTAGAAGCTAAGCGCGTTTGGATCACTTCCCTAAGATCTTTCTCCCTTTGGCTTCATGCCTCCTCCGTGCGCTAACCTCCTGCAGAGCGTCCCATCGCCTCCCTAAACTTCCCGACCACCGTCTCAACGGATGTGCCGAAAAGTTCAGAAGGTGAAACCGTCTCGTTGAGGAGAAAGTTTTTCTCTTTCTCCCCGATGTTAGCCAGGTTCACAAAGAGATGTCTCTCCGTGGCCACTATGGCCACCATAGATCGACCGATCAGTTTGTTTAGACCCTTTAATCCGTGGTGCAGTGCAGCTCATCTACCGCCTCATAGGGAGCCCCTGACCCTGGTCCAGGTCCTTCAGAAGGTCAGTTTGATAGGCTTGCAAAACAGCCATAGTGTGCAAAGCCACACCAGCCTGACCCACTGCCACATACGCTCTGCCATTCAAGCGAGATGTAACATGCAGTGGCTTAGTTGGCAGAGACGGAGCCTTCAATGTGGATGCCTCACCCATCGAGAGATAGCTAGCCAGTGTTTCTTTGATTGGAGGCATCAACACATAACCATGTTCCCGCAGTCCCGCATAATTTGCATGCTGAAAAAGATGAATGAGGACAGAAAAAGAAAAACGCTGCTTATGTTTCCACGGCAGATCTAATCTGTCAGTAGCACGGGACATAACTTCCAGTCCAGCCTCCCGTCATATGCAGGGCAGGCATGATGAGAGCGCTCAGACACATCTTTGAGCTCAACAGTCTCGTCCTGCTCGTCTTGGCTTGAAGCCAGGAGCGCGCTCACTGCCGAGACAGATGATGTGAGTGATGACACATCATCCTTATCCAGCAGCTCGCCCTCGCCAGCCACCAAAGTATGAGAAATATGCATATCTTTCTCAAATCCGTCGGCCAGCTCCATCTGCGAGCCCCACGACTTAAATCTCCTACTCGCCTCGGCTGCAGCAGGTTCTGAACCACAAGGCACAGATGATTGTCCCAATTCCCTCAAGAAAAGGGACAAATGAGAGCAAAGTTTCTTCATAGAGAAACTCTCACAATGCACACAATCAGCCCCCTCAAGGACTGAGCGTGCATGCTCCTTGCCAAAGCACATAACGCACATTTCATATGTGTCATCAGGTGTCAGATAGTGCTGACATGGTTGAACACACTTTTTAAAGCTCTTAGCACTTGTGCTAGCCATAATAATCGCCTTAGATACACATTCGAACAAACAGACTCCTGAAGACAAGAAGAGGATGAATGTTTTGCTGAAGGCATTCCCCATAGTGTCCTCATTTGAAATGGAACATTAAAAAATTACAGACCTCATACTTTTGAACAGTAGTGTGACCCACACTGATATAAAGTATATTAATATATTAGGGATGGTTCACAGTAGTTGACTACTTGACAAGTTTAGACTAGTCAGTTAGTTAGGTTAAAAAGTTTACCTTAATTATGATCTCTATATATTTTCAGATATTTTTAGCAGTGCTTCTTTAATTATTGTGGAAGGTTTTGTATTTACTTTTTTGTAGCATTGCCATTTTATATAAATTATAAAATTGTGAAAATATGTAAAAATATATTTCAGTTAAAATAAAAGTTAAAATGTCTGAATCTGGGCTCATAGCTCTAACGGAAAGGAAAAGTAAACAAACAATTTATTTGACAGATCCACACTGACATAAAACATGATGTTGTGTTACATTGTGGCATTTGCTAAAGAAATACTGACTATATGTAGGAATATGAGCTTGTCTGATTTCATATGTGTGCTGTTCTTCAGGTTAGAAGTGGAGGTGATGGTGGAGCCCAGCTGCAGCAGAGCGATGGGTCCCGGGGTGATCGGCCTCACCTCCGAGCGCCCAGATGAGAGTGTTGGAATAGGCTGTTATCAGGAGAGCTTAGAACCTCAGACCTTGTACCGTGATATCTGGACTCTTCGTGCGTCCCTCGAGCGGTATGTCTCGTCCGACCAGAGCAGCAACAATGACAAAGACTCAGTCCGTAGTGACGCAGACAGCGTGTGCTCTCTAGGGGGTAAGACCGAGATGGGAGGGTTGCCTAGGTACCCCTCGCAGGATATTGGGGATGAGATAGAGGGGGATGTGGACTTGCCTCTAGATGAGGGACTGGAGAAAGGTCGTAAACAGGATAGTGTCGATTCTGAAAGAGGAAGTGATGGAGAGCCAGGAAACCGCAAGCTCCTCCAGATGGACAGTGGTTATGCCTCAATAGAAGCACCTTCGCGTGCTCCTGAGGAGCTACGACTGTTCGGAAGCAGCAGTAGCAGTAAGGATGGCTCCGCTGTGGAGCGCAGGCACTTCTTCAGTTCCGGACGCAAAGGGACCGTGTGCGAGAGCTTCGACACGGACGTCTTTGACGAAGAACTCGAAGAGGAACCTGCAGGTGCCACCGGCGGTGTGGACGGAGTTGAAACGGACAAGAGTACCATGCTGTGGTCCCCTTATGGCCAGATGTTCACTCAGCGCAATGATCAACCTCATCCCCCCATCCTTTCCCGTCGCGACTACAGCATTGATGAGAAAACCGACGCACTTTTCCACGAGTTCTTGCGGCACGACCCGCAGTTCGATCAGCAGGAGTCCCCGCTGCGCTCCAAGCATCGTTCCCGCGTGCACCTGCGCAAGCAGTGGCAGCGCTCCAAACAATACAGCGACCCCGGCCAGCGCTTCCAATCCTCTTTTGACCGGTACCGCACTCCGCTCCGACGTGGCGAAACTGTCAACTATCCTTTAGAGACTAGCTACCACAGCACGCTCCCACGAATCATTAGTGCACCTGATGAAGAGAGCAGCGAAGTTGCAAACAGTACTCCTGAGACACCCAAGGCAGATCAGGATACTGCTACTGATGTGGATCCAGACAACATAAGAATATCTTCCAGCACTGAAAGCAGTGGAACCATCAACGAAAAGGAAGTCCTTGAGGCATCTCAGCCCCTTCCAACAACTGACATTACTGGAGAGCAATCGGTGGGCTGGGAGAACTCTAGGCAAGGTTTGCCACCCCCTGAGCCTCCTGATGAATGTATGCCTGAATGTACAAGCTACGGCCCACAGACAATCACAGAAGAGCTGAGTGACAAGCTAGCGGCTACCCTCGAAGAGCGGCTGTACTCGGATCTCCGCAGGACCAGGGAACCGCCCGAGTGTAGTGCAGTGACTTTGACCTACACATCGCCCGATCACAGTCCAGTGTAGCATGTGGCTCCCTTCATCTCCTCGTACAAGAACACTTTGCAGCAACTACAGGTCCAAAGTTTTGATCGACATTGGCTCCGATCTGGAAAAGGTTTGCTTTGGTAATTTAAATGATGTTGAAATCATTGTCATCATGTCCTAGACAAGTGGTGTAGAGACATTTCTTCCATGCCCATTCTTAAATAAAAGGCAGTTAAGGCGCATACCTCATGTTGCTCAACGGACCAATTCTTAAACAAATGAAATGTCAAAGTCTGTTATTAAAGCTCTTAATTTAGCTACTTGTTGACTTCAAAAGCCAATATTTTCTCTGCACTAGGTAATCCACTGTGAATTTGGGTGCTATTAGATTAAACATTGATTATATTTGTAAGTGCATGAATTATATTGCAATGCTGCCTATCTGGATGTTTGTTCATGACCCAAATTAATATTATTATTATTATTTTTAATTTGGAAAGTACTAGATAGCCCTCCATTTGGTTACTATGTTTTGCTTTTCATTTCATTTTATGAAATACTAAATACTATTTATTATTAGCATCTGGGTTTTTGTTAAGTAGCTAAACCTGCTGTCAGATTTAATCAAATTTCAGAAAAAAATCATATAACTTATAAATAATAATTAGCATAAACTGTAGAAATTTTCTGGTATAGGTAGATGTGTCTAATTATGTCACATAACCTGTATTTCAAAAACAACAGCATTATCAGTACTAAATGTCTTGTTTTATTTGAAACACCTTGGCGTTGGTCCAATTCCTAAGGAAACTCTTTCCCAGTGTTTGAAATTTGGGTTAAACAAGATGGGATTAGTTGCACTAAAACACTAGGCGTGTTAGCTTGTTCCCCACCGACACATTCGCAATCCATTATTAAGTGTCCTTTTCATTTAATATCGTTATTTTATCGTTGAAGTACTGAATGGCTAAAACTGCCTCTTTGTGAGACACTGTAATTTTATGACCAATGACCATTGAATTATTATTATTATTATTATTGTGCTTTTTATCATTTGTTTTGTATCGTTGACCACATCTGTGAGAATGAAAAGTAGAGTGAACAATTTTCAAGTATATAGTGCCAAATTGTTGTCAGGTAATACCAAGATCAAACATGAAAACACTGTAAGCAACAGTTGGGAAAGAAAAAAACAGTCCTGCAAAATAAGGATCACAGATATGCCTCTCTAAGGGTTTGAATCAAGCCTGAGACATTTTAATGAATTTCATTGAGAGAAGGGCATACCTTTTCTTGCATGTATTTCACAGCTCTGTATGTACACTAGCATTACCTTTACATGAAGGTGACCTAGAACCTAGACCGTGAACGGCTGCACACGCTGCCTTTGGACAAAATTGTCATTTAGAGTCAGTTAGAGCAAATCTCACTGCCCAGCATAAGCCATTGTTGTATCTGGGTGCAAATGCCACCATTCGCATTAATCCGAACTATCCACTATGCTAGTATTCCCGTCTGTCTTGGGTTGAGCTCACAGTATGGGTTGCGTTGTATTGATCATTCTGGGTTTGATCTTGCAAACAAAAGGTTGTCCTTGGCAGATTCTCAGTTGGGATGTGTTAGAAAGTCATTGTGAAATGTGAGAGAAAAAGACATTGGTGACATATAGAGGCACTTGATGTAATGAAGCAAAGCTTGTGTAGCATCTGCTTTGTCTATGAAGGCTCAAAAGGTTGTGTGCCCTTTTAGGGTGATTGTTTGAGCTGTTGAGTAGTACACACAAGTCTACATGTGCTATTTAGGCTGCAGCTGAAGTGCCCTGTCCAGAAAAAAAAGCTTTCATTATCTGTGTGAACAATGGCTGATGTGCATGGAGTAATTAACAATGCCAGAGAAAAGAGAGCTTCAGACTAGCTGAAATTGTTGATTGATTGTTTCGGTCTAAATGAAACGCACAGACCATCTCACATGATTAATACGGTGCCTTCCTGTGTGTTTAACATTTAAAGGGATAGTCCACTTGAAAAATCTTAAAGTCCATACAATGAAAGACAATGTGGTCCAATCAGTGTTATTTTAATATAATTAAGATACTATTATAGTTTTTGAATTGCATTTTTATGTTTTCTGTTGTAATTTTAATTTAATTTAAAGTTTTAGTAATTTTGTTTTGTTTGTTATTTTTATAAGATTTTAAGATGTCTGTATGATTTTTATTAATTAATTTCACAATTAAGTTCACAGTGCATTAACTAATGTTAACAGATACAAATTTTGAACTTAAAAATGTTTAGTAAATGTTGAGATTAACATTAACTAAGATTAATACATGCTTAGAAGAATTGTTGACCGTCATGTTAACTAATGTAGTTAAAGGATTAGTCCACTTTCAAATAAAATGTTCCTGATAATTTACTCACCCTCATGTCATCCAAGATGTCCATGTCCTTCTTTCTTCAATCTTTCTTAAACATTCCAGGATTATTCTCCTTATTGTGGACTTCAATGGACTCCAGACGGTTGAAGATCAAAATTACAGTTTCAGTGCAGCTTCAAAGGGCTTTAAATGATACCAGACGAGGCATAAGTGTCTTATCTAGCGAAACGATCGGTCATTTAAAAAAACAAAAACAAATGGATATGCTTTATAAACACAAATGATCGCCTTGCAAGTGCTTCCGCCTTCCGTATTCTTCAAAAAGCTTACGCTGTATGTCCTACGCCTTCCCTATTCAACTTGCAGAACGAACGCGGCGCCAGTTCCATTTTTTCCATAAGCTGAATAGGGAAGGCGTAGGACATACAGCGTAAGCTTTTTGAAGAATACGGAAGGCGGAAGCACTTGCAAGGCGATCATTTGTGTTTATAAAGCATATCCATTTGTATTTTTTTTTAAGAAAATGACCAATCATTTCACAAGATAAGACCCTTATTCCTCGTCTGGTATCATTTAAAGCCCTTTGAAGCTGCGCTGAAACTGTAATTTTGACCTTCAACCGTCTGGAGGCCATTGAAGTCCACTCTAAGGAGAATAATCCTGGAATGTTTTCATCAAAAACCTTAATTTCTTTTTGACTGAAGAAAGAAGGACATGAACATCTTGGATGACATGGGGGTGAGTAAATTATCAGGAAATTTTCATTCAGAAGTGAACTAATCCTTTAACTAATGTTAACAAATGTAACCTTATTGTAAAGTGTTACCTTACATCAATTATTTATTTCTTTTTTTAAGTAATGCTGATGTTTTCTTATGGTTTTAATTTTAGTTTGTTAAATATAATAACCCTGTTTTAGACCCCAATGGCTTTAACTATATGCACAAAAACAGTTGAAACATTGTTCAAAATATCGTCTTTTGTCTTCAACACAAGAATGACATGAATGTGAGTAAATGATGCCAGAATTTCTATTTTTGGGTGAACTATCCCTTAAGAGAGTGAGTGTTAGGGTGAGATCCCAGTAGAGCACTTATTTCTTAAAACTCAGTTTGAGCATACATAATTGAATAGGCCAAATTACCTTACAGAGGTTATTAAAACAAACAAACAAACAAAACAGAAAAAACAAACAAACTAAATCTGTTATTGCATTATGGAAATGGAAATCCAAAATGTGGTGCATTTTACATGGCATTGTCAAATATACATACACAAGGGTTAGCGGTTACAAATCCAGACCTTGGTTTTGACTAACTGTAATCCGTAACATGTCAGGGACAGCTAAATCTGTACAAAGGATAAAGTAGAGTTGTATATAAGCACAATGATGTCCCATTTCAGGCACTAGAATAGTCTATGTCTTGGATTTGACATAAACCTAGTTGGGACCTTTGGGTGATATGTGCACAATCAAATAGCCTGTCGGTTGATGGATTACTGTTTATAGATTTGCATGTGATGACAAATTATTGTTTAGCAGATCCAAAAGGAAGCAACAAATCATAGATATTTTGTGAATCCAAGAATGAAAACAAATAGACTTGGTACTAAAATATTGTAAAGTATTTTAACGGAGTCTGTTATTTTAGAAGTTATGCTTTGCTGACTTGATGAGATTTTTTGCCATATTTCTATGGACAAAAATAATTATTTCTATTTCTGGGTATATTTCGGTGAAAGAGGAAATATATTTATGTGCAAATTTCCATGTAGAAAAAAAAAATCTGTAAAAATCTGCTTGACTAATTACTCAGTCAAAAAAGAGAGAGCGAGGCTTTGTTTTGTTTACCTGGATCTCTTTGTTCTAGATCTACTGAGCCTTGAGGGACCAACTAATCTAAACCTTTATTTTCATGTTATGTTTTTCCAACTAGTCAATAAAGAATGATGCATTATGACTATGCCCGAGTCCATTTTTTTTTCATCTCAAGATCAAGAGATTGTCGGCTCTCTCCCGAAAACTGCTATCAGCACCTGTCCATGTTCCATCCTGCCGTTCTCCATCTTAGGTGCTGAAATATCCCTTTGGGAACATCAAATATTCATATCAGCCAAGCTAATAAATTAAAGATGGCTGTACAGTCATTATGATTCTAAATCAATAGCAACCCCAGGTAACCAGGGAGAATGGGAAAGGGCCTTTACGCTTGTGATAGTGGTTATCAATCATCTGCACAACAACGCGAACAATGTCACCGCTGACACATCCTATTTATACATGTCCCTATGCTGTACTGAATGTTCATCATCTGAATTGAAGATGACCAACCCTATGGATGTCAGAGGCATTTGAGATTCATCTCTCCAATGGGGACTGAATGTTTGATCATGATTCTCTTGAGCCTAAACACTAAACAATTAATCACTGTGGTGTACAAAAATGATGCGGCGAGGGAAGATAAAGGAAAAAAAATACTGGCCAATCCTAGATCTTTTTTTGTCAAACAAGCATATTCCAAACCCTATCACTAACGTCAACTCTACCCATTAACTTCCAAAGTCAAATGGAAACAGTGCTTGAAATGGGCCGTCATGAAATTTCTTGATAAAAATGTTGCTCAATCCCCAATTCTAAAATCGGATTGGTCGATTGGAATGTTGTTCGAGGACCAACAGGAAGACATCCTGCTTTCCCAGAAAGACACTTCTGTAATGAACGGTTGCCATACCAGTCATTTCATATTTACGTATATAATTAACCATTTAAAGCATTTTGTATGCATTTGAATAAACCTGCTTTCCTCAATTATTTATATCGTTTCCATCAACAAAGCACTTGAAAGCGAAAAACTCATAATTACGACATCAGAAATGGGAAATAGGACATTTCTGAAGG
Source organism: Anabarilius grahami (assembly GCA_003731715.1). Taxonomy (NCBI): domain Eukaryota; kingdom Metazoa; phylum Chordata; class Actinopteri; order Cypriniformes; family Xenocyprididae; genus Anabarilius; species Anabarilius grahami. The sequence goes on along the minus strand of RJVU01053127.1, from coordinate 7,810,335 downwards.
CAACATTAATATCCAGTTAATATCCTCTAGTTTGTCACAAAACATGAACTTGCCAGTTGGAGGTGGCACTAAGGGGAGGGACATTCTCGAATGTGATTGGTTCAGAATCTGTGTAGTGCAGGATGACATCATCAGTATCTTCACAATTTCCTGCGGTGAAAGATTGTACATTTTAAATTGCTTATATCTGCCAAGATTTCATTTTCTCAAATTTTTGTAATATGCTAGCTAATAAACATTGCCCTTTTAAATCTGAGTATAACAGTTTCTGCATGGTCACACATGTAATTTATCGCATTTTAAGCTAATTTAAACCTCATTCAGTACTTCGGGCAGAAAAGCTAAGAGAAGAAAAAGACTTGTCTCACCCTTCAAAGCTTGGCACTCATTAGGATGACTGTACTCTGTGAAGCGTGCTTGGTGTACATATGCACCGCTCGAGGCTACACAATATGATGTGCTTCTCATCATCATAGTGACAGCACATATGGTTTCAGACGAAGTAGCCTCCTAACGCTATCATTTCATAGTGTCTACTAAGAGCAACTGCTCTTGCAGACTTATCTGCACATATAATTTATTCTTAAAATGGAAGCGTCAACTGTGCCTACAAACTGAAATCACAGGAACAAATGGTGTCTGAAATATCTCTGCTTCGTGAAACACAATATCCTGTGCAATCCATTAAGCAGAGATGGCCAGTGAGTCACCAGCAATGCACAAATTAATGGAGATGAAATGTAACTCACTGACCACCCCAACCCATCAACAGACAGAATGGTACTCTGAAAAGCATCAACATTTCGCTTGCCCCATTCCCTTCTACGAGGGAAAGAGAGCGGGAGGGATGAAATCCGTGGGAGATACCGATGACTCAGACAGGATAAGACACACTTTTATCGGAAGGTCACTCAGGCTCTCCTCTCCAATTAAGCCGTGCTAAAAACTGGTTACTGGACTTTTCGACATACCAGACTTCAGAAGCATCGGAATGTAAGTGCCAAATATGATCCGGTTCCCACAGGAAAGAAAATCAGAACTGAGATCTCTTTTACCTCATTTGTTTCTCCTAGACAGCAATCAGATGAGTTTTTTTTTTTTTTTTGCTTAAGTTTCCTGTTTACGAGATGTGTCTAGAAAAAGATGGCAGTAATCTCTTGGGAATCCTCTGGAGGTTTAGATATCTCAAAATGTCTCTCATTGTGCTCAGCCAAGAAGTCTGCAATGAAAAGTCAGATATTTAGATATAAATCAAGTGTCTCAAATACACTTGATACAATACAATCTCTATATTCATTATTATGTATAATATTGTTATTTTATATATTTTACATGCATTCAGATATTCTACCCAGACCAAATTATCAGAGCTGAATATATATACAGTCCTGGTCAGAATTATTGGCACCCTTGGTAAATATAATCACAGAAGCCTGTGAAAATAAATCTGCATTGTTAATCCTTTTGATCTTTATTCAAAAAAATTCGCACTCACAAAAAAAACCCCTAACCTTTCATCGAAGTAAAACAATTGAAAATAGGGAGAAAATCTCATTATGAATGTTTTTCTCCAATACACATTGACCACAGTTAACGGCACCCTTTTATTCAATACTTTTTGCAACTGCCTTTTGCCAAGATAACAGCTCTTGAGTCTTCACCTATAATGCCTGATGAGACTGGAGAACACCTGACAAGAGATCAGAGATCATTCCTTCATATAGAATCTCTCCACATTCTCAGATCCATGTTGGTGTTTCTCATCTTCAGTTCACTCCCCTCATTTTCTTTAGGGTTCAGGTCAGGGGACTGGGGAGGCAATGACAGAAGCTTAATTCAGATCAGCAACCAATTTTTGTGTTGATTTTGATGTTTGTTTTGGATCATTGTCCTGATGGAAGATCCAACCAAGGCCCTCGGGCAGAAAAAAATGGCCACATTTTAAAGATCCAGCACTATATTTAACTGTTGGCATGTGTGCACCAAACCCATCTGGTGAGTTTGCTGCCAAAAAGCTATTTTTTTTAGTTTCATCTGACCATAGAACCAGGTCCCGTTTGAAGTTCCAGTCATGTCTGACAACTGAATATGCTGGAGTTTGATTTTGGATGAGACCAGATGATTTTTACTTTAAACCCTCCCAAACAACATGAGGTGATGTACGGGCTGTTTGATAATTTTTTGGAGGCTTTCTGACTCCAGGACTCAACAAATTTCTGCAATTCTCCAGCTGTGATCCTTAGACACACGTCCTCTTCCAGGCAGATTCGTAACATCTTTAGTTGATTGGAACTTCTTAAGTATTGCACTGATGTTGGAAACATGAATTTTCAATGCTTTAGCTATTTTCACAACTTTGTATTTTGTGAAGCTCAACAATCTTTTGCTGCACATCAGAACTACATTCTTTAGTTTTTCTCTTTGTGATGAATGATTAAGGGAATTTGGCCTTTGTGTTTACACAAATGTGTACTCCTGTGGAACAGGAAGTCATGGCTGGACAAATTCCTGCTCCTAGTCACCCTGGTGTGCTAAAAAATGTAAATACGAATGGGAATATACTTCATAGATATTTTACTCATAAGAATTTCTAGGGTTGCCAATAATTGTCAACGTGTATTGGAAAAAAACATTTATTTCAAAAATGAGTTTGAGTTTCTCCCTCTTTCAATTGTTTTACTTCAATGAAAGGTTAGAATTTTGCAAATGTTTTCAATGAAAGATCAAAAGAATAAACAATGTAGATTTATTTTCACAGGCTTCTTTGTTCATATTTACTAAGGGTGCCAATAATTCCAGTACTGTATAGACCCAAATATGAGTTCTTTGAGAAGTACACTCTACTGTTCAATAGTAATAGGGGCAGCTGTTCCCTAATGGTTAGAGAGTCGGACTTGTAACCTGAAGGTCGCGGGTTTGAATCTCAGTACCAGCAGGAAATGCAGGTGGGAGAGTGAATGAACATCGCTCTCTTCCACTCTCATTACCCACAATTGAGATGCCCCTTGAGCAAGGCACCTAACCCCCAATCTCTCCCCGGGCACTGCAGCAAAAATGTCTGTCGACTAATCTGTGTCTGGGTGTGTGTGCACTTGGATGGGTGAAATGCAGAGCACAAATTCTGAGTGTGGGACACAATAGTTGGCTACGTGGCTACAACTTTATACTGTACTGTTTAATACAAAGGTATATAATTATGATTATTGTAAATATATTTTATGTATTTCCACACTTCTACATTATACATGAATTTGTGTATATTTTATTTTTCATAAGAAATTTTATGAGAGCTGATATATAATCATTATATATATATATATGAATATTTTAGAAGAAAAAGCTGAGACAAAGGTAACAAATGATTGAAACAAAACTGAGTAAGGAAAGATCCTGCTTTCATTCTGACGTCACATAAAGTGACTTCTTGCCATGTTACCCCCCAACCCTCTTTTACATTCACCATGATGAATGGTAATGGCTGCATTGGGAGCATGATGTGAGGTGATTTTAGCAGATTCTTTCCTAAGGGGCCGGGTGGGCAGAGGAAAGTGGGAACTTGTTAAGAGATTGTGCTGGTGCTTATGAATGAGTCATAGGGAGTGTAGCCCACATGAATGGGCAGGTGCCACTGCGATAGAGAAAGAAATAGAAAGAGACAAAGAGAGAGAGAAAGAGAGATGAGGGGGAGACCAAGAGGTATAGAAAGAGACATAGATAGAGAGAGACAGATCCCTGGAAAGCTGATTAGGATCCAGCTCATGCCCACACATCCACCCACACACTCTCCCTCCTCCGCCTCTCTTCCTCCTCTTATGAGGATGATGAGTGTAGGGTTCCTCTTGTCTGCGTCCACCTCCATAACATCCCTGTTGCGTCATTCTTCTGTGATATTCTTTATCTGTTAAAAAACAAAACAAAACAAAAAAAAACACTTGAATGATGCTAATCTAAAGAAAGCACAACCACATAAATGTTTAATCAGAGAGGAATGATTCACATAAAATGTCTTTGAATTTTTGTCCATTTCTGAAAGTTACTGTATAGCTTTGTGTATGTGTGTGTATATATATATATATATGCATCTTTTCTTGTAAAATATGATTCACAATTTCAACTTCAACAATAGGGCTGCGAAAAACTAATTGCGATTTTTCTGATAAAATTGCGTTAAAAATAGCTGTGCTTGTAAATAAATGTTACTATAATAATAACAGCAATAATAATTGTTGTTGTTATATTACTATTATTATCACTAAATAAAAATAAGAAATATTTTTATTGTAATTTTTCACTGTAAAATAAAAAATAGAGTAACAAAAATATTTAATAAATGTATAATAATATATAATATATATAATTATAATAATTTTGTTTCACAGTACAACAGTAAAACTATAGTATTTAATATTTATGGCTTCGTTTTCACATTTTAAACCATCAAGCTATTATTTTGGCAGAAAACTGCAGGGAGCCCTTAAAGGGTTAGTTCACCCAAAAATGAAAATTCTGTCATTAATTACTCACCCTCATGTCGTTCCACACCCATAAAACCTTCATTCTTCGGAACACAAATTAAGATATTTTTGATAAAATCCGATGGCTCAGTGAGGCCTCCATTGACAGCAAGATAATTAACACTTTCAGATGCCCAGAAAGCTACTAAAGACATATTTAAAACAGTTCATGTGACTACAGTGGTTCAACCTTAATGTTATGAAGCGACGAGAATACTTTTTGTGCGACAAAAAAACTAAATAACGACTTTATTCAACAATATCTAGTGATGGTCGATTTCAAAACACTGCTTCATGAAGCTTCAAAGCTTTACGAATCTTTCTTTCGAATCAGTTGTTCGTAGCGTGTATCAAACTGCCAAAATCACATGATTTCAGTAAACGAGGCTTCGTTACATCATAAGTGTTTTGAAATTTCAGTGGTTCACCACAGGGGGGCGTGACTTTGGCCGTATGATACACGCTCTGAACCACCGATTCAAATTCGTAAAGCTTCAAAGCTTCATGAAGCAGTGTTTTGAAATCACCCAGTAAGCCAATAACCACCATAACACAATTTCAGTTTTATTCCAATCACTTGTGCAGCCCTGCTTAGCAAGTGTAACCTGTCCTAAAAGGCCGCTAAAGACCGTAGTCTCTAGTGCGCCTCTTGAGGCCAGGGGAGTGAGGTTTACCCACACAGCTTTTACTAGCTGGCCTCTGTTACACAAGCAGCGCTAATATGAAACAAGCATTCAAAACATGGCTTGGCAACATAATGAATGGCTCTCAATTATATCACGACCATGATTGAACCTTCCACTCGGACAACACAGAGTGATATAAGCACACTTCACATAGGCATACGTCATCAATCTGCCTAATCAGGCTGTCTAATTATAATACACAATCAGCATAATCAGCAGCTGTAAACGACGGGGATGCGATGATACAATTGTAGTCTGTGGGTGTAACTGCAACACTACTTATCTGAAGACTAGTTAATTAGACTCAGAAAAATAAAATAAAATCTGCAATGAATAAGATTCTGGGGAGTTGCTTGATAACACTGGCAATGTGTTATTAGCCTGTCTAGCGCAAACAGCAGTGTCCCTGTCATGTGTACTGCCATTTAAATGCAATCGACCTCTGCGCCTGTGGTTTATAGGAAGTCATTCCCCTGTGTCTGACACCAGAAAACACAAAAGAATGCATACCGAACTGGAGATGTGGCCATGTTGAAAGAAAGACACAAGGGGGGGAGCACATTCTATTGTCGAAGTGTGACTATTCCGCTTGCTGCAGAATGACTCACAGTTGCCATGGCAACTTTACCACACACCACTTTCTAATCGGCTATTTCAACAGCCCGACGAAGAGAGCCAGAGCTGAGTAAAATGCTACATGCCGGAAATAATCAACGCACCTCGCTGGACAAAAATGGTGCTGCGACAGAAATTCCAACTAAATGGCACTTTTTGACAGGTGTTTGAACAGTAATGGAACCGGAATAATGTCATGACAGTGAAAGTGGGAACAAAATGAACTTACTGGAGACTTAAATAGGTAATATTGATGACTGTGTTGAAATTTTTTTCTGCACACTCAAAGTGTTATGCAACAGAGGGTGTTTGTTGTGGTTCAGTTCGAGTCTACTTGGAAACATGGTTTGGAGCCAAAAGTATGTGTTTGTCGAATTTGGGTTCGGGCCAATCGAATGTAAAAAGTGATTTTTTTTTTTTTGTATGTTATTATATTGTTTGTGATGTATTGTATGGTGAAGCCAGAGAAAGGTTTCCACAACATGGGTAATAAACTAAACTAAAACTAAAAGCACATCAATTTTGTGACCTGAAATTACATTTTAGGTTTGAACATTAATTTTTTGACCTCCTTGAGAGCAAAAGCAGGACACAATTACCATCTTAATATACAACTGAAATGATCATTGTCCCATGATTATATGAATACAAATAAGCATTAATCAAACCCAGGGTAAGCTTTTATCAATCAAAACAGGACATTGAGAGGTTAACGAGTTCCCAGAAATAAAATGTATTTTTAGGTGTCCCGCTAGCATTATGTACTGAGGAACAAATGAATCAATCTAGATTTCTTGCTATTTACTAGGAAAATGGCACTCTTCAAAAACTGCATCCTGATTTGTAAAGAAAATCAAGCTTAGATTATGAGCTCAGAAACATAATGAAATGTGTAATGGGTTGGCCCTGTCTGAGCTTGGAAGCCTTCATTTTAGATTATCAAATGAGAACTACAAATACACCAGCGAAATTAAAAAAAAATTCTATTTTGAATGGATGGACTATTTGCAGAGGTCTCTCATTAGTGGAATGAGGTGTGGGAGGCAAGGTTGGTTACAAAAAACTTAGCTAAGAAATAATGTTCTGGCTGTTTAGAATGTAATATAGTAACAAAAACATGATTTATTTTTTGTTCGTTTCTTTGCAGTGTTGTTATTGTTAACTAAAACCAAACCCATTAAAAAATTGTTTTTGTTAATCGAAATAAAGTTACATTTAAATTAAACTTAAATTAAAATTATAAATGTTGCCTTAGAGTTAATTGGAGGACTAAAATTACTAAAACTAAAACTGAAATAAAAATAAAGATAAATATAATCTTTATAAATTAAAGATAAATATAATTATTTTCTAAATGATGACCATTCTTTTAATTTTTGAATAAAAGCCATTTTGATATTTTGGGGGGCATAAAGTCAGAAATGTCATGGTGATGCAAATGTCCTAAAATCATACTGAAGAAAAAATCTTTCTTGCTCCTTTAATGTCACAGTAATATAACAAATTGCAGTTACTTTGTCAAATCTTTGCTGGGAAGTAAATAGAGATTTGGTTTCATGCATTACTGCACTAAAACTGACCCTGTAAAACCTCTTGCTGAAATGATCATATGTGAGATATGTGAGAGTTAAGAACAACTAAGAGACAAAAGTGAGACCCTGCTGTCTTTCTTATATTGAAGAGATTCAATTTAATATATACAGTATGCTTGTCCAACTTCACTTTGAGAGTTTAAAATGTATACCTTTTCAGTCACCGCAGCTGTTGCTGACAACTCGTGCGTCATGACCTCAAAGAAAAAGTCTTTTAGCCAGCTCTCGATGTTACACAAACTATGACTAATATTGCTTTTACCTTGTCACCGGGGTATAAAGCTCAATGTGTTGTCCAATCAGACGCTACACATCAAATGATGGAATAATGCCTGCCTGAAATGGTGAATGCTTTGGTACAAACCTTAAAAAGCAAATGGATACAAGGAAGTCAAAGATGATTAAAAAAAGCTTTTCAGATATCTCACCAAGGACAAATCTATGAGTGTGTGTATTTGTATTTGAGGAGGAAGAAAGAGAGGCAGAGAGAAAATGTGATAAACCCAGTGAACATCTATCCATCAAATAATTTCATTTAAGAGAACATATAGGTTTGTCGCAGTTACAGTATTTTAGTTTAACAGTAGGTGCGCAGAAGCTGCAGTGTTTTCTCAATTTAACCCGAACTGATTGCCTCAGCAGATGCCCTTGTACCAAAAGTCATTAAAGTACACATGAAATCAAAATTGACCTTATTTATTTTGTTAGCTCAAATTGCTAGTTTTGTGGTGAACAATTCATCCGTGCAAGTCAGTCCACACACAAAAATTGTTTGGCTTCGTAATATTTAATCAAAATCTGAAAATGCTCCTCCCCTCTGCAACGGTGCCCCTTCTCTGATAACGTCAGTTTGACGGCTTGGGTTGAAATTGCTTAAACCACTCCCCTCCAACGGTTAGTCTGCTATGAGCGAGAAATGTAAAAAAAGTAAATGCGCTAAAGTAAAACTCTGCCCTCTTTTCAATATTCCGTTTCACTTGGAAATACGTCACAACACTGGAAAAAAGTCGTTTGCAACTTCCGGTTCACGCCCCTATTATGGATTTTTGTAAATGACCTTTCATGTAGTGTGTAACATAGCTATAAGTGAACGAAAACATCCTGCAAATTTTTAAATCTGAAAGTGCACCATGTATAAAGTTATTGTCTCTCAAAAGTAAGAGTCGACTCTGAGTCAATTAAACGAGTCGTTTGTAAAACGAATCCCAAGCAGTTTCGTTGTAATGTCACAACGGAACATAAGTATATACCCCGCCCACTTTTTGCACGCACAGACACCAGGGAAAATTCATTTTTTTCAACACTACCACAGCAGTACAATCTTTTGTTGTGTTCCCGTCATTTTACTGACGACTGCTTCTCAAACCTCGGGGAGTTTAAAACAGGATTCACAAAACGCTTGGTCTTAAAATATGGATCAATACCCAGTTTATTTGGACCAGCTTGCTCCTCTGAATCTCAACCTGTACGTATGATTAATAATTGATGTTTATATTTTCTAGCAATCGTTCAAAATTCGTAATGATCAAGGATGGAGCATGACTTTTGTTTACAGAGCGTAATGCATTATCAGCTATTCACGTTTGTGCTCGGCTAACGTGGGAGTTTACAACATAACTGTGGGCCCAGTTCGCTTACATGACTGTAAAACAATCTGTTTTTTTTCTCTGCGTTTTTATTATAACAGTAGAGTGGAGCTCTTTCTGTGTTGTAATAGGATGTTAAGATGCTAGTCCGCACTAACTAGTTGAAGTATTTTCTCTGTAAACGGTAAACACCCATTGTAATGTCAAACAATGATATAGCCATTTTTTACTTAGTCTGTGTACACATCTGGCCTAAATGTTTATCTTATGTTAGAGGTTTTCAGCTTCGCTTGGCATTCTGATACAGTTTCTTATAAATAACACAAAATAAGGTGACACATACCATAGAGAAACGTCCTGCTCCAGTCGTGAATGCGAAATCAGTTTCTGGTTGATCGACTAATTCAGACTTTTCATCGTCGGACTCGGGCTTTGATATGGTAAAATCGATGCCATCTTTTCTGTCCATACATTGTACACAATGTCTTGCGAATTGATAGCTGTCATTCAGTTATGGCAAAGGGCGCAAAGTAGACCAATCACAAAGGATTGGGCCATCTGACCAATCAGAGCAGTGTAGGCTCACAGAAAGGAGGGGTTTAGAGAGACTGATTCTTTGAACTGCTTCTAACGAATCGTTTACGAATGAAGTGAAATTAAATGTATATTATGAGAAAATGAAAGTGTTTTTTGACCTTGCATGAATGTAAACCTGTTGTAGGAGACTCCCAAAACAATATTAGGAACCTTTTAAAAGGCATAATAGGGGCACTTTAACTTCAGAGAGTGATTCCTTTGAAAGGACAAACTAATCATGCCCATAGATGAAAATGTCTAAGGTGAATAGATTAGCATATTTAGTATGAAAATAAACAGAAGTGAGTCACGTTTTTAAGTATTACATACCGAGGAACAATTTGGCCTTTACTTACAAGCAGCAAAGGTAGGTAATGAGCTATTTTTTTACCATATGGTCTCCAACATTAGCAACTAAAGGACATAACTATGTGCACAGAATGTGTATATATTTATGTTCCCAAACCAACACCTTGTGACAATAAATGTGAGAAATTTGCCGTTTCACAATGAGTCATCAAACCTTGCTTAATCCCAAAAGGATGCAAATACAGAGTAAGGTCAAAGTTTCTTGATGTGGAATTCAGATAACAGCTGATTCACTCAGACAACATGGTCTTTATGAATATGTAAAAGACCATACCTGATCCATGTTAATCATGCAGAATGTAAATTCCAGCTTTGCAAATGTGCAAACAAGGGATGTGACCCATAAAAGTGAAAAAGTTCTAGGATTTGAATATATTAAATGCCAAAAGAACATAAAAAAAGAACATAGACACATGATGTGCATACACATAATAACTTTGTGCTTAATGCTGCTCCTCAAGACAAGGACGTTTTCTGAAAGAAGTCATTAAATATGCATATGTTACAGCATGGTGCCTACATCCTACGGTAAATCCCCTTAACGCTGATATCTGCATGGAGCTGTGCTGTTAATTTTAAAGACCTGTCTGCCCTTTTGGTTGTTTAAATATTTATAAAGCTTTTTCTTCTTCTTTCAACCTTTGGCTCATATCCTGCTTCATGTTGAGTACTGATGCGCCCCTGTGATTGAAGGGTAATTTATTTCATAGAGGAGTAAGCAATGGCTTCATCCTTCGTTACTCTGTGTAATGGTATATGAAGTTTTAGCACTGCATGAATGCTATTGATGAAACAAGGATGGACTGGAAATAGTTAATATTAGGACTTTTTTAACAATTCTAGTTGCTTAACTGATCCATTAACGATTAGTTTGGGAAAAAGAAATACAATTCTGTTTCTAAATGTTGTAAATTATCTGAATGGGATATTTTCAATAAATAATAACCTATAAAACAAAAAAGATAAAAAAAAAATTTAAAAAAAGGAAGAACTTTTATTAATTCATAATTTTTTTAATAAAAAATTACAAACAAAACTCTGTGTATGTGTATCTTTATTGTCATATAGGCTAAACCACCAGTTGCAACAGGGTATCGGTTCCCTTTTGAAGTAGAATTTGACATAGTGACACTATGGGGATGCCCTCAGTGTCACCTTTCACGTTTGTTACTCTTTTCGAGGGGAGAGGGGTAATCGTCTGCACCTTTTCAGGTCGAGGCAGCACAGCGGCTACACATCATGGGATTTACATGTTGAACTAGTTTGGGGAAGCAGTTTCCCAGTCTCCTCAAGCTTGTTTGAGAAATCTGTTGGATCTCAAGGCACACTCTGTGGAACTTCTGAGGAACTGCATGTGGTTGGGTAAGCACAAGATTATGTATTGATCTGAATCTGCTCCGCCCACCAGCCCCGCACATGGGGAATTGTTGGATGTAATGGTCCATGCCACACACAGGTTAAACTTGTCCTGGTTGCATGAGAAACGGAAAGTCGTTTGTGGTTGTTTGGATGAGAGCTTCATAGTGGGCCATGAGCATCCTTCCCCTGTGAGCCTGCCATTTCTTCCTGACCTTCATACTAAGGTAGAGAGGAAGAAACCATACTTGGCACATATTTTCCATTCCAACATTCAAGTTATTTGAATGTGGAGGGTTTGTATGAACACGTATATATGTGAAGATAGCCCCTGTGGACGAACCACAAGCTGGATATCTATCGCGGGGAGAGCCATCTTCACTAAAGGCTGCAGCTCTGCCTTCTAGGCCATGCCAGACCACCTCACGGCTCGTGGGCAAAGCGTATGCTGCAGCGTATCAAGCCAGCAGTGCTTTACACACCATGGAGGTGTTTACAAGCACAGGGCAATCCGCTTGAGGACCAGGGATGGGATTTGTCTCCTGAGGCACCGTAACACAGATCTGGCTCTCAAGACCACCAAGCAAACTGCTGAGGACATTGGTCATTCTATGGCAGCGATGGTGGTTACGGAGAGACACTTGTGGCTCAGTCTGCGGGGATTAAGGTGAAAGACATGTCTTTCCTCCTTGGTGCCCTGATCTCTCCCTCTGGTCTCTTTGGCACCTCTGTTGAGATAGTGGTGGAGAGATTAAAGGAGGTGAGGACACAGTCCGCTGCCTTTAGGAGGTGTATTGCCTGGAAGTCCGAATCCAAACCCTCTGCTTCCTCTAATGGGGCGTTCACACCAGATGCGACTCGCGCGTAGTTGGAAGCTTGAACATTTTGAGTTTACTCGCTTCATTCGCTTGTGAAATTCACTTCACAACAGACGCGAATTCGTGTCATGAGAGGGGCTTCTGCACAACGAGAGTCTCGTTTCTGCACACTTCCTCTAAATAAACACATCAACTCGTCAGTGGGAAAGTAGTTGTAAAATACTGCGAATAAGCTCAATTTACTGGCTTTAGCTAGCTTGTAGTCTCAATATGTATATATATATATATACATATAGAGCTCAAATTGAGTAAAGAGCGTTTTTTACAACTTACCAGATTGTCCGACCTCCTCATCCACTTTCTTCCAAGCAAGATCCTTTTCATTCCTGTTTCTATAAAGGTACAAAGATGTATCGTACAGCGAAGATGATTTTGTCCTGCATTGTTGTTTCGGATTTCTGCCTCCGCTCGCTACGTCGTAATCACGTCACTACTAGAGCAAGCTCCTGATTGGCTAACGCAGCGCAAATTTTCGGCAAAGTTCAGATTTGGTGCGTCAAACGCTCCCAAAACGCTCAATTCGCGCCACGTAATTTGCTCCGCAGGATGTCGATTGGCGTCTTTGCATTGAATTAACATGTAAATCACTCACGCTTAACGCTTCATTCTGGTGTGAACGCACCATAAGCCCTCTGACCTATCTCCAGGGTATTCTTGGAGCCAGAGTAAGAAGTCTAGTGTGTCTGCATGTGCCCCCATTCAGTTGCCTTCATCATGTACTGGTTTAGTAGTAATACATTTGTGAGTGGTTACAAACCACTTATTAATTTGTGATTATTGCAACTTGAAATATTAGGAGGTTTTTTTTGTAAATCTCGTTCCAGTACACTTAGCAGTGGTGGTAAAGAGTCAGAGGGAATGTGAACTACAATAAAGCATAGCTCAGGTCAGTCAAGCTTGCATCAGCTGACTCTCAGCTGATCCACATCAACCTATAGGAATAGGAGGCCTATCACAGCATCCCTATATAAGGTCATCAGTATTATCAGCAGCTTATTGTGTTGCTCAGGAGCTAATTAAACAGCAAATTAGGCAGACAAAAACATATAATCTCACTAGGAATTGTGCAATCAGGAATTTAGCAAGAGGAATATGTTCCCCTCTTGGATTTCACCTCAGATTCATTCAAGTTCGTGAACTTAAACATGCAAATACACTGCATTAATTAAAGCTGCTTGATTTGGAAGTGACATGAGTTAGCATTGCTTCTCGCGTCACTGCATTATTGACATGGACTTGCTGAAGTTATACTAATGTGACTGCCTCAAGAACAAAGTTCAGATGAGGTCTCCACTCCCCACATGAAGAAGGAGATCAAGAAGGAGATCAACACTCTAAAAACTGCTGGGTTAAATATGGACAAAACCAGGGATTGGGTTGTTTTCACCCAGCCATTTTTTTCAACCAATTTTGGATTCATTTTTTTAGCCAGCAATATAGTAATATAGTAAAAGGCGTGTTTTTGCTCACCCCCAAATAGGGGCAAATTTGTGGGGTATTTTAAGCTGAAACTTGACCAGACCAGAGACTTATATTACATCATGTGAAAGAGGGCATAATAGGTGCCTTTTAACCCAACCTGCTGGGTTTGTCCATATTTTACCCAGCTTGGGTTTTTTTAACCCAGCATTTTTTAGAGTGAAGCATCCACTTCACTTCTGGCTATATTTCACTTTCCATTAATCTCTGATTGTCTTCACATAGCTAAGCTAAGTTAAGTTCTTTTTATGCTCATTGCTTAAAAGCTATCAGGTTATTGGCAAAATGCTTGTTGCTCAAGGCTATCCACACTTATCTAGTTGTTTTCAGTTAAATGCTTGTGCTAGGCTTATGCAATCATATTGGCAATGTGCCTTACTTATCTGTTGTCATTAGCAACATGCTTGTCACTGCAATAGGCTGTGGTTTAACCTATCAAGTTAAATCAAGTCACCTTTATTTATATAGCACCTATACAGCACAGATTCAAGCAGCTTTGCGGTGATAGACTGGATAATGATTCATGGTGCAAATGGAATCAATTCTGCTGTGGGGCAGCTCTAAAAAGACAATATATTTGTATGCTAATGCCACAATGTGTTGTCGGAGCTATTGCTGCAGAGTGTATGCTTCCCTGACCGGACTACCACTAGTTTTAATACTAGTTCTGTGATTATACAACATGACTGTTGTATCAAAAATTTGGTGCCTCTAGTCAGAGCTATTGCTGCAGGGTGTATGCTTCCCCGACCGGACTACTACTAGTTTTAATACTAGATCTGTGATTATACAACATGCTAGTTGTATCAGATTTTGCTGCCGCTAGGGGTGTAAGCTTCCCCCAATTATTTCAAATTTGGCTACAGCAACATGCTTGTTGCAAATATGTCATTGCTTGCTTCAGCTTGTGTGATGCTTCCCCCATAAGATTGGATCTGTAGTGCTCAACAATTGCCGCTATCATCAGAATGTTATTAACCCCCCCCCCAAAAAAAACAAGGGTCTTTCTTTTGGAAATCATAATGTATGCTTTTGATTCACTAAGAAGAACCACCTCATGAGAGTACCATACTTCACTGTTTCATATTAATGCAGGAAATAATTATTTCAGAATAATTTAATACAGTTCTGCATCAGCGGATAAAGGCACGTGTGAGAATCGTTAACTGAACTAAACATCATGTTCCCTTTTTTAAATGTTTAAAAATATGTTTCTCCTATTTAAAAAAATATGCTTTTCATATGTCTGTTATATTGTAACAATAACAAATACAATTAAAAGACTTAAAATAAGATGTTAAGTAATTAATAAAATTAGATTTTATAAAACACAACAATCTGAGTAAGTAGCAGTTCTCAGTTCCCTAACTCTATATAGTGTAGTGTAGTGTAGTAAACTCCCGGTCAATCCCTGTGTTCAAGCTATATCAAATCTGAGGTAAGTAAGTATAATAGATTAATATAAATATTCTAACCATAGATGTTTTGTATATTCCCTCACACATCAGTTGCTTCAAATGTTACAAGAAAATGGCCTATACAATCATTTACTATGGGGAAAAAAACCTCTGTCTCTCTCAAAACTACTCTCCACTAACCTTAGTTATAGATACAGTGCTAACAGCCATCAGTCTGTGTTAAAGCTGAAAATACAGTTCAAAGTGTTTAATCGTTTCATTTCTTATTTTCACACCATTAACAGGTCATTGAATCCGTTCACCTCATAACAGTGAGAAAGCAGGAAAGGGAAAAGCTCCTGCTCTCGCTCAGCCACAGAAGCTCAAACGTTGGCCCAACGTGAGGATGTTACGCTTCAGTCATTTGTTGCCACGGCAACTGTGTCCTGACCGTCTGAGCTAGCAAGCTTTCAAGAGTTATGAACTGTCTAAATGTATTAAATTAGATATTTTTTTCACTGAGACATTGAAACAGAAATGATTCTACTTTAGTATTGCCAGAAATGAAAGCATTGAGCCAATTTTCTTCTCTCCCACAACTCTAGCGTTTTTAAACAAACAAAATATAATATAAAAAGTTTTATATAACAAAATGTCAATGTTGCATTATATGGAAACAACATACATTTGTGTAAGTGCCCCATAATTTGTACTATCCTGCTAATAATAATAATAATAATAATTTAAAAAAAGAACAGTCTATCTGGTTAGCTGGTCTTAACTTAACAGACTTTATTTAACAGTCTGGGAGACCATCAAACATTTTTTTTTTCAAAGGTTTAATTCCAACAATCTACTTATTGAATTGATGTTCTGCAACAATATTTTGCAATACAGACAAATGGCTATAAAATAATTTATAATAACTACCTTGCTACCTTGATAATGCAATTATGAAGTCATTGCATTATCCTCCCTAGATGGAAGGGTTGGTAATGTTCTGACAAAGTTGTTTGTTTTTGAAAAATATCATTTGTTTGTTGGTTCAACAGAGTGATACTGATTCAACAGACAAACAATGGTGTAATGCAGATAATGTTTTGCCTCTTGTTTTCTATTGAGGGTCATTTTCAAGTATGTCATGAGTAAGACTGAATGCATTGTCGTGATATCCCATCAGTGCATCACAATAGACCCTACACCACATTATTCAACTAAATTAGTCCTCACTGTCATCTATCACTGTCTGATGTTCAAATATGAAACAGCACTGTAATAGTTCCCATTAAAACATTCAGCCAGTGTCTAATTACAATGTTTAAGCAGTGTGTAAAAATGAGTTGATTTGTCAGTGTTATTTAATCTATCAATCACGCATTAAAAGTGTCTGGCAAAAAAGACAAAAAGCCATTTGTGTTAATATATAACTAGAGCCAAGAACTAAAATGCATTTATTAACTGTCTTTGCCCTCTTGACCTCTCCACTTATGTTGAAACACCGCTTCCTATAGCATCTGAAGGCAATCTTAGCGCCTGTAGACCAGTGTTTTGATCAACACATCACGACTCGCTCTCATCCTACACCCACTCATTTCAGTCGCAATAGCATACAGTAGTCCAGTTTGCCAAGTGACATAGAAAGGGCTAGTGCCATAACAGTGCCACCTACTGTACAGCTGGTAATATGTTGACATAGTATTAAATCCATCAATCATCTGTATCATTTTTCCAATACCAGACTCAGTGCATTCTTCCTCTAAGGTCACACAGTCACAAACAAGTGACACACAGTAGCTTATGTTATATTGTGTCATGTTTATCAAAATAAAACTGATAAAAAATGTAGATCCCACTTCTTTGATATTTAAATAGTATGTGCTTTTGTTGAACTTTATTCTTGTACAAACAGACGCTGTAAGCAGTACATAAAGTATTGAATGTAAATGTCTCTAAAACATCTGTGTATTTAACAAATATTGCATTTATTTCACTTAAAGTATTCAGACTATGGGAAGCAGAAAGTGTTTGACTTCACGTCTCAGTTTTCAGCTCCTCCCAGACTGCAAGCAGCAACTCTCGCAGATCGGTTGCATCCAGCCACAGCCGATGTTGAACACACACGAGATCTGCCATTTGCAGGTGGGGGAGGAATACAGAGACGGCCGTCAGGTTGGACACTTTGTGCTTTCTGTAGTGTGCTGAACCAACGTCATTCATGGCAGACCACGCAATTTTTGCTTTGACTGTAGCCGAAGAAGTGGATGCGATTGAAATTCCCATGTTTTGAATATCAGATATTCAAGATCAAGATATATCAAGATCGGTTAAATACAGGAACTTGTCTAAGAAAGACATGCAACACACATCGTCCTTATCACACAATCTGACCAATGAGAATAAAGTGTGTCGTCATCAAGGCTTTCGCAGCTGATTTTGAGCAACTGCAGCACCTGACCTAGGCGGCTGGTCTCCTTTTGCTCTTGTGGAACTTTGATGGCACATGTGATCGTAAGGCGGCTGCAGCACTGATCAAAGTCGGACACATTTTCTAACCAGAATGCATTGCTTTTGTCAGGCTGCAGCCAATTTTTGCGGAACCACATAAAGTTGACCTTTAATGTTTCTCTGGCTGCTGTAACTGTGTGTTTCTGAAGTACATTTCTTATAGCAAAAGTTGCGAGAAGAAAAACTGATCTGATGATTCAGTCATCATGTAGTGATTCACTGATCTCACCCAGAGTTTGATCTCTGAGGCCATTATTTAGACTTAATAATTTTGTCCTGCTTTAATATTTTGAACATTTTTAATTCATTATGCAGAAATTATTTGGACAGGATCATGAAGATTCACACAGACATCATGAATCAGCATATGAACCTCAACAATGGTGACGATCAACAAAATATTCAAATCAACTCTGAACATCACAAAACAAGCTACTAAAGTATACTACTGTAATGTACTACTGATATCCTTGTGAGTCTCTTCACGTCATGCCTGCAAAGCCAGAGCCTGTTCATGTCACGCATGCCAAGCCTGAGTTTCTTCATGTGACACCTGCCAAGCCTGAGCCTCTTCACGCCACAGTTTCACTTCATGCCTGTCAAGCCAGAGACTGTTCACGTCATGCCTGCCAAGCCTGAGCCTCTTCGTGCCACGGCCGCCACGCCAGAGCCTCTTCACGCCACGGCCGCCACACCGGAGCCTCCAACCCCAAAGTCTTCTTCAGAATGTCCAGCACTGACAATTGTCCCGCCCATAAAGGGGGGGATCTGTCAAGTCTAGTTTTGGTTTTGTTTCGTGTTCATAGTTTTTTGTCTTTTATTAATAGGCCTTTTTCACAAGAATCGGAAATCACGTGACGCGGGGTAATGTTAGTTCCGCTATGCGTCTACGACTATTAGATTGATATGCTCTTTTCTCAAATATCGCTTCTTACCTTTTCTGTTTTGTCTGTTTTCCAAGTTGCTGTTGTATAATCTACAAAGAAATTATTTTCTACTTGTTTGTAGCTTATACGGCCACTCTGACCGTTGCTCGAATTTACCGGCAGGTGGATTTATATTACCAGCTGTCATACAGTAGAGGCTACGCAGCTCATTCAGCAATTTCCCCGATCGTATCACACACGACGAACATTTTTTATATAATTTATTCATAAAAAAAATTAACTCCCAATATATTCTTTAATGGGGGATATAAAGTCGTGAGATACATAATATTGTCGTGAGTTTAATACGTTTAAAAAATATATAGCATGTTAATCTCATATGGCATTACATCCCACATTCAAGCATATGTTATATCCTGATCGATAAAAATGATTAAACTAAGACATAATTCATTTCCAACACCACACTGTACACAACTATCAGTCTTTGCATTAATGTTGCAACAGCACAATAATACTGTGCATAATACACACTTTAAGATGATGACGACAGGAAAATATGAGTGAGAGACTGAAGTGTTTATATCCAGAAATATCCAGGGTGCGAGCAGTCCTGTTTCATGAATCAGAGGATCAGGCATGTGTGATAAGGGAGCTGCCAGCTGATTTCCCCAGCACGTCGCTAAAAATACTCTATACATCCCAATACTATCCACCCTAAATAGTACTGAATATTACACATGGACTACTATTGAGGATGGATAGTATGCACGTTGAGATGCAGACATGTCTTTAAAGCACATGGAGTGCGATAATGCACAGCCGCGCCAAACAGACACGAAGAATATAACCAGTTTAACCGCCATCACTTCAAATTATTTATTAAATTTGGCTCTTAATGAGAGCTCTGTAGTCTCACCAATAATTCACCAAGACCGTTCAAACATTTTCATGACATTTAATTCGTAAAACGACTTTGATTCCCGAGCTGGATCTGATCGAGGCTATCTATCACTGTAACCGGAAAAACTTTTACACTGCGTGGATCGTTCCAGAAGCCAAAAACCCGGAAGTGTGAAATTGGCCTATTAACTGCACTTGGTTTCTTCAAGCTCGCCTTCAGTGGACTCAGTGTTACAAGGTTATAATATAAAAAACAAGATCTAATACAAGTATGTTTTTGCAATCATATCTTAAATTTTGTGGGCATTTATATAAATTTTTGGTTTTTTGAGACAATCCTGCATTGATTTGGAACCTTATTGATTGCATTTTAAGCAGTAAGTTTTACATCAAACCACATCAGACATTGGAGAGCAGCTCATGTTGTTGCCTTGCATTCATGTACATAAAGGTGCATGATATCATTAGAGCAGTTTACCATATTGTTTCATCGCTCACACTACAAGATCACGAGGTGATAATATCAAACAGGTTTGAAAATATCGCAGCGTCTGTGATCACGTCAGGCTCAGATCACATCACTGACGTTCATATTTGTCGAGCATCAGCGACCGCAACGAGCACCAATTTGGCAGCAAAATGGGGGTTTTGTTACAGACCTTGGAAATCAAAATCCATCCAAAAGTTGTGTAGTGTGAGCTTGCCTTTAGGCCTAGACTACACGTACGTGGGTATATTTATAAATGAAAAAAACAACAACAAAGATCTCTGTCCACATGAAAACGCAAAAACATGCTATGAAGCACTGTCAAGAGCATGCCAAACCAACAGGTTGTGATATAACCCTAAGTGTAAAGCCATGTCGGCCAATCAGAAGCCTGACAAAAGGTTATTACTGGTTCCGGTTTCAACGTCACAAGCCAAAATCTACAGTTTCACCAGCTACACGACAACACTGCAACCGGAGTTTCTGAAAATCTTAACCCTGGTAGGAGTTTTCAAAAAGGTTTGGTTTCAGTGACCTGGAGTGACCTTTGGAATTTTACAGACCATATGAGTTTGGTTCTAGAATGCGGTTTTCACTCACGTAAATAACTTTGTGGGTTATTAAACACACTTCTGGACTTTAACATTTGGTCAAGAACTTCAAGGAGAGAGGTTCAGCTGCAGTGGAAAAGGCTTCAGGATGTCCCAGATTGTCTCTGTCTCCTCCTGAGGAATCAGCTACAGAATCGTGTCAACCAGCAGTGTGGAGTTTGCTCAGTGTTGGCAGTAGGTGTGTGTGATGCATCTGCACGCACAGGGAGACTTTTGGACAATGGCCTGGTGTCAAGAAGGGCAGCAAAGAAGTTACTTCTTTTCAAGAAAAACATCAAGGACAGACCAAAATTCTGCAGGAAGTACAAGGATTGGACAGCAGAAGACTGGTGCAAAGTTATTTTCTCTGATGAAGCCCAGTTCCAACTGTTTGGGACATCTGGAAAATCGATTGTCCGGAGAGGAAAAGGTGAACGCTACCATGAGTCCTGTGTCGTGCCAACAGTGAAGCATCCGACCATCCGTTTGTTGGGTCCAGTGAGAAGCATTTGAGTTTTGTGCAGAGGTCTACAATACAAACACAAATGTCTTGGTGATTTAAACGAGTAATGAAATATAGGGCAAATTACAGAAACCAAATGGTTAATTTTAATAAGTGTATAGTTCTAACTCAGTAAGATATTTAAATTTTACCCTTTAAAAATTAGGTTGTTTAAATTTTGAACTTATGATAACAAATACAACTTTTGTTTTTAAAAATGTATTAGTAAATGTTAAAATTAACTTTAACTAAGATTAATAAATGCTGTTGAAGTATTGTTCATTCTTAATTCAGGTTAACTAAAGTAGTTAACTAATGTTTTATATATATAATATATATGAAGGAGAAATATCCAGCCCCCAGGCGTGTCCACACTAATGAATCCATCCCCCTTTTAAAAAAAGTTTGGACATCCCTGCCGTATATTTAGCAGAGACCTTCAAATCAACTCTCAGAAGACAGTCTACAAAATGACCTCTAAATGTGTATCAGGGATGGGTTATGTAAAATGTATATCTTTTGTTATTTGACTACTTTGTTTTCTGACAGAGATTTAGAGTATTTATTACCCTCTACAAATAGATGCTCACTTAATTGTTTACTTTGTCAATTCGACTGCAAACTGTGCATGATGTTTGTGTCCTCTTCACTGGCATAGGCCTTAGGAGACATCAGTGTAGGATGCTTCCCATTGCCCTGAGGCTTCCAGGCTTCCTGCCAGTGCGCTCTCCTTTTAGTTAGTATTGCGTCAGAGCACGTCCTTTGCAGCAAGATCAGCACCCCGTGGTGTAGCCGGCTAAGAGAGATTAACTCAGTCATCAATGAACAGCTGGAGAGACTTGAAATGGCCATTAATAAGGAGGCAAGATGTGAGGGGGTGAATGAATTAGTCGCCTACTTCCTCTTTGGTAGATTTTCCAATCAGCAACACACATGAAAAGTGAATTAATTGATTGATCATGTGTTTTTCAGACAAAAAAACTAAAGGGAACTTCGATACTAAAATCTTAAAATGTGGATTTTTACTTCTCTTTGTTATTCATGGATGATTACTGCACAATGTTTATGACAAAAAAGGGCTTTTAATGGCACACTGTGGCATTAAGCATATGCATCTGTTCCCAGATGAGCTTTTATTCTGCATCATAGATGTGAATCAATGCTTTTATCTCATTAGGCAACAAAATGAATCATGCGTTGATTTTGTTCTGTTAAAATCCCTTAAATCAAATCACAAACATCATTATTATCAGCATTATGCAATATAATCCAATTAGCAAAGCATCTCTATAATTTATTTATTTATTTAGGCTATTGTTAAACAGAACTAAGAGCACCTACACCAAAGGCTATAAAATAATAAAAAACTAGGTTCTGCAAATTGGATTAATGTGACAAATGCCCGCATGTTTTATTTCAAGCTCATCAAGTGCAAAAACTAAATAATGGCAGAACATTTTCGTGTTACTACTTCATCAGGAAATGTTGTATTACTGACGAAATCCAAGACAGCATTGTTGATCACCAGTCATATACTAAAAGCAAATTAATTGTCTAATTCATCTTTCCATCCTGGTCTAAACAAGAGTGAAATATTCAATTTTGCTTCATACAACCACCAGCAGAGTGCAGCATTGCTAAATAATGAGGCTTCAATCACTAGTACCATTGAGATTGTAAAAGAAAATGAATTAGAGTGAATTTTATACTTAAGTCTGGCTTGACATTAGAAGTGTAGAAATTCTCTAGACTAGAGCCATTGAATAATGTATTATTATTATTATTATTATTAACTCACTCACTCACTCTCCCTCTCTCTCTCTCTCTCTCTCTCTCTATATATATTATTGAAAATAATAACAGCTATAGAAAACATTTTTAACCTGGAAATATCAGGGAATTTATAAAATGCTTAATTTTCTATAGAATACAGTTTTTAACATTTTAGTTTGGCTTGACACATTAGAAATGCTCCAACTTCTCATGTTGTTATAAAATGAGATGTTTAAGCTATAAATGCTTTTTTTAAAATAATTTTATATTTCTATCTTTCTATCATTTCTATCTTGTGGAATAATTTATTATCTTAATGTAAACACAACATAGTATTTATTGTATTACTTTATTTCAAAAATATTCTAAAATTATCTGATATTTCCAGGTTCTTTTTTTTTTAAATTGCTTTAATTTCTATATCATTTACATTAAAAAAAACATATAATGATCATCCAGTCTTACCTTACAGACACTGAATAAATGTTTTGCAACTGTAAAAACATTCATAGTTCACAATTGACATTCTGGGCTTTTTACTTTCCCTCCTCCCAGGATCAGACCATTTTCAGATTTTGTCGAAGTGGTGCCAAAATTGGCTACAGTCACAGACTCGCAGTGTGTTTTTCATCATTACAAATCAAAATCAGACATCTTTAAGGATCTTCTTGCACTCATTTTCGCAGCTCATAAATATTTTGATCTGTGAAAACGAGTGCAAGGATAATTCAGTCTACATCCAAATGAGTCTCAGACAGGTCCAGATGTTTAGCATGCTAAATATTATAGTGAATTTTATAGATTGGCTTGACAATTAGAGATTCTAGACTAAATAATAATTGAATAATCTATTTTTTTTTTTTTTAACAAACTAATGTGTGTACATATAGCTTGATATTTAGTGTGCTAAATATCTGACAGTCATTGGTGATGCATTGGTGCTTCTCTCAGATTGCATCTTTGAAACTTCTAAAATTTAGAGGAGACAAATGTCTCCCAAGGAGAAGAATCTGAGCACAGTGTGTGATGTAATTAAGATCTCTTCTAAAACTTCAGAGAAGACAAATGTAAGAGCTCCAGAGACTCTAGCTAAGGAGAATAATCTGAGCACAGTGTGTGATGTTATTGAGATCTCTCCTAAAACTTCAGAAAAGACACATGTGAGAGTGTTAGGTTTTTTGTCTCAGGAGACAAGTGTGAGAAGCAGGAGACTCAAGCAAAAGTCTCCAATTGATGTTAAAGTAATCTCTTTCTGTCTAGTAGAAATATTTGAGATGTTAAAGAGATCTCACTTTTGATTTTTCTTTCCTGTGGGTACACCTGCATCTTAATACCAGGTGTAAACCGGGCCTCAGAGTCCTGCAGTGTGAAATGAGTTTTCAATAGAAATTACTGCTTTCGAAATCGCATACTCTATTGAGTAGGTACTTATATTGAATAAGGTTGCGAACGCTAAAAAAGTAGATTCTATTGAGTAATGAATGTAATCCGGACATACATTCGTGTTGCATGTTCCATGTTGTCATTATCATGTGACCTACCAGCATCAGTTGCATTGCTTCACTTCCATTCACAAATCCTCTCCTATGTATTGTAAAGTGTCCATCGTATGAATCTCGCCAGAAATAGTAGGTCATCCGGGTACTTTTTGTCTACCTTTTTATGAGTACTGTGAATTTGGACATACTTCTTTTATCACATACTTTTTTTCACCTACTACAGATGGTTACGCACCTGGCCCGAAGTTAACTTCCGGTCTGTGTTTGTTGAACGGGTCTGGTACTCAGATAGCACACGTACGTCTGCAAGATGTCTGTTAAAGATCACTTCATCTGGAAAGCATCTGCTGTTTACAAACATCTGATAGACGTCTTTAAGATGTCAGTTTTACATACATTCTAAATGATAAACATCTTAAAGACATTTCCTAAACGTCTATTTGACATCTGACAGGAAACATTCAAAGACGTATTGCAGATGAGCAAACACTCTAAAACACACACATCAATTCACGAGTTCACACTTACAAATAATCAGATAGTTATAGAAATAGTATGCGTATTTGGCGTGCTGTCCGAGGAGGTGGCTCCGAGCTCGGTATTGGCCCGAACCCAGAGTACTCCCCCTGTATTTCTGGTTTAGGATAGTAACCAGGCGAGTGTGAGAAGACGGGGTGGTGGAGGGATGCTGAAAACTGTTGAGAAACATAAGTGAGTCGACTACGGANATATATATATATATATATATATATATAGGTCTTCACTCATGCTGATTGGGTAGACATGTTGATTGCTGACTGCTGGTTGGAGTGATGTGATGATTAGTTAGATCATTTGAATGTGTTCCTCCCAAACTTTGTTAATAAAACATCATATAGACGTATCCGAGATGTACGTGTGTTATCAGGGTAGTAACTTTGTCGCATTTAAGTTTGGCCAAGTAACGGTTCTTTTCTTCTACTGGTAATCCAAAATAATACTGGCTAGACATAGTTTTAACTTGCTAGCTAATGTAATTTACTTGTTATTTATTTTGCTTGTTATCAGAAACAAGCTACTCTAGAGGGACTGATGTAACTGATTCTTTGGAAGTCTACCGGAAGTTAAGTTTGGGCCACAAAACATTTGTTTATGATGTTGCTGTTGAAACCATCTATAATAGGGAAGTATGCGATTTTGGATGCAGCCATAGACCTGCAACAGAACATCAGCAAGCATGGCTTCTGCAAGCAACCATTCTCTCTTTCATATTTTTCTTTTTTCTTTTTTGCTGCAAATCAGAGCACAGACAACTTGGGCTGCAGTCAACTTTTAAATGCACTTCCCTCCATCTTGTTCACTTGGATACATTATTGCTTAAGTTGCACGAGTGCCTATTACTGGCGGAATCCTTCCAATGGGTTTAAATGGATAACCTTAAGCCCTTGATCACTTGGAATCTGCTATGGAGCTGATTTATTTACAGTTTATTTTCCTTATGAATTTGTTTTATACACCATTCTTTGGACCTGTATGGACCTATGGCTGTTGGAGAAAATATAAAAATTACACAAACAAAAATTATACATAAAAATGAGCAATACAATTTAAAAAAATCATCCTAAGGTAGCTACAAAATAAATGTCAAATTAACTCCTATATAACACACTTGAGTTGTGTGGGGTGCGGGTAAATAAGCGTGATCTGCTGTGACGTCACAATCATGTTACATTGTTGTCTATGGATCTCCCTGAATTGTACGTAATGGCTGTTTCTCAATTCTAAGAATGGACTTGCGTTCTCATGGACACCGGCCTTGCCAGGCTACTTTGAAAGAACGAACTCTGAAAGAGGACGCGAGGACACAAAGCGCATCCTTGTGAGAATTGAGATGTGCTGCGATCTTGCTTAAAGGATTAGTTCACTTCTGAATTAAAAAATCCTGAAAATGTACTCACCCCCATGTCATCCAAGATGTTCATGTCTTTCTTTCTTCAGTCGAAAAGAAATTTAGGTTTTTGAGGAAAACATTCCAGGATTCTTCTCCATATAGTGGACTTCAGTGGTGTATAATGGGTTGAAGGTCCAAATTGCATTTTCAATCCAGGTTCAAAGGACTCTACGCGATCCCAGACGAGGAATAAGGGTCTTATCTAGCGAAACGATCTGTCATTTTCTAAAAAAATAAAAATGTATTCACTTTTTAATCACAAATGCTCATCTTGCACTAGCTCTGCGATCCGAACGCATGACATAATCACGTTACAAATCACGTTGGTGGAAGTACCGATCCAGTGTCTACAAAGCGAACATGCAAAGATTAAGCTAAACGCCCTTTACAAAAAAAAGGTAAAACAACGATATTGGACGATTTTGAAGTTGGAGGAGAAAATAAAATTAAGCTTTTCACACTACCGCGGTACTTCCGCCTTCGTCACGTGTGACCTTTCAACGTAATGAGTGGCAAATTCCAGAGCAGTGCAAGACAAGCATTTGTGGTTAGAAAGTATATACATTTTTTTTTTTTTTTTTAAAGATCGTTTCGCTAGACAAGACCCTTATTCCTCGCCTGGGATCGCGTAGAGCCCTTTGACGCTGCACTGAAAATGCAATTTGGACCTTCCACCCAGTGAACCCCACTGAAGTCCACTATATGGAGAAGAATCCTGGAATGTTTTCCTCAAAAACCTTAATTCGACTGAAGAAAGAAAGACATGAACATCTTGGGTGACATGGGAGTGAGTAAATTATCAGGAAATGTTCATTCAGAAGTGAACTAATCCTTTAATTGACAGTCCCAGATTATTATAAGTAGCAGCCAATGTACAATAAATACAACATAACCTCACAAACAAATGTCATAACCTATTTAAACATTTTCATATTATTATAGACATTATTTTCATATCATTTTATTTTACCACGTGTGAAAATAAGTATGTTTAATGTTACATATGCTTTGTCCATGTTAAGATTCTTTTTTAATATGTCAGTAAAATACAGCAGGCTTTCTTCAGGTTTTTACCACTTTATGAAAATTAAGCAAAACAAATGGACAAATGTTTACTGAATGTTTCATGAGCCATCAGTATTTGTGAGCTTGCAAAGGTAATCTCTTAAGTTAGAACGAGAAGTTTAAATCTTACAGGCTTCCGTAAGTCGTCCACCCCCAGCGTCTTCTGGGATTTCTAACGGTTCGATTCTCTCAAGTCTGCATTCGATGCATCCTCGATATCAAGACCACATCTGGGTACTTTCAAGCATCCTCTGTACTTGCATTCTTGAGAATTGGAATTGAACTTCGATGGTTGATGATGACGTAATACGAGAACACAAGGACACAAGATCGTTTAAGAATGCATATTGAGAAACGGCCACTGGGTGCATTGGGTGATGCTTCCTCGTTTCCTCGCTCCTCCGTCTTCCAGCCTGTGACCCGGAAACTGATTGAATTCAGCCATCTTGAAGGACATCTCAATTCTATAATTGCACTGGAGGAGGTGAGGAATGAGGAAGCTTCCTGAGGACTCATGAGCGAGGATACACAAATATAACTTTTTTTTTGGCAATGTAATGTCTTGTGTTTTTTCTTTTACATTTAAAACAGCTTGTTATATTGCTTGATATTGCAAACTCGTATTTCTTACCATATTATTGCCATAATTATAAACACTAGCGCAAATAGTTTTACCATTTACTGCACTTTTTTGGATTAGACAATGGTCATTATCGGGACTAGCTAACCTTAAAATGTTGCAACTGACCAATCAGAATCAAGCATTTCAGAGAGCCCTGTAATAATTTTGCATGAGTGATAGATGAATGATAGAAAACAGCAAATAGTTTCTGTAGATCCAAACCATGTGAGAAAGTCCTTGAGCAAGTGCTTCCTTTAGGCCACCCACCTCAAGGTCAGCATTCTCTCTGGGAATTATTGTACATCAACAGAACACCCCCATTTTTATAAACACAGATATAGACAGTTCATATGATACTTTCATTTTCTTCTCCCTCTCATAGATCAAAGACCCTCCATTGAGGATCAAGACATATGGAAAGACCTGAAAAATATTAGCTGGCATGCAATATCATACCACAGCGATGGGTGTGCCAATGCAGAAAGCATGCCAGTGCATGACTATGGGAGTTTACATCAGAACCCAAGTTGCCAATATGAACCATGTGTTCCACTCTCAAGGAACTCCTTGACTTGAGCACAACATCTTAAGCTCCATGCTTAGCGGACGGTGGTTTTCCACATGGCTGAATGGCCCATAGACACACTAAGTCTCATCTATTTAGCGGTCATGGCACTGACTTTCAAACCACATTTTAAGGAAAGTCACGTGCTGATAAGTGACAGTCCGCGGATGCTGCTGCCAGGCCCCTCTTCTTGTCCCGTTTGGTGGCCACAGCTTTGTTTATCTCCATTTATTTGGCGACCGGTGTCTCTTATCAGTTATTTAAACTGTATAATAGCTAAAATATTCAGTTGAATTAAGCCTAAATTCTGCCCTCCGGTTGGATAAATTCTTGCAAACAGACTTCTGCAAAACAAAACTGACATTTTATTGCCTCTTCAAATGAATCACAACTACAACTACACAACTGTGTTACAGGCTGCTGTGTATAATCCAAGGAACACAGAGCGGGACATGGAATGAATTAAAAGCCTGTACACACCGGGACGAATATCGCACACGTTTATCGCCAGCGTTTTTCGAGACGTTTTTTGTGTTCATACCCAAGCGATTTTCCCTGCCGATGTGCAGATTGAACGTGCAAATTCACTCCCTGACAGTATGTGGCGCTTGTGCTTAACGGTAGTGCAAATAAACATATTTATGATATTAATAAAGTTAAAGAAGATAAAAAAAATGCAGATATAAAATGACATATATATATATATATATATATATGACATATGAGAGATGGTAGTCAGAAACGGTAGTGCAAATAAGTCACAATGACAGTAGTGCAAGTGAACGGTAGTGCAAATAAACATATTTATGAAATAGACATTCTCAACTATATTTCTTGAATGTAAAAGAAAACAAACAGTAAAAATACAGAAATAATACACATCTATTGGTGTGGCCAAGAAATGGCAGAGCACCATAGCGTGCGTCTCAATCAGCTCCCTAGTTCAGTAGTCAGGGCACTGATCAGGGAGTCGGCCACATTCATTTACACGGTATACTGATACACGACCTAGGAAGCGAGCTGTTTGAGACGCAGGGATAGTTTGTAGGGGTCTTCCACGTCTACTTACTTTCTCTTCGTCGTCTTGGTATCAATTTGTGCTTGGCAAGACCGTTTTGTGCTTGAGCGCCACCAAATCCTGTTTTACTGTAACTTCAGCATCTCCAGGCACGTGAACAAAAGCGCCAATCTCATTGGTCTGCCAGTTTTTAACACGGCGCTTCAAACCAAAAAAACGAACCCGAGGTGTTTTTTTAAAAAATGACGCTTTTACGCCTGCCGTTTTTCACGTCGGCGATAATAGCGCGCGATATTCGTCCTGGTGTGTACAGGCCTTAAGACTTTTAATTACCATGAAGAGTGAGAGCATACATCAAACAACTAACATAACAATTATTACTGGACAAGGAACTAAGGAAAACTCAGGGCGTAAATACAAAGAGAGTAATCAATGAAACAGTGAACAGGTGTGAAACACAAATTAGAAACAAGGTATCTAATAAGGACAGTGAACATTGGCAAACAGGATCAGAATGAAAAACGAAAACAAAACAGAATGAGACCGAGACCGTTAGTCCAACTTAGGAGTGAGGGGGCTTTGTAGGAGGGCCTGGCACTAGGTAGGATGCACGAGGATATGATGGTGGGAGAAATCAGGGAGGAGATGAAGGCAGGAGGAGCCAGGTGGAGACCCTGAGCACAGCCAGGATGAAGGCCCATGGCGGAGTAGAGGAAAGGAGGAGCCATGGTGGAGACTTGGCAGGTGGATCCAGGGGGACGTCAGACTGAGACGGAACCGATGGATCTGGAGACCTAGGCAGAGCCATAGTGATAAGCTGCCAAGTCCGGGTGCCAGGGGACTGAGGCGCAGCCAGTGGGACTGAGGACCAAGGCAGAGCCAGAGGGAAGGCGGCACCCGATGGAGCCAAAGGAGGGGTGGGACGAAGCACACCTGAAGGCCTAGAATGTCTGACCAAGGTGGAGCAGGAGAGACGAGGGAGCCCAGTGGATCCATCAAGGACAATGGTCTCTGGTGGAGCCGAGGGAAGGAGGAGCCAAGGTGGAGCCAACTGGTTGATGAGCGGAGGTGGAATGAGGGGCTCGGCAGCTGGAGGCAATGCCAGGGGATCCTCTTGCCAAGGTGAAGATGGAGACCGGAAGACCCAAGGCAGATCCACGCAGTAGAGTGGAGTCAGAGGAGGAGCTGAGGGACTGAAGGAAAACAGTTGAGGCGAGGCCAAGGAACTGGCTGTTACAGGCAGTGGAGATGGGACAGGGAGGCTGGGCAGGAAATTTGGAGACAGAGGAGATTCTGAGCTGGGCGGAACCAGCAGAGACACAGGAGAATTGGAGCTGGGTGGGACCAGCGGAGAAACAGGAGACTTGGAGCTGGGTGGGACCAGCAGACACGGGAGACTACAGGGATAATCCTATTCAAAATCCTCATAATATTTTACAGAGGTCAGCTGCAACTCACCCTTAGTCGTGGGAGTGTGGGCAGGGCTCAATTCTATTCCCTCAAACTCCACGAGCATGCCCACTGGACGTGACGCATGACGTATTGATGAATGCGGAAGAGCGGGAGATAGAGCAAAATGAAACACCGGTCACACATTAGGTCTTTAAATTATTAAATAATTAGGTCTATCAAATTTAGCATGCATCTCAATCAGCTCCCTAGTTCAGTAGTCAGGGCACTGATCAGGGAATCGGCCACATTCATTTACATGATATACTGATTCACGACCTAGGGAGCTAGGGAGCTGATTGAGACGCAGGGTAAGTCTAAAACAAGAATTTTTAGAGGAGCTTGAGTTTGTTGCCCAGCCCTATTTGTTTGAACCACGAGAGGTATCTACTCTCACCTAAGCTGACATACAGAAACAGAATGAAAAATGAAGCCAAAACAGGAGACCATTACGCATAGACTGCGTTTTGAGACATTCTGCACATTATAAATGTAAATTTTTTATTTATTAGTTCTGTTATAGGGCTAGATGTCACATGGGGAAGTTGTTACAAGGGCTACATCTCAGTAAGCTGTTTTGATTCAAACAGTAGTTAGACAAATTGTGTGTTTTCTCTAGCAGTGGTTTTGTATTTTGGTAAGACAAGATTCAACTATTTACATAAGGTAAATTTTAACTAAAAGGTTGATCTTTGTTCTCTGGAAAAGGGCATTTTTTTTTCTATTCAATGATAATGTTATATTTATACAATAAAATCCTATTTTCATGGCGAATAATGTTTAACATGTTAAAATGTTTCTTTATAGATAGATAGATAGATAGATAGATAGATAGATAGATAGATAGATAGATAGATAGATAGATAGATAGATAGATAGATTTTGTAAGCCAAACTTTAAGATATGTTGAATTTTAAAAGTAAACCTACCTTAAGAAATGTGCATAGACTTATATGCATATATATTTGCCATTAAAGATATCACGGTAAATATCTTGGTTAAATGAGTTCAGACGGACTGAGATGAAGTGTGGGAGTTTTTCAGCCTCATATCCGAGAACTGACTCAAGTACACAACGGCATCAGTAACGTAACTGGCTGGAATTATCGCCCATCCCAGAAGCATAATTTACTCGGGCAAAATATTTATACAGAGGCGGACCAAAATCATTTACAACAAGTCCATTCACGAAACCGAGTGGAAACAACCCATGTTAAAGGATCTGTAGACTTCTTGTCAGTCTATACTTGTAAGGAAAGCCGCTGGTTCAAACATCTGTGTAAAGTATTCAGCAGCATCATGAATTCTTTGGCTGTTCTACACTGTGTGATACTTATTTCAGTTTGTGAAATACTTGGAGAACACCGAACGAACGGTGAGTGAAAATAATGCATTTTACGATATTTCGCTTTTCATGATAGTTTTTTCAGAAGTTTAGATGTCAACGCACAATAATATTAACACGTTTTGTTATGCTACGTTTGTAAGAAGAAGACTTTTAAATGTGTTTTAAAGAAAACACTAACGTTAATCTATAACAAATAATGATATTACAAAAACATTTAGTTCAATTTCACAGCGATCGCGCAGCTGTTGCTATGGTTACCTCGTCACTCAAAGGGCGATTTCTGTTCGCGAGTGAAACTTACAATCTAAAACTTTTGTGATTACTGAAATATTTGAAAACAATTTCGAATATATATATATATTTGATGTAAAAACAGTACATGCTTTTAAGACCGCCAACCTTTTTCTTTGACATCTTTTATGGGTACATTATACATAATTTATTTATTGCATTTATTGCACACTTTATTAAACTTAAATGTGTGACATCATGTTAACCAGCCATGTATTCGGAAACTACATTTGAGCAAAAAATGGAAATATATGTTTTATTTATTCTGAAAAAAGAACTGTAGTTGAATAGCCTGTTTACTAAGTCTCAGAGAAAAAAAGTCCTGTCATTCNTTATATATATATATATATATAGCCTACACATACGATATTTCACATATGAGATCCTCTTTTATTTTAGGCTAAAAATACTTTTCAATCTCATATGTGCAAATGAGAAGGAACAGAGAAAGCACATCTCTTAAAGCTGATATAAGGGTTGTATTGTTGCCATTGTCCCTGAGATGGATTATATATGTTTTCATTCTGTGTTTGTGTGTCTAGCGGGAATGTGCTGGCTGCAGCAGGGTCCGGAGCACCGCTGTGACATGGTGCTCATGAGGGGCGTGAGCAGGGAAGAGTGCTGTGCGGCCGGCCGTCTGGACACTGCCTGGTCCAATACCAGTCTGCCCATCAATGAAGTCAGCCTGCTGGGATTCCTGGGAATAGTTTCCTGTAAGCCGTGCAAAGGTACAGACTCGTATTTACCCTCCGTTCTAAGATCTCAGCAGGTAGACTGGGTTGTCCCGCTGTGTAATGTTCCAACTTGTTGATATCAGTGAGGGACTCTGTGCTGAAGCCCTCTTGAACTGGTTACTACCATTTTAAGCCTTCTTCACACATAAGATAACATTCCTCGTTTGCAAATTAGGGCTGAAACCATTTTTTTTGTTAGAGATAAAATCTAGTACTGTAGGCCAAATCTTGGTTTGGAGAGTTTTCTTTGCAAATGCAATTCTTCAGCAAGTTTAAAAAGCATGGATCTACACCAGATGTTTTGTTAACTTTCTCCGGCTGTTGTGGAAAGCGTTCACTACTGGTAGCTTTGGCCAGGTACGTAGGTTCATATAAGTGCTCCAAACCTCTACTATCATCAGGCATTTTAAA
Source organism: Anabarilius grahami (assembly GCA_003731715.1). Lineage (NCBI taxonomy): Eukaryota > Metazoa > Chordata > Actinopteri > Cypriniformes > Xenocyprididae > Anabarilius > Anabarilius grahami. The sequence continues at coordinate 7,776,708 of RJVU01053127.1, read as the reverse complement.
TACAGAGTGTTATCACTGGAGTAAACAAGTTAGCTGACATTGTAATTTTAATGAATTTTACTCAGCCCATCAAGCCCATAATTGTGCTCAAAATTGTAGTTTTCTGCTTTTTAGTCCATATCTATTAGCTTTGAGGTCATCTGTATGATAGTGTACTATTAAAATTTACTTTTAGCAGATAGGCACATTTCAAATTTACAGTCATCTTCCAGAAAAACAGACCAAAAACTCTCTAGAATGAGACTGTCCTTCCCTCTAAAGGTGCGGTAACATTAGCAAAATTTTATGGGCAAAAAAGGTCCATTGCCTTTTGTCAATAGTGTAGTGATGTATGAAGCACAGCTCACACAGAAGTCACTTTCAAACCAAACCAAGCACCTTGGTTGACCAACTTGAACCCATTGCGAAATCTATGAGGAAATCTGAACCTTAAAGGGTTAGTTCACCCAAAGATGAAAATTCTGTCATTAATTACTCACCCTCATATCGTTCCAAACTAGGGATGCACCAATAAAAATTTTTAAGGACCGAGTACGAGTACCGATACTGTTTTTCTGGTACTTGCCGATACCGATGCCTATACATTTATTATTTTCTCTCTCTCTCTCTTTCTTTTTTTTTTTGATGTTGCAGTTTTTCCAAGCACAACACAGTGAGACTAATGAATGTTGGACAGCTTCTTTATTATTACTCTAATGAAAAAAGTTATATTTTTTATGTGCTTGTCACAAACTTAAAGAACAAAAATTTCACAGTGTCCAATAACCTTCAAAGGGCATAATTAGGCTACCAATATATATAATTGTTGTTGTATAAAAAGAAATTTACAAATAAATTACAAACAATACAGCAAATACTACAGAGATACAAATTAAATATTTTTCAGATACAGTAGGTTTATTTACCACATATACATTTATTTAACATCTTTTGTTGTTTTATTAACATTAATGACAATAGGCTACGGTCCCTTTAAGACCGAATCGATGGATACTGACACAGCCTGTTTTCACCCAAATGTTTACGTCGACTTAAGGTGAGACACCCCAGGTGAATAGGGTAAAAAAAATAAATAAATAGATATCACCATACTACCCCAGGTGATTGATTACATTACAAATTGCAAAAGTTTTTTGTATTACACGTTTTCTAAAATGTTCTGTTAAAATATGCAAATGAGGCGTTATCTAATTAAATATGCGCTAATTTGCAAACATTTCTTGAACAAAAATCTGAATGTTGGATGGGGTCAGGTTCAAAATTCTCATTTAATTTTTTGGAGTCCTCTGAACACAAATGAAGAACTTTTCTGTCCCTCAAACAGCCACATTAGCGAACATAAGCAGAAGCTCAACCGAAACTGCTTCACGTGCGAGAACAAACCTCTTTCGGAAGCTCAAACGTGCTGCATAACACATGAGAATAAACCTCATTGGTTACACAGCACGTTTGAGCTTCCAGAAGAGGTTTGTTCTCATGTGTCATTCATGTTCAGTTGAGCTTCTGCTTATGTTTGCTGAATAATATTTATATGTGAGTAAAAACCTAAGTTAAATCTGTTCATCATAAGCCGCTTTTCCACCGCAGGAACTTTAGGGTGGTACTCTGTGTGTTTCGACTGCAGGGACCAGGGTCTAAATGAAGTTCTGGGTAAAAATTTCCCCTGCTCGCTAGGTAGTACTTTTTCAAATTTCAGGAACTTTCGGGCTTGGGCGATGCTGATTGGTTGAGTTCACGCAGGATTTTGATTGGTTGACGTCACGCAGCATTTTATTTCAACCACCATTTTTAAAAGTCTGTTGCAGTGCGTGCAGTAAGAGTTGTTTACTAGTAGAATCAACAATGGAGTTTAAAAATTACGACCGATGGACCGACAACGAGGTTCAGGCTTTATTAAGCTTATATATGGAGGACGAAATCCAGTGGGAACTGGAAAGTTGCAATTAGTCCTACGTCACCAGACTAATCTTTACGGTACTTTAGACTGCATTACAGCTACAGGTCTGGGGGAAAGAAGTTCCTGGGAAAAAAATTCCTGGGGCAAGTTCTGGTGGAAAGGTGGCTATAAAAAGTGATCGAGTCTCTTCAGAAAGTTTGGACTAAAACACTCAATTCATATGGATTAGCTTTCCGATCTCTTTATGAACTACGAAGCGTCAAAGTGGTAGTTATGTAGTTGTCTATGGAGGGACAGAAATCTCTCAGATTTCAGATTTGTGTTCTGAAGATGAACAAAAGTCTTACGGGTTTGAAACAACATGAGGGTGAGTAAATGATGACAGAATTTTCATTTTTTGGGTGATCTAGTTTAATACAACCTACTTTTGATTAGCAATATTGAAATGACTGGATTTTGCCCACAAAAATTCACAGAACAATGGTAAATTTGACAGTACCATAATACGATCTTCTGATTAGCAATAGCAAGTAGCAACTTGTGGCTCATGACTGTGACACAAGAAATGTGTCAAGAAATGATCTCTGTTGACTATTTGTCATTATTCATTAGATAAATAAACAGTTTGACCCAATAGCAGATATCCCCCGCCCCTTTTCTCCTCCCTCTCTCAGCATTCACTCTTTCCCAATGCTTATTGGAAACCAGACTTGTTTTGCCTTTGCCTCTCGGAGAAGACTGAATTCTAGCACACCGCAAAGAAAAATGTGTGCCACATGCTGGAGAGGTCTGGTCCTCATAAGCCTCAAACACAATCAGCATCATTAGACACTTGGGGGGAAGAAACACTAGAAGTGAAAGTCTGTTATATTGTTTGTTCCATGGCGTTTGCTTTCCATTATCATAAAACTATATGGACTAGCGGACCCTACTGTGTGACCTCCCCAGCGTCTTCTCAATGTCAAATGCTTCAAAGCATTCCTGGAAGCTCAACTCACGCTTAGCGTCTGTCCGGCGCATTTCCTTACATTTGTTTTTCGGGGGCAGACATGGCAGTTCGTAAATCATGTGTGACTGCCTGTGGATCTTGAGGAAACATAACAGGGTTATGCTGGGATTTCCAGTGGAGGTGGAGGTATCTGATTCGGCCTTGAGTGATTTAGTTGGCTTCACAGGGAAGGGGAGCAACAGGATATTAAAGGACTTGCAGGAATGGGAACCAGAAGCTGAATCCATTTCAAAGTGTTTCTGATGTGCTTTGTTTGCTCTGGCTTTACAGATGAATGGAGAAGAATGGACAGTTATTGAAAAACTGTCAATGTCAATGGATGCCTCTGTAGAGCTTTTTACATTTTAAATAGTTAACTCTGGGTCATTCTAAACCCCAGGTTAATGGAGTCCTCCTATGTTATCTTGCTTCACGCTTCACACTAATCATACTTTACAATTAATTCTGTATTCATAAGCTGACGTTTCACACTGTACATTCCTAAACCCTGCTGTGTCAGCGTAATCGATTGGATGAACGCAGCATGCAACCTGCTTTAACATTGCGCTTCCTCATATTAAACATCACAGACTGTACTAACAAGTTGTTTTCTGAACAGACTTTTCGGATTATAAAGGCAAGAATAAAATGGTCTCCAATTGACACATTTTCCATCGCCGTTTGAGATTTTTCCCATTAAACACTGAAACGATGTGTTTTTGTGACTGTCCAAAGCATTTGAATATGAGGCATGGGATTGGTTGCCAGATGCTAAGCGTCCAGTCATAACATTCTACCACCGCATCGTTTCACACTACAAACGTTTGGCACCGCGATTTGGGGTTAACACTGCAAAAGCAGCGCTAAAAGTGCTTCATAGCCCCGGTTAAAAGGCGGTGATAAACACGCTTCTAAATTACAAGTTTGAAACGTTCCTTGTGCAGAGCAGTGTGAAAAGCCCTATTCACTTAGAACTTGCAATAAATTTCAAAAGAGTTTGATGTTACAATGATGCAGCGTAATACCTTAAATGTACAAAAAATACAAATATTAGTACAATTATGTATTTTTGAATTACACTGAACTACTTTATTAACACTTTTCAATATTGAATTAATTATAGGTTTACTTATAATCAGCCTTTTCCCCACTTTATCCATCTTCTCTTACAGAGAACTGTGAGGGGGTCAACTGTGGCCCTGGAAAGGTGTGCAGGATGAAGTCTGGACGTCCCCAGTGTGTGTGCTCTCCGGACTGTTCCAACATCTCCACTAAACATGCCGTGTGTGGGAGCGATGGGAACTCGTACAAAGACGAGTGCGCACTCCTGATGGCTCGCTGTAGAGGTCACCCTGACCTGGAGATTATGTACCAGGGGGAATGCAAAAGTACGCTGCTGCTCTTCAGGTTCCACATGCAGAGTCCATTATTTTACTAAGATGTTTTGCAGACTGAATAAAAAGCTTCATATTCAGATTATTACTTAGACTGAATAATCATTTTCAGAAAGAAAGTGCATATTTACCATATGTATTCTGAAAAATTTCCAACCAGACCCTTGTGAAAAAGAAGTGTGCTTAATTGTATTGAATGTGCACTTCTAGTGTACTTTAAAAAAAAAAACTGTACTTTTAGATAATATAATATTAATGAAGTGAAAGGCCACTTAACTGTACTTAAGATGAAGTACACTGTCATGACTTAGTCACTTGCATGTCAAAGTATGCTACATGGGACCTTCTTCTAAATATATTTTTTCAGCATTATCTTTACCTTTGGCACCATTCTTTCAGAATCCTGCTCTAATGTCGTATGTCCTGGTACACATACCTGTGTGACGGACCAGACCAACAGCGCCCACTGTGTCATGTGCCGCACTGCGCCCTGCCCAATGCCCATGATCACTGAGCAAATCATCTGCGGCAATGATAACATTACCTACCCAAGCGCCTGCCACCTGCGCAGGGCTACCTGCTTTTTGGGTCGATCCATAGGGGTTCGCCACTATGGGCACTGCAGAAGTATGTTTTTACACACCTGAAATTGCTTGAAGATAATGAAATATCCAAGTTATACTTGTTGAACTCATTTTAACTTATGTTCTGTCTTACAGGTAATGAAGGAAGTGAAGAAAATTCACTCTTCTGAGGATGTCAAGAGAAGTTCTGCTCCATGTACATATTATGATGGCACATAAGACATGAGAGAACCTGTTTGAAACCATATAGTCTCACAACACGGTCCTCTGTACCAAAGAACCACTACTAGTATTTTATACGCATGCAATTCATACTTAAAGGAAACGTGTGGTTTTAACAGGAGAATTGAACTGATGAATTGACAGTGTGTATATTGTAAATATACTACAAGCTACTATTTATTGGTGAAAAGTAAGGAAGTCAGTGTTATTTATGTGTTAACACATTTAAGACACCATATATATGTACTTTAGCTGCCTTTATCAAGGTATTTATTGTGGGTTTTGCTTCAGTTTTCTTGTACATGTCAGAACTGCATGATTACTAAATACAAATATTTTTTTTTACAAAGAGCTATTTCTTGCCAATGAAGTACTTTAGAAAATGTCTCTAACATTTTATGTTTTATATTATTTTTTGTTTTAAATATTTTCTATATTATTCTATATGTTTTATTTAAATTATATTATCTATTAATTCCCATGATTTTCCAGGCCTGGGGTCTCATTTATAAAACTTTGCGTAGATTTCATCCTAAAAGTGTACGTACGTGCAAAAGCTAGATTCTGCGTACGCCAGAACCTGTGCACAAATCCCTTTATAAATCCCAGTCAGCGGAAGATTGTGCGTACGTGCATTTCCACCCTGTCTCCTCCCCGAAATCACCATATATGGAGCTTATGACGCCTAGTTTTACTATACATAACCTCATCTGCATATCATTTCCATGCACGTGACATCATGGTTAACACCGTCAAAGGTAAAAGACATTGGAAAATATTAGATATGGACTATAAATGCTATTTGTGCAATCTGTGCATTGATAAAAATCATTCAATATCCTCTTTATGTTTTCGAATAAATATATCAAAATATCCATAAAAACAAAATTGTATAAAATACTTAAGATAAAGGTTTTAGAATAGAGTTGATTCATTCATTTCCACTGGCCAAATAGTATTTTAATAGTTTTAAACAATTCGAATCAAATTTATGCAGTTTTGCTGATAAGGTGAACATATCTTTTAGGAAGTTTATAGGCTATTTTTAGTGGAAACAGACAGGCCTACTTATTTATTGCAGTGTAAATACAATTGTCTGTCTCAGCGCGTCACTGACAAAGTATTTAAAAAAAGAAAACGTGCAAATCTTACAGTTTTCCTCAAATTATATCCTTCAAATACAGTGGTAATTGTTTGAAGATCCTTCACACGACATCAACACCTCCTGCAGCTGCGGTTATACAGTAAGACATTATCATTGGAACTATTCAAACTGGACAACGGACCGTTCGACCACCGAATCCAGCACTGTCTTCCATAATATCGAAGTTAAGTGTGCATCACTGATCATCGTTCTCGCTAAAATAATTTGTCATAACATCTGCAGTTTAGTTTAAGGAGGAATTATTGTGATCGAAAGTAGCACATCTACTATCTAAATTCATATCATTTTTGTTTAACTTCTCCTTAATGACTGCGTAATGTAATTTCAGTGCTTATCGCCAATAGTGAAAGTGTAATATTAAGGTAAATGTATATATCAAAATGAAAACGTGAGTTTCCATGAGAGTTTAAATCATTATTTTATTTATTTAAACTGTTATTGTGAACATGCACTGTATTTATGATTATGACTCATAATTAGGATTTAAAGTGGTTTTCCTTCATCTGCCGTCAGTCCCTCAGATCACCATCGGTGTCGCCAAACTGCTCTGTCTCCAAAATGTTCGTACGCATGGGTCAGAGTTTGCGTGGAAGTGCGCAAATTTTCCCGTCAAGTTTGTTTTTATAAATCACAACTTATGCGTAGGAACTGGCCTACGCACTTTCAGGGCCTGTTTTGTGCGTACGCAAAGTTTTATAAATGAAGCCCCTGGAAATTATCATTTTAAAACATTTTCTAAGAAATCTTAGCCATCTTTTTGATATCTTTACTATAAACAAAGCACACAGAATAGTTACCAGTAAAAACGATTACCAAAAACCACTGAATTATCTTCTTGAACATTCCTAAGTACAGCTTTCCCAAAAATGTGCCTCTCTGCAAAATCTATGTGGACACACGGTTGAAATTCTTATGGACATGGGAGACTACTTACTCACTGAGATAAAGTGTTATGCGTGTAGTGTTTGTATTCAGAGGGATTACTCAGCCAAAACAGCTACACTTCCAGGCCACGTTCCACTGACGCGAAGACCAAACTGAGCCACCCACCAAGCAATGAAATTACCAGCTACAGTGTTATGGCAGCAGTTTTTACGAGGGCGCTGGGACAGTCAAAGAATGTACAGTACATTCTACTGTTTTAATGGTTTTCACATTGCCGGATTGTGTTTTTGTCATTTTGTGTGTGAGTTTTAAGGTCACTTGACCTTGTTGTATACCTAAATGGTCATAAGGAGAAATTCAATGACTAGATGTTTTGTTTGGTTCCCAGTAAATCGTATGGTGTTGTGAAAAAGAGACAGACAGATTGGCGATATTTGTGTAAATCGTCATTGTACAAGTTTGTTCCATGTGTATCCTTTCAGAAGAGAACTTTCTTGTACCTTCTTGTAAATAGAGACCTTTTGCAGTATCTGAATATGTACTGTAAAATCCAGTTTATTCAATTGCATATTTTTGTATTGTTTACTTACATTTTTTATTAAAACACAAAATTAATATGATTCTCATGATTCTTGATCAGGTTATTTTAGTATCGAGAAACTATTTTATTTTTTATTCATGTTTTAAATTAGTTTTTTTTTATATATTTTTAATTTTAATTTTAGTTAAACTTTTAGTAATTTTGTTACGTGTTGTTAAGTTTTTTTTCCCTGTAAAAGTGTGCCTATATAGTTTTTATTAATTTTTATTGCAGTTTTAGTTATTTATGGATGCTTGTTTCCACCTCAGAATAAAATAATTGTGACTATCTCACAATTCTGACTTTTTTCTCACAACTGCAAGTTTACATCTCGGCTCGCAATTCTGTCGTTATAAAAAGTCAGAATTGTTTGAAAAAAAGTCACAATTACCTTTTTTATTAAGTGGCAGAAACAAGCCTCTATAGTAATTTTAGTAGCCTACATGAAGTTAAACTAAATGAAAATGAAAAATGTAACAAATATTTTTATTTCAAGCAACAAAAAATGTTTTTTTTTAATGGGTTTAGTTTTCGTTTTAACTATAATAACCATGTCTTGAAGATTTATGTTTAAGATTTTGGGAGCCCAGTTCATGTGATTCCATTTGAGATATTAAACTATACAAACAAATAATAATTTGATATTAGATAAATAATGATAATAACAATGTAATTAATAAAAAATATTACATTTTGGAATTTATAATATAGAAATAATGATAAAATTTAAAAAAGAAATATTTCATAATGAAATTGTTAATATTTAAAAAAAATTCTGGGTGTCAGGACATTGCAGGCCCCCAGTGGCCCTTGAATTTATCTCTTGTCATCCTCACTCAGTTGTGGTATTGTGCAAAATACTAAAAAAAACAAACAGTAGTTCTTAATCCAAAGAATTTACTCTCAATAGTCTTTCTAAGAATTTAAAATTCTAGCTTTTCCCCATTATATAACATGGACTTAAAAGGATGAGCCCCTTAAATAACAGTGGCAGAAATATAGGGGTTATTGACTCATTTTCCTGTCTGAAAAAGCTCACTTGTTTTCCCCCCTCTTTGAGAGGCTCTCCTGAATCCTGACTGCACTCCGCATCTGGTTTAACTTTGAGAGATGTTTATATTCTGATCCAGGGCTCTTTTATTACATTGGAACTGGAATTAATTGTTTGCTCTAACAGACCATAACAATTCCATAAAAATGTTTGTAATGCATTGTTTCGACGTCTCGCTTTTCTCCTTTTCTGTTTGTCTAGAATGTTCCACAGTAATCCTGAAAGCAATTTACAGGCCTGATTTAATTTTCTTGTTATGACAGAAGGAGGTCATCAGGTGATCAGCGTCTGAATTATGTTTGGCTTTCTGTCCAAATAAGAAACAAAGTGCTGTTTGTTTGGGTATTCAAGTAAAACCACACTGTACACCACACACAAGTAAGGTGATCTTGTTATGTCTAGCTTAGACATTTTGCCACATCCTGAAATGAATTCATGGCTGATGTGACATTTTTATTCAAAATTCCACCAGAGAATCACCACTTGTGCGTCATTAGTGTTGTCATAGAAATTATGAGTGGCGCCTCTAATTTGTTCATGGTGTGTCGTTACAGGCCGGTTTACTGATTCAAAATGTTCAGGAAGTGCAATCCAGTGGGGTATCAAAGCATTAGTAATTATGTGTAGCGTGACACACACAGTGCAGTAAAGTTAAGTGCTGTATGTTGTCAGGATTGCAGTCTTCACTTCCTGGACAGGAAGTAACCTAAGGAAAGACAGCTTAAAGCAGATTTTGATTGCTTTACATCGTGTCCTAACCAGACGCGATGAGATAAGACACTAGCGAAAAGCATTTTGTCTATCTAAACCAGAGGCGACAAGGCTACAAGCAAAGACTTCAGATTTACAAAGACGGTGCAACTTATATTACTTATGAATAGGAAAAAGTGCAACAAGTTCAACGGTCGGGTTCCGGAAGTAAAAACATAAATTTTCTCCATAGCGAAACTTATTTTTAATGATAACTTAGAAACCTTTTTTGACAGCCCTACTTTGAGCTACGAGGTTGTTAATCTATGGTATATGCTTCTGTTGAAGCTGTGACCCTGCATTATTTCAACTTATTTTTAAAATTACTGTTTAACAGTGGAATTTGTGGTGAAAAACTATATTACCCATGATGCAGTAAAGAAAAATCCACCAATCAGAGAGTCAAAACAAGCAAACCATGCCAAAAGAGCTCTTTAGCTCCTCCTACTCATATGAACCATAGCGAATGATGTAATGTAGTCAGTCTCCCTACCATAGATATGTGTACGTAGATGCCACATTCGACCGCTCCAGACGTGCCAGCGCGGCCGCCATCTTGGAACGGTCAGCATGTCGTCACTCACAGTAAGAGTCAATGATGCCAAAACATTGCGCAGCTTCTGGTTGTGAAACCACAGAGATTTAAATTCCTGAAGAAATGGAATAACCTTTCATGGATGACAATGTGTTGGTTTGTGTTTTTTTTATATGTATTAACACAATATTACAGGTTTTTACTATGGTACTTTTTATTGTTTTTACTTTTACTATAGTAACTTTTTAAAGTTGAGTTAGCTGACGCCTTCGTCTTGTAGTATTGTGTTAGTTTAGCAAAATCTATTTAAAATCTAAGTCTATTACATATATTTAGATATTCATACATGTGTCTAACTCAGTTGCAGACACTCAGTCAACTTGCTCTTGAATGTTCACGGTCCGGCTTTGACCGTTCCAATATGGAGGACGGCTTACATATAGCAGCCCACTGAAACAGCCGCTAATGAGGCATCTATGTATATATATCTATGCTCCATACGCTCTTGAAATACTTGTATATTTTTATGTAGTATATGCATGTTTTGTAATAAACATATAATATATTGTTGTTCACAATGTTTCATGGGATTGTATTTGTTTTCCCTCACCAAAGTACAGTCTTGTACCTTTGTATTTTTTGTCCGATTTTCAGATACTATTTTGCTTCAAATCAAAGTTTGTAATGTTATGATTCATCTTGGTTCATGGATTATAATGCATTAACAACATTTTATTTATTTTTTTAATTCCTATGTGAAAAATGAATGGAAAAGATACTTCTATGGCATCGCTGTCGAAGAACAATTAGCTGGTGAAGTGGATTTACTTGTAGAGTTATCATGAGCATTATAATGTTTGAAGCAGATGTCATAACAAATTTCAGTAGATCGGGAAGATTTTAAAATGGGCGGGTTCATTCATAAATCTGTAAGATCTTACCTTCATACCGTCGAAATACAAACCGGAAAACAGAACACAATGAGTACAGCACTGAAAGGGGGTGGGGCTACATAAGGTCTGTAGAAACAGTCATCACTGCATTCGAATATGACTTCCATACTATATAGTAGACGAAAAAAAGTATGTGAGCTGAGTAGTATGTGCGAATTCATAGTATTCATAAAACATTAGGTGAAAAATACCCCGATGACCTGCTACTTCCTGTGAGATTCTGAAGTGCGCATTCGATGGACAATATCCCATGAGGCCACAGAAGAGGATTGCACGGCTGCTGTAGTACGTCCAAATTTCACAGTCATACTATAAAGAACATACATTTTTTAGTCGCAAAGTAAGTTTCAAACCTAATGTATAGTATGCGATTTTGGACACACCATCAGTGTCCTGAAACTGGGAGTGCAGTCTTAGCACATTGACTGGTCTAGCTTTTAATGCTATTTGAGCATAAGAAACAATATTTATGGGACAGTTCATTTCAGACTTTGTTGCTGAACAGACTTTCCTTGAAAGATGTGGCAAAATTAATCAAAAATCACAGCCAATCAGAAGAGCGTGTGACCAGCCTCTCTCTCTGCAAGTGCACTGCTGTCTCACATTCACAACGCAACTGATATGTACATAATCAAATTAATAAAATTTAAACCATTTTAGCATTACAATCTATATCATGGAATTCACTTGTTTGTTTACTGTTTGTAATGTGGAAAACATGTTGCAGTGTCGCAGTGCTAGAAAACTTCACATTTCCTTGAGCATCAAATGTGTACTAATGACTTTCTTTCTTCTGTGGAACACAAACACAAACATCTCCTTTGGTGTTTCATGCATGAAAGAAAGTCATATTTGGTTTGGGTTTGGAATGACATGGAGGGTGAGTAAATGATAAGAATTGTCAGAATTGACATTTGTGGCTGAATTATTCCTGTAATTGATAAAACCACAAGCTAAAGCTTAACAGGTGCAAACAATTGCATTTTGCTTCGAGGCAAATAGATTAAGACAACAGTATGCATCGGAAGTTATGCACTATATACCTCTAAATGTCCCGGTTGAGTGCGATGTACAGCAAACCGAACAGAGATGGTATCTTTCTCGCTGTGTGGTCTAAAGCTTCAGTAGGATTTGACTTTGAGACTTCAGGACTTGGCTCAATGATTCTGTTTCACTTAACAAATTACATCTCAAATTAAAATATCACTTGCATTAAAACCTTTTTTTTCCTGAGATGTCATAGAGACTTCATAGAGACTTTACTTTAATGAATTATGTCTTATTTTTTCTCAAAAATATTCTTGATAAATTGGTGATTTTTGTTTTGGAAAAGTAATGGAGCATAATAATTTCCATTTCAACATTGCAAAAAAAAAATGATTTAATGACTCCTGAAATACTCATTTTGTTCTCATCTGCACATATGGGGTCCATTTTCTCAAAAATTCAGCCCTAGAGTTGGCTTATGATACATGAGCTGTCTACAGGACAAGCCCCCTAAGTTGACATCTACAACTGTCGTGCATGAGAACCACAAAAAACATCCAGATCCATTTCCTCTTATCTGGACCATCAAAGTCATTACTGGTCTGAAGCAACTATATTGTTTTTAATGCGCTGAGGCCTGACCAAGTCCAATTGACTAATCTGGACTGGTTAATACCTTCCAACAGGCCGATAACAATCTAACTTCACCATAGCCTTGTGCCACCAACGATGGGTGTTTACAGCAGCAACAAGGTACTAACACATCAACTCTGCAGAACACAAAAGGAGATGTTTCATGCAAAGTCAAAGCTGCATTCTTCCATTCAATGAAAGTGTATGATCCTGAGTGTGATTTTTTTGCCACACTAACATACAACCAGATATTATTCCAATTTTTTTTGCTAGCAAGCGTTGACAAAGTCATCATGTCTCATGCCATTTAGATGAAGATTTAGATTTTTTTTAATTTATTATTTCATCAAAAGTAATTTCGGGTCGTCACAGACCTCAACAGCGCATAAGGGTAAAGCAGTCTTACTGAAAAAATTGCTTAGTTTCGGTTACCATTTACTTTCATTGTACGTAAAAGAGCAATCAGAACATTCTGTTATAACTCCTTTTGTGTTTCTTGGAAGAAAGTTGGGTTTCAAAAGAAACAAGGATGACACAGAATTTTCGTTTTTGAAAATAGGCCTTGTTATTAGGAACCCGGTGTGTTTCTTCACCTCGTGTGAAGCAATGTTCCCAGCTGGTGTGGATGGCTCACATTCACAGTATATTACCGTTCTGTCTGATGCATGACGCCTGCAAATGGGTGTTGATGACGGATTCCAGTTGTTCAAACCTAAACTAGCGCATGACTCAGGAACCTAAGAAGTTCCAGCCTGACGTTTTGGCCGAGGGAAGAGTGTTTTTCCTGCACTGTCTTTCACATTATCTGGACATGCTCAAAATCAGACTAACAGGTGCCCATGAAATATCAACAGCTTACTCTAAACAGATGACTCAAATGTGAAAGGTAGTTCTACACTGTAAAAAAGGTCCATAAAAATAAGGTCCAATGTACTGTGTTATTATGAAGGAATTTTCTGTATTGATTTTTCACAGGTGTTTTCGCTGTATTTTGAATTACACATTGTATTGTGTTGTGTTTTAGGGTTAAAGAAAATGTCCATAAACTTATCCTAGCAGAAAATGACCTGATTTTTTTTATTACAGTCCAGGTTTATATGCTACTATCAGAGCTCTTAGGCCAGCGAACAAGGTTCAGATTCCCCATTTTCCCAAATAATACTAATATTAGTGTTTTTAACTGGAAAAATTGTGTTTTTATATTAAGCAGCACAACTGTTTTCAATATTAACAAATAAGAATATTAGAATTATTTCTGAAGGATCATGTGGAGTAATGATGCTGAAAACTCAGTTTTGCATTACCAAAATAACCAACCAACCAATAAATAAATGAATAAAGCACACAAGGAGAGTAACAACCAATGCAAACAGTATTTCTGAAGTCCTGAATAGCTGTCAGTACTCTCCAGACACAAATAATCCAGCTGAGACAGACATGGGGGTGTCGCACGTGGATCAGTGGATACAATAGCTGAGTTAATGGGCGCAAACATAGCAGCGTCTGTACTGTCAGATTCCTCCACTCATCGCTCCCACACAAATCAGATAAAACTCAAACCAATGAGCCTGGGGAACTGAAGGCTTCATGAACTGAACAACCTTGTTAACATAAATATGACTTCAACATACTATCAATGAGTGTTTAGATGTAAAAAAAATCTCAGTGTTTTCTCATTATTTCTCATTATCAGTCGTTAGTTAATGCATTATGATTTGACCAAAAGAGCATTTTTGCACAGCCAACAATTTTTATGCGCACTGGCAATCTGGCAACTAAATAGCAACTGTTATAAATTCAAAGGGGTATTGTTTACAGTTCAGATAGGCCTAATAGAAAAAATATGGGAAATGTTACTTAGCCTATACCGAAGTACATTTGCTTGCTGAAAGCACACGCACAATTGATTCCCAGCTGTAAAACTTAAACCCATGTTTTGCTCCTAGTGTTACTCTAGGTCATAATTGTGATGAGCACACCCTAAAAATGATATCTAAAATCGCGGTCAGGCGAGTGGTCAGGGGAGCCGTGATTGGCTGAGGCACAATTATGCGGAAACTCCTACTTACTCCCCGAGATTCTGATCTGTTCCTGTCAACTGGAGGCATTTCAAAAGGTAGGGCACAAGCCCGGCAGCCACAGGGTTTGGATTGATATCTTACAGATATGTCTCTACAGGCCATTAAATCATCATTTCTACAGCCCACATGGGATTGTGCTTAAGTAACTTAGAATGGATCCAAGAATGGATTTATTGCCTTTCTTTCCCCAAAGCCCCAAGGATTCCTTTAAATATGATAAAACACTTACGTTAGCTTAAAATGCAGATGCAGATAGTGTCTTTGAAATTCATCATGCTGCTAAACTAATCATTTTTTCATCATTTTTCATTTACTGACTGACTTATTGAAAAATAAGTAGTGAGAGTGGAATTTGACAGGTTTTATATATTATGAAATCTAGTAAAACTGCATAATGAGAAATGTTGTTTTGTCATCTACATAAACTTCCCTGTTGAAAAAACAGCTAAAACTATAGCCTATAAGCTGGTTGGTTGGTTTTAGAGGGGTTTTGACCACTTGGCTGGTCTTAGCTGGTCAGGCTGTGAGACCAGCTGACCAACCAGCCAAACACTAGCTTAAACCAGCTCAGACCAGCCAATTCTTCAAATTTATTATTTGTGTTATTGAGTATTGCGCCACCCTAAAAGACCATCATTGCTCAAGACAACCGTTGGTATTGAAAAACATTTGAGCAATCGCGCCATCTGCTGGTCGGAATGTGTAATCAAAATTCAAATACACTGAATTCATCACATAATGCATAAAGCTCAACCCCAAATAAACTAGGAAACAACATCAAACTAGACATTGAAATATTAGCCCTACAATAGTATTTTTATAAGCAGAAATATGCGGAAAATTGTTTTTTTGTTGTTGAAAATTTCTGTAGCCTACTCAAATCTGTGTAATTTAACTTTTTTTTTTTGCCTGCTTTAATGTTCAGGTACCTTGGAGGTCCATCATTGTCATGTTCTCTCTAGAAGACTGAAAGACAGGGCTCAGAGTATTTGGGCAGCCACATATGAACAAAAGCCACTGGGGGCAGCATAGCAGTTATATAACAGTCTGTTTCTGACTCTCTTTCTTTCTAACAGCATGTGCAGTATACAAATCTGACTGTAGCCTAGTGGCTGTGATTTATGTTGTAGAACAAAATGTAAAAGTCTCTTCAATGTAAGTGTTAAGTACAGACTTTATTTTATGCTAAATAAACTGAAAACTGGGGGGTTTAGGACCACATATATATCCAGGTTTAAATTCCTAGATGTAGTCACAGGCTTTCGACCTGCATGGTGTGATTGAGGCTTAATAATGCACATCTTTAATGGTTTGCAGAAACTGATGTTGGAGTTAACAAGTAGCATACTTCATAAGCTTTATGTGCAAGTGTTATGGAAGCAAAGCTGATTTCCTTGAAGTAGCCTGAGCCATAAATTAAAAATTGCCTCATTGTTTTATAAAGAAATTATCTATGTTGTTTCTGTATCAAAATGCACTTTGAAAAAGCAAATATACATATAGGCCTATATCAGGTACTACGTCTATCAAATAGTTGAATCACAATGATTTTTCCTCAACCTGTTTTGTCTTTAAAACTCTTTATATTTTCAAATAATAAAATATATAGTACATAAATATATAAGTCTACACAAGAAGCTTTTTTAAATGTTAAAGGTTTCATATTAATTAGGAAGAAATAGGGTTATTTAGTTCAGTTGACTGTATTCTGGTTCTACAGTAGCTCAGATCTTATTGCATTTAACCCCCTTATTCCTGTGAGACTTGCCTGACTTACAAAATTAAACAAAGGCATCTGTTCTAATACATTCCCACCATAAAGACCTCCACATGGATGCAACATGTATATTTTTCCAAGAAAGGACCATTCCCTTAACGGAAACAAGTGAACAAAGAGCAGTTTGAAGCACTTTGATGAGGATGAATTTAAACGTACAGGAAGAACATTGTCCTGTATAAACTTTAGAAACAATAGTCATTGTCATGTTAATAAATAATAAGTAATATTTTACCTACAAAATGACAATTGTGTCCTCATTTGCTCACCCTCATGTCGTTCCAAACCTGTGTGACTTTCATCTACGGTGGAAAATAAAGGGAGAAGTTTAGAAGAATCTCTGTTTTGGTGCTACTTTCATTAGGGACAGATGACGTC
Source organism: Anabarilius grahami (assembly GCA_003731715.1). Lineage (NCBI taxonomy): Eukaryota > Metazoa > Chordata > Actinopteri > Cypriniformes > Xenocyprididae > Anabarilius > Anabarilius grahami. The sequence goes on along the minus strand of RJVU01053127.1, from coordinate 7,759,848 downwards.
TGTCAAGCTTGACGTGACAAAAAAACATGATGTGATAGCTTTATGTGAGTAGCAGACCAAAGTTTAAGTTGTTATGCTTAAATGTCATCTTCCCCATAGGAACTTTTTAAATAACTCTTGCTTTCATTTGTTTTGTTATTTCCCCCCATATGTTTGGAGCAAAAGTGTGTACATTTGTGAGCTTCTTGTACATCCATGTCAGTTAGGGATCATGAAGATGCAGAACCAAAATATTAAATTATAATACGGAAAACTTTAAATGTATAATTTTAAATGTATAAATGACATTAAATGTATTGTCTTAGAAGGAATTTCGTACATTATACTCGCAAAACGCGTTTTGGTTAGTTATGACAGAGCCTGCAATTTTCTGAAAACCAAAGATGTCGAAATCATTTTGAAAATTTACGCACTAAAGGCGGTGACGTTGTAGACCGGACGTGATGACGCAGGAACTCTCGCCCGTATACGTGCGCGTTCTTGAGTAAGCTCGGAACAAGTAGAGGACGACGAGGCTTCATCGAGGTCTTTCACCAGTACCGTATTTTGCTCTAAAAACAGGCCCGATATTCACACTGTTACACATTTAACAACACTTCACCATGAGAAGGAAGCTGTTTGGTGCCATTTTCGCCATTTGTATCGGTTGGTTTCAAGCCGAGGCGCTGACAGGTAAGGCGTCTCGTTTTTCTGTTGATCATGTAAGTTAACGTTAGCTCGCGAGCTCATTTTTCACAGGCCTTCTGTTGACATAAACATGACCTAGACTAGACAACAAGCCGACTGTTTGCACGGAATTTACCTCACAATAAAGAAAGACATATTTAATGAACGTTTGTTAGGGTTTGAAATGTTAAAAAGCCATTTAAGCCGTCGTCAAACTGTCGCGCACGAGCACACGGGAAAATAGCTCACGAGCATAGAGCTATAGCAACAGCTGATGTTTGTAGAATAATTTTTCTCGTTAATGCTTTTTCAGTCTTTTCAAATTCCAAAAATGAAAATATTTATCAAAAATGAGGTTATATATTATATTGATAGAAACAATGAATAAAAAGCGTTAGAAATTGACGTCGAGAGGTTAATGCACGACTGTAATGATTATCACGGTATTAAAGCCAAAGTACAAACCGCACAAAACCTACCACGTGCATTTGCTGTTCTTTCATGAAAAAGAACCTTTAATCCCAACACAGGGTGTTATAGCCTTCTAAGTTACACATTTCTCAAACTGAAGAGGATCTTCTCTCTGGATCATGCTTCTTAATTGACGTTTAATTATTGCAAGGACTCATCCAAATAATGCTTGCCCTTATCCCTGGCAGGTCAGTTACTCCAGCGAATGATGTACTAACAGTAAGCAGCAGGCATCCATGACAACTGGTGCAGACTGGTTTTTGGAGGCATGCTGTCAAGTACAGTAAAACATTAGTTGAGAGTAGACTGTAATTATAATAAAAGCTTAGGGAGGCAAAACATGTTTCGTCCAATCATTTGGCATGAAGAAAGCCACCAGGCAGCAATTTTCATCTCTATCAGTAAAAGGCTTAGCTTAAGCTCATTATAATGTTCCATCACTGGAAATGGCACAGGAATCCATGCAAACCCACTGAACTTGTAGACCTGCAATCATCGCTCACTTATGATAATGAAAGTTTTTCAGTTTAGCATTTAGTTGTAAATGTAAATCATGTACTGCTAAATTTGTATTTAAATGTATTAAATGTAATTCCCGTCCCTTTAGATAAATCAATTGTTTTGCATGATGAATGAAAATGGCAGAGTAATGAGAAGGATTTTGTTTTTCTTCATAATTTTAGTCCCCAGCAGCAGCAGCTGATGAATGGCAGGGTCGGTAAATCCGAACATAATCAGCTTCATGCTCAGTTAGAAATGGAGTGCTAAACACCCTAGGAGGTGCTTTCTGCACGTAAGCATTGATACTTCCTCAAAATGACACAATTTGTGCAAAAGCAACAGGTTTGCTCATGCTGTTCTTGCGTTGTCTCATATTATATGCGTTATAACAGAATGTCAGGCCGCGTTGATGGATGGTGGAAGTCATGATGTCTCAGAATTGCAATATGATTTTCCCCTGAGTACTCGATCTTCAGCTCTGCTCAATAAATTGTGTTAAAGTAAAAGGGCAGGTTTTTTTTTTGTGATTGGTGTGATATTGGCAGCCATTTTGAACTTTGGAAAATGCCTAGAGAGGGTCAGGCTGTTTGTCAGCATGGAGGATGAGGATAGTTCTGTCCTTCAACTTTTAATTACTCTCGCTAATCTGTGGGGAAATGCAAAAATATATACTTTAAAAGCTAGTCACTGGGTTGCCTGAACCACTAGTTAACTAAGTCAGCATGAAATGTAAATTCATGTTAACGAACTTATTCTGAATAATTGTTTTTATTTACCTCATGATGTTAAATCAAAATGTCATAAGATCTTTTGGTGAAAACAACAGCTGTATGCCAGACATCTCCAATCATTTAGTCTGTTTAAACCAAGACAAAATTTAAACTGATATTTTGATACTTTCATTTCTGTCTCTTTTCTGATGAGAAATTATTTGCATTTTAAAAGAACACTTTTGTCATACTTTATTTTATTGAATAGAGAATTAGGAAAGCTCCAATTATGATTTTTGCAGCTGATATGACTACAAAATGTATTGTCATCATGATCAGCCCATACTGATCCCTACCATTCAAGCTTTATATAAGTGATATGTAAGCTCTCTGTTGACAGTCACAATTAAACCCCTTACACCGTGAAGGCATTTTTAAAGGAACACCACTTTTTTTGAAAATAGGCTAACTTTCCAGCTCTCCTAGAGTTAAACAGTTGAGTTTTACCGTTTTCAAATCCATTCAGCCAATCTCCTGCTTAGCATAGCTTAGCATAGTTCATTGAATCTGATGAGACCAATAGCATCTCGCTCAAAAATGACCAAAGAGTTTCGATATTTTTCCTATTTAAAACTTGACTCTTCTGTAGTTACATCGTGTACTAAGACCAACGGAAAATGAAAAGTTGTGATTTCCTAGGCCGATATGGCTAGGAACTATACTCTCATTCCGGCGTAATAATCAAGGAACTTTGCTGTCGTACCATAGGTGCAGCAGGTGCAATGATATTACGCAGCGTCTCTCACAAATCTCTCCATGGTTGCAAGGCATGCTCCCTGTGCAAGCAGGGGGTCACAGGCGCTGCGTAATATCATTGCACCTGCTGCACCCATGGTACGACAGCAAAGTTCCTTAAATATTACGCCGGAATGAGAGTATAGTTCCTAGCCATATCGGCCTAGAAAATCGTAACTTTTTTTTTTCCGTTGGTCTTAGTACACGATGTAACTACAGAAGAGTCAAGTTTTAAATAGGAAAAATATCAAAACTCTTTGGTAATTTTGAGCGAGATGCTAACGATCTAATCAGATACAATGATTACTCTTGTTCTATGCTAAGCTATGCTAAAAGTTGTACTGCCAGACCCGGAGATCGGCTGAATGGATTTGAAAACTGTAAAACTCAAATGTTTAACTATAGGGGAGTTGGAAAATGATCCTATTTTCAAAAAAAGTGGAGTGTTCCTTTAATGATTTCACATGATTTCAAGTGGCATACTTAAAAATAATAGCTTATAACGCTTAAAAGAAAAAAAAAAAGGTATCAAGTAGTACATTATCTTATTTGATGGAAAACCTTTCAAATTTTGATAAACAGATTTTGATCATGTTTGGAGGTTCTTACAACACTAAGAAAACCCCAGAAAAAGTGATGTAATTTTATTTTTTTATTATTCTTACTTGACATGATGACTATTAGAAAGTATATGTGATGGGTCATATAATCAAATTTGGGCTTGTTCACAATCATGTCAACTGCATCTGGGCCAAATTTTGTGTTGATCTCTCAAAGCAATCAAAAGTTATTGCATTTGGAACCATGGTAGCATTTTTATCCAAATAATTCTCCAAACAAGTGATCCAAGTATTTTATTGAACAAAAGAACTACTCACATGTGTAAACATAAAATTTTTCTTAAGATCTACACCTCCATATGTTGTGTGTGTGCACTTGTGTGAATCGAGACAACCCGTTCTAAATAAAGATGCGTGATTTACACTGTTTTGCGTAGTTACAAAGCAGAACGTGGCGCAAAAGCCTCATCTGTATACTGTGTATGTGTGCGTCAGTGGTGACTTTTTACGGTTTTACGACATTAAATTGCGATTGGGTTGTGAGATCGGCCAAATTTAGTGACTAGCATTCAAGTCAAAGAATGTGATTATCAGCCCATACCAATCGATCGGAGCATGCCTATCGAGAATCAATATCATAAATTGAACTGAATCGTGAGAATCATATCGTCCCAAACCCAGTTGGCTTTCCTAGCCTGTTTGTACAGAAAGCTTTTTTACCTTATGGGACCAACCAGTTTGCTGCTTTGTAATGCATGTTTTAGTTAAATTGTGTGGTCTCATGGTCATGCAGGAGAAATATCTATTATGTTAGCTTCTTAGATAATCTCTTATAGAAGCCATCAGAATGAGTTGATTCGATGGCAAATTTGTATTTTATGCAATTTTGTTTAATCAAGATTAATGTCCCTTGTACATTTAACAATCTTAAAAGCCTTGTGATTTAAGCGGTAATGGCATGCTGTGTAGTTTAATACCTTTTATAAGGAAGGATATCCCACATTTATCCGCATTCAATCATGGGCTTGAGCCAAGAAACTAATGATGAAACAAGTGACCTTAGGTCAGTATTTCTTCTGATAATTAATCCACATGTCAGCTTGTGAGAAGGTGAACTTATTGACTTGTTTACTAGAACAGGTTAAGTTAATTATCTAGTAGTGGCAGACTTTGTACCAAGTGATACTTTTGTACTTTACTGTTCTCCCTGTTTGGAATTATTTACAATTTAAGTTTGACATATTTGGTCAATATGTCTGTCTTATGGTAATATTAAATCTAAGCACTTATGTATACAAATATGCTTAAATTCCTTTTAGAGCTTGTTTATAAGTAGTTTTGAATTTGTGGCTTCTCTGGTCCTCTTAGTTAATGTTGGAGGTGACCTTTTCATGATGGTCAAATGAATGAAGCAAGCCTGTTCTCCTTTCAAAGGGCACGTGTTATTTCAGGCCTAAGGCATGTGTGGAGTCCTACTGCTCTGAATGTAATGTGGATTGTGGACATCTACCCCTCCCTGGCTAACTCACTAAAACATTCCTCTCTCAGCAACAGACAAAGAGGGAGCAGTACCTTACTCTTGTTTTAAAGTTAAACACACTGAAAACATGTGCTATACTGCAGGAAGCAACAACAGGTCTGAGGCAGATCTCAATGTGTTCTTTTCATTGATGTGGAGGGTTGTTGTTCAAGCTGCTATGCACGTACTTCCATGTCGTTCAGGGTGTGTATTATTCCAAGGTGATCAGAAGAATTCCATTGAAACTCTCCATGGGGGATTAGCACAGTACAATCTTGTTTTTCTCTGGAGTGCATGCTACATGAACTGCAGAATGGTTCGTGGTTCATGGTTCAAAAGAAGAAAGTTGTTTTTAGGTTCATTTGTCTCATTTACACTGTTCATGCCAATTGTATTTATTCACAATCATATGTTATGGTCAACTGGTATGTACTTGTTATAATGGCCGATATGACATCACTTTAACTTAAAGATGGTTAAACCAGCATAACAATTGCTGACATTTTATATTTATTTTACATATTTAATAAATTAGAAATAATTTAAAAATTAATAAACAAAATATTACTAATAATAGAGAAGGAAATACTTTAATTGTAAATTAATGAAGAGGGACAATGTGAGCTCTGACGCTCATGCTGTCAAAATAAACAACCCATTTCTGACACATTGGCCAACCAGAAAAAATATCAGCCAATACATCAACCTTTGCTATATATCAGTTGACCAATAATCATATGACAAGTCTTAAAGGAATACTTAGCTCAAATTAAAATCACCCTCATGTCATGCAAAACCTATGACTTTCTTCTATGAAACACAAAAGATATATATATAAAAGATGATATTCCCCCAGAGGGGTCCAATGTTGTTTTGGTCAAAAACTGTTGAAACACTGGTCATACAGGTTTGGAATGGCATAATGGTGAGTAAATCATGCCAGAAGTTTCATTTTTGGGTGAATAATCCCTTTAAGCCCCATTAGTCATCACCATTACTTCATACCTTTATTCCATGTGAGTTTTTCAAATTTTATTCACTGCCCTTCTTGATATGCTAAGTTTTGGGTTTAATGCATGCTTCAACTCATTGTCTTTTTAAAATGCTTGCTTCTAAAGTTCTTCAGTTGGCTTTTGGTGTCATGAAGTATTAAAGTCTTACATCATGATGCTCAAAATCCAATTTGTTTCTTATGTATGCCTTTTTTTTATGTCTTCCATTCTAACGTTTTCTCTCTTTCTTTTCTCCTCTGCTATTTCTTTTTTTTTTTTTTTGCCTGCCTGCCTGTCTGCTAATCATTATTCATATCATCTCAATGAACTGTCCACTCTAAACCCAAATCACCCATTCACACGTCAAATGTCCAGCGGGCTTCATAAAATCACCGTTGTCTCAGATGAAACTCATAGAAGACAGTGCCGAGCTGGATTGCGAGGTCATAGGGAACCCCATCCCTGAAGTTCAGTGGTGGTTCATTGAGGGCGAGGAGCCAGATGAAACCGTCACTCAGCTGTTTGACGGTGCAAGAGAGGATCGCGTACGCATCAACGCCACCTATATTCACCATGCTACCAGCACGCTCGTCCTCACCAACCTAATGCTCAACGACACAGGCGTTTACGAGTGCCGGGCCTCAAATGACCCTGACCGCAACGACCTCAGGACCCCACCCAAAGTCAAGTGGATTCGCTCACAAGCGAACGTTATAGTATTTGAACGTGAGTTTTGTTGTGGAAACGAGGCGTCTCCACTAGTGTAGAGGAAGTCCCGTAGATTCAGTCTCTCCCTTGCCTTGCCCTCCCTTGCCGCCCTCCCATGCCAGGTCACATGACTTCTACTCTAGTACCGTCTGTTTTTTCATAGTTATCTGATGCCTTCTGAGCATATCAGTGCCTAGAGCTTGTGAGATAAAAGTTGAACCTTTTAAAGAAATGGCATTGATCAGTTAATGTTACTACAGGTCAGAAGGTGTAAAACACGCTAATTGGCATGCATTTCTGAAAAGGGCTCTGATTCTGTCTCATTAATGTGGCTTGCTTTCAGTGAACTTCTAAAAGGCTCTTTAGATGTGTGGCTTAACCCTTTTGGTGGTTTTAGAGCACTACTTTAACACACTGCATTGCACACCTAGTGCTTACCCACATGTTTTCATAAGCTCAAGGTCTCCAAACCAGTTGCTGGTTGGTTGAATTTTGTTCCCTCTTCTCATGTTTTTGTTATACACTGCTCTCTCAATGTTTCCCAGTAGCTCACAGCTCCAATGTACCTTTGCTTCTCCTTTGGTAGAGTGCAATGTGTCTTTCGGTGCACATTGTGGTGAACATCTGGACAGCAATGTTCCAATTTGTTCTGTCATGTGTCCAAAAATGTCATTTTACAGTGCCACAGCGAACCCAGAGGTTGGTAGACTCATTTTAAAGGATACTCAGCAGTGAACACTTGGTTTCCTGGATTTATTTTCTATTATAGTGTCATAATTTTATGAAAGCTGATGGAAAGTATTGTTTTGTTTAACTTTTGCTCTTATGCCTCGGCAGATGCATCCATCAAGACCGAACCAGAGGAGGTGTTGAACAAGACTTCTGCAACTCTAAGCTGCAACCTTACCAACCCTTCCTCTCCCATCAAAGGCCACTATTGGACCAGGAATGACAAGATGATCGAAAAATCAGAGTCAAGCAAGGACTTCGCTTACACTGAATATCAGTATGTTCCTCAACCTCGTGTAAATAATTATCTAAAAAAAAAAAAAAAAGAGCAAAATCTAGCACTTTACCCTTTTGGTAGTAATCAGCTTTGCACATTTAGGGTTTAAACATCTAGGTCCATTAAATATAGTGCAGCTTCTCTGTTTGCCTCTGTCTTCTCTCTTCTCTGTTAAGAGCCTCCAGCCCTCCATACTCAGTGACCTTAATTCCCAGTAGAGCTGCTGGGTCGGAAAAATATCCATGGGGATGCCTGAGCGGTGTACTGGAAAAACTGTTTACTTTATAGTTCATATTTGCTTTACTGTACTGTCCTCCCCACCACCTTTAGTGCTATGGTGCTGTTGTTATATTGAGGGCTTCCTGTTGACGTATAAAACAGTGTGGGGTGGATACTTAATTTCTTGTTTTGATCAGAGATGTATAAAGTACTAGAGACCCAGACTTGAGTAAAAGTACAAGTGCTCTATCAAAAAAGTGACTTGAGTAGAAGTTGAAGTGCTCTTTAAGCACCACACTTAAGTAGAAGTACTAAAGTATTCAACATTTTTTGTACTTAAGTATTGCAAGTAGTTTATTTTAAAATTTACTACTCAAGTACTGAAAGTAAAAGTACAAGTATTGTGTTATGTAGTTATTAAAGAAAGTAGTCAAAAGTTTGAACATCATATTGTTTTTATTATTTCAAATGATTAACCTAAAGGACAATCACAATTCCTTTGGCCGTAACTTTTTGTAAACAAAAACAGATTAAGTATGTCCCGTCCTCCTTTAAAGCATCCCTCCCTTCTCTTCCCTGCTTGTTCTCCCTTGTTAGGGCAACTAAAAGATCTCAAAGGCCAGTAGGCCACATTCAAGTATTTCTTATGTAAAAACAAAAGTGATTAGAGCACCTAAAAACACCTTTACTGTAGTTCATTAAGATTGAATCTTACTAACCACTCTTATTAAAAAAAAAATGGGGTAAGCACACTTATATTCTCATTTCAAGAGGTGTTCTGAGTAAATGATTTGTTTGTAACACTTTATAATATGGTTTGATTTGTTAACATTACATTAGTTAATGTATTAGACTAATAACCAACATGAACTAACCATGATCAATACATTTGTTACTGTATTTATTAATCTTTGTTAATCTTAGTTAATAAAAATACAGCTGTTCATTGTTTGTATATGTTACAGTGCACATTAACTATGTAAACAAATAGAGAGCAATTTGAGAGCAAGACAGCGCTCGGTTAACGGTGAATGCGCGCGCGCGGCCGGGGCGCTCTCTCTCTCTCTCTCTCTCTCTCTATCTCTATCTCTATCTCTATCTCTATCTCTATCTCTATCTCTATCTCTATCTCTCTATCTCGCTGCTCGTTCTTATATGCGCCCTGACGCGCAGCAGTTATTCTATTCTACATCACTCACCGAACAAATAAGGCTTTGGCGGCCGCCAAAAACATTTCAATGCAGGAAAACTCCTGCATTAGTTATGTCAGTGTAAATCTATTAACCTATAAAACACTACTACACTATAAAAACGGGCGTGTGATTAAGTAGCACCAAAGGAGACATGCTCTACGATTTATTTTTGGCAACAGTAGGCTGTTATAAAATAAGAGAAAGTTGACATTAGTGATGGGTCAAAAATACCATTCAACGCGCTGCGTGACAGCCTTTATGATAGCCAGCTAGTTAACGTTAAGTGAACACCGCAGCCTGCCATCTACCGTTCTGGCAGTGGTAACATGGGTTTGGAATGGAATGATTCGTAACATTTTTATAATTGTAACGAGCAACGATGCAGCACATAAAAAAAAAATATCGGAGTAAAAGTATTAAACTCATCGAAAATATGTACTGAAGTAAAAGTGGAAGTAGGAGAAAAAAATAATACTCTAGTAAAGTACAGATACCACTTTTTAGTACTTAAGTACAGTAGTGAAGTAGTTCTACTTCGTTACTATACATCTCTGGTTTTGATTTGTGTCTCATTGCTTGTTTTTCTCTCTTTGGTAGCATTGAAAAGATTGATTACCACCATGCTGGAGTATATGCATGCGTCTTCAGATCAGAGCCTCAGGTTAATGCGACCATTGAAGTTAAAAGTAAGAGCTTTTGATGTTACTCCACCTGTATTTATTGTATAAATGTTTGTTCATCACCCATAATTATACTCTTCCCGTTAGCTTTCCCACACGTAGTGGCCTACAAACACTCTGAAAGTGCTAATGAGAAGGACAAGGCTGTCCTAACATGTGTGAGCCATGGATACCCCCTGCCTACTGACTGGACTTGGCACAAGCTCTCTGACATAAATATGGTAGGGAAGACTTAACTAAACCATTGTGATAACATGAGATTGGTACCTGACATTCAGTTTGAAGGTTGGTTAATGTTGCAAAGTTGATACTTGGAAGTACAAACATGCTATTGATTAACCTAGCTGTAATGTCTATCTGTTTATTTCATGACAAGTCTTGCGTAGTTAATTCAAAACTAAAAGATCAACTTGAAGCTTGCAAGCTTTTCCACGGATGTTGGATATTATGACATTTACAATTGTTATTGAAATACTATATTTAATATTACAATGCTATAATAATAAACAATAATAATATACTACTTGTAGTTATAATAATAATAGTAGTACTGGAATTGTTACAGTATTATCCAATTTATCATGATGATAATGTTACTAATACGTTGCAGTTGTTCTAGTAGTTATATTAATTAGGGATACACCGATATGATTTTTTTTTTTGTGGCCGATACCAATTTTAACAAACAATTATTGGCCGATACCGATATTTGTCACTTCCTCTTTTATGTGAAATTTTGTCATCAAAATAGATAGTATTTTGATGATGCTTTAAATAAGTAAAGTTCAAAAACACCTGCATTAAAATATACTAGCAGGTTTATTACTGCATCATCAAATAATTTTTAAAGAACATGGATTGGATCCATTTAACATTCAGCAGGCCTACATAAAGACAACAGAATAAAGATACATATGAAATAAACAGTGCTTTTTAGGTAGGTTTAATAGTTTTAAGGTAAAGAAATAAAGTAAACAAATGTAAAATAACACTGCATATTCTTCTGTATATATTATATACATATTAATCCTTTATTGTAACAGACTTTATTGTGATTAATCTTCTAATTTGTTTTTGTATACATTTTAACATATATATATATATATGTGTATATATATATATTTGTTTTTTTTGTAAGTTTAAATATGTATGAGATCTGCTCTTCATCATCTCCTTTAAGGCGGGACTCTTATTTTGATGGGTTTTCTCGTCTACGGAGCTAAAAGGGCAATGGAGAGCACGCAGTTCTTCAGAGATATTTTGCAGATTTAAAGTTTGTCAGTTTATTAAGCACCCCCGAAAAGGTATAAGATCTGTATGTGTTTGTTTACTGTTAGTTGTAATAAGTGTTTTGAGTAATTCGCTGTATGTGGATGATAATGCAATGGAGAGAGCGTTTAATAAGCACTATTTGTGCTCTGTATGGTTTAGCTTTTGTGGTGGTGGTTTTTTATTTATTTATTTTTTTTTTTGGAGTGAAAACGGACGCTATAAACTTAATAAAACATCAGTAAAGTTTTAGTCATCATTCGGATGGGGTCCGCTTCACTTACAGAAGTTTAGTCAAGAATAGTGTGCGATCTTTTGTTTGATTAACAAAGTGCAGACAGCAGCGCTAGGATTAGCAACAGTCATTATACAGCTCAGTGCCCTTATGCAGTTAATTGATAAACCATCGGTTTGTTATATCGGCCTTTTTCCTCCTACAGCCGATATGCCGATGGTTGTAAATTGTGCAAAAATCGGCCGATAAATATCGGTGGCAGGTACATCGGTGCATCCCTAATATTAATAGAATTATTACAATATTATATCCAATTTATTGATAATCACAATAATAAAATTATATTAGTTATTACAATATTCTGTTCGACAAATGTTTTATTATTATTGTATTAGTAATTATAGTAATTTTATAGAATTATAATATAGTAGATATTTANATTCAACCTATTGTTATTAATAATAACAATAATAATAAATAATAATAATAATAGCTGTATTAATAGAATTGTCACACATTCAGCTTAAGTTGAATAAAATATTGTAACTTAACTAGGGCTGTCATGATTCCTCGATTTTAAATTCAAGTACTTGATTTTAAAAAACCTTGATTGCAATTTACCCGTGTTGAGTAACTGGCAAAATACTGAAAGTCTATATACTATAGCACAGTGCCATTGTGAATTCACAAAGGCTGCGATTTAATTAAATAAATATATGCCCTGCGGGTTTAATATATATTTATATACACTTTAATTATTTACATGCTGCTCCACATGAACTGTTACCATTTACATGCCTGGAGCTCGTCTCAAACTCCATCTCTGCATTTTGTTGTGAGCAGGGCTGGACGATTAATCAAAGTAATCGAAACCGAAATTCAGAACCTCTAACCGACGTAATTTTCCCATGTCGGTTATTTTGTTTTTTTAATCCTGTTAATACTTCCCATTTAAAAACATACATACCGCGTGTGTAGCCACGTGACTCAACACGCAGGTGAACACCGAGTCAACACAGAGATGGTGCGCGAGCGGTAAGCCTTGCATCTTCACTGAAGTTTGTCAGTTGTATGTGTTTTAAGGTTTGCCAGTTTGGCCATTCAAGCGATTTAGACGATCGGATGTGTATTTTTATATCGAGCTACCGTGCTCGCGCAGCTGCATTGTGGCACGAACACTTATACAAACAGTAGCTGCACAAAACGTGAAGATTGATTGTGAGTTTGGGTTGATTATAACATTCATCTGGGAATGCAATGTGAGCCATTTCATCAGATTTATTAGCTAAATCATTTATAAACCGGCGCCAACACAGGAGAGAACTATATTGCTATATTTGTTTCTAAATATGCAAACTGTTCGAGATTTCAAAATAAGTTTAAACCCTCGCTCTGAGTTTGCATGTTTTGATATCCACATGTTCATGTTCAAGAAATTAGTGGCTGTAGCATTTCTGTCATAAAGAAGTGGACAAATATTAAAGATTAAGTGAACCTTTGAATTAACCTTTTGAGCGGTATGGTCCCACATATATTTTTATTTCTGTGCCCCTGAGAGTACAATCCCACATATGGGATTTAGAACGTTCAGCGACGTCACATAACTGCCAGATTCAAACTGTGCTTTCACGCTTTGGCTGCGAGACGGACGCTTTCAGTGCTAGTCATATATCACAACTATGCAGTGTTTTCAGCCACATAATGTTTAAGGTTTCAGACATTTAAATATGCATAAGCACCAGTAAAACGATACATTTAGAGTTTATAAAATACACACTGATGTCAGACATCAGTGGAAGCAGCAATAACAATCCATTCAAATATAGTTTGCTAAAATGTATTCATATCAGTATGGAAGCTTGTTTCCGCCACAAAAAAAAAAAAAAAAAAAA
>RJVU01053127.1:7721067-7733780 GCA_003731715.1 Anabarilius grahami | reverse complement strand
GATAAAGATAACTCAGGAAGAGAACAGTCCTTTTTTCCCCAACATCAGCATCATTACGCATTCTTTTATGCTTTCTGGTAATTGTGCCAATGACCGTTCATGCACATTTAAGAAAATAGATAATGGATTTGTCTTTGTATTTATTCATAATCACACATTGCAGTGCAGGCCAGTGGTCTATTATTATTTGCACAGAGAAGACAAATGGAGCACTGCATTTAAATGAGCTTTATGTGATGGAGCACATATTATTAGAGCACAGCAGCTACAGCTGCATTCTTTGCTTGAGAAAGCTCAGTTATGATCGCTTCCGAAGTTTTGGATCCAGTATCACAGACAGCTCTGCAGTCATATTGCCATAAATAATCAATACATTATTGACACACCTTTAGAGAAGCTACTAATTTCCCACTTAAATCTCAAAAATCTGTAAGCCAGATCATCCTGTTTTGTCCCGTCTGTATCTTTTTCTCAGCGTCCTTGTGATGACCTTGCATAGGTTTGCTATTATTTATTGGTACAATATCTCACAAATATTGATTTCATCCAACAGGCACTATATCACACGAAAGCTGTTTTATTACGCCTACATCGCCTCTCTCCTCTCGTGTGCGTGCAAGCGTGTTTGTCGAGGCTGGGGTTATTTATAGGGTGTATCCCTGTCTCACCGAACGCATGAGGAATGAATCTCTTTTCTTTATTATAAGGTTGTGCCTCATACCAAATACATGAAAAATGCCACATTAGATCAACATATGGCAACAAAAAATTAAAATAGTTCCCCAAAAAAATCCTCATATTAATATAAAGTGTCCACGCACCAAGCTAAATAATGAATTCATGCACACAACTCCGACTATGATCATTTACAAATGCTCTCAAATGACAATATTCAGACATTTTGTTGGAGACACAGAAATGCCTATTTTTTTTCATTCAAGCGTAATCTATAAATAAAATAAAATAATAAATAAAAATTCTGTGGCATTTTTGTGCGTGCATTTAAGCATATGCCCTGTAAATTATTTTATGAATTGAATTATTTAGTCATTTAATTCATGTACCCGTTCCTTCATTCTCCACATAGGTTCTACTGGGATTTCACAATGCTAATGTTTATGGTGGGCAACTTGATTATCATTCCTGTGGGCATCACCTTCTTCAAGGAGGAGACCACCACCCCTTGGATTATCTTCAACGTAGTGTCCGACACGTTCTTCCTCATGGACCTGGTACTGAACTTCCGTACGGGCATTGTCTACGAAGACAACACAGAGATAATACTGGACCCTGAAAAGATCAAGATGAAGTACCTGAAGACATGGTTCGTGGTGGACTTTGTTTCATCCATCCCGGTGGATTATATCTTTCTCATCGTTGAGAAAGGCATTGACTCTGAGGTTTACAAGACTGCCAGGGCATTGAGGATTGTGCGTTTCACCAAGATTCTCAGTTTACTGCGACTGCTTAGACTGTCCAGACTGATTCGTTACATCCATCAATGGGAAGAGGTAAGATGGGCTTCATTGTTGAAGTCCAACATGATCTTTCGAATTGTGACAATGTGAAGAAATTGAAACATTCAAAGGAGCATTAAGTGAGTTTTTTTCTCATTCAAAATTGGTTATATTCTACGCTGAACAGGTCACTTCAGGGTGGCCGCTGTTTGAGATCACATGATCAAAAAATAAATGAATCATGGCTGACTGTGAATAGCATTGGTAACTCAAAAAAAAGAGAAGCTTTTGCTCGATGCACACAATGGCTGCATCCGAAAGTGCGTACTCTCTTCTTTTGAATAAGAAATTGCTTCACGACCATAAAAAAAATTTGTAGTATGAATGCAATCTGAACATACTACATTAGTCATTCGTCAATTCTTGACTTCTCTCCTGTGGCCTTATGGGATAGTAAAGTGTCCATTAGATGCATTTTATGAATACTGTGAATTCAGACATACAGTACATACAGACATTTCACATACTGTTTTCACCTACTATATAGTAGGGAAGTATGCATATTTGGATGCTGCCTCTGGCATTTGGCCTATTTGTCTGACAAAATAGGTCAAAAAACTTGTTGAAATCATGATTGATATTCTGTTGAGCTTTCTTGTAGCTTAAAGAATAAAAGACGGTTCTAGCTAAATGTTAAAAAGCTAAAGTCGTTGACTTGATTTCCAGTGAACGCATAAACCAAGCGTGCCACACGAGTCCTGAAAAGTGAAGCCAAAGCGCCTCGATATGTCATAAACCCCGCCCTCTCCATGTAATGTAATGGGACGGGAGACAGACTAAACAGTAAAATTACATGTCAAAATATTTGTTTCTAAATATGGTTTCTGCCATTTTAGGCAGTTTTTAATCACGCTGATGTTAGTTAAAGGGTTTGTTCTTTAAATTAAGTTTGCTTTTAGTTTGTTATTTGATGCGGTAAAAACTCAGGTTTTTTGCGAGATTGACAGCTTCTCTGAGTGAAGTATTCACTGAAGCATCAACAGACTTTTTTCTGGATCTTTGGGAGGAGATTGGAGCTTTAACTTTAATTTACATTTCCAGAACTGTTTATTTCAAACTGACATGAGTTGTCCTGCTTTATTGACAAATTCTGCGGGAGTTGTGGGCGGAACCTTGATATTGCGGTTCCACTTTGTGCTCACTACTGCGCAGACTCTGGCTCCAAGTTCACTATGCGCAGACTTGAGACTCAAGATGTCAGCGCTATGTTGACACACTGGCGGCTTCACTTATTACAGTGGAAGAGGTTGAAGGTGCGTTTTACAGTCTATGGCATAAACTCATGAAATGCATACCTTGACTGAAATGTAGGTCACTTTAGATAAAAGCGCTATGAATGTAAACATTTGTCACACTGAAGATAGAACATTGAGCATTGTGGGATACAGTCTTTCATATAGCAAACTTATTTACTGCTGAGTTTGGCAAATGTAGTTGTTGTTTCTCATCCAAATATTCTTTGCGAACAGAAAATGCGCTTACCCTATATTAAGATTAGCTAGTTAGTATGCTATTCCAAACATAGCCAAATGTTTATTTACCTGGTGACGTCACTTTTCTTGTTTGTAATTGCGAGAGGCAGAATGTAATCAATGGAGCTATTCACTGATTTCCAATGCTGCCTTCTAGGTGTTTTGTTGTGGGTGACTAATTAGGTGCACAGGCTAATTAACATAGCCTGGAGTAATTAACCATCAAAAACGTTAACAACAGCAACTGACTGACCACAATAGTAAAAACAGTTCAGTGCATTAACATTAAAACAATGACCGACATTTCAAAACACCACCTTTTGTGAACATTTCGGATGATTACATAGAGAGCCAGCTGTTCAGGGTGACAGCAATGTGACGATTTGCCTGGGGTTGAGCTTGACTGGTGATTCAGTTATATGTGTTCTTTTCACCACCAAATGGGACAATTATGCTCCTGATTACATAGTGGTAATGTGAGCCAGACATAGCCCTCAATTACTGAATCAACCTTGCACAGTAGTGCCACATCCACTCCACTGTTTAGCCCCCTTATAGCTCTTGATTAGTCAGGCAGGGATAAAGCATGAATTAGACAACCTAAAAGATATGACCAAGTATTGAAACCCATTTATCCTACACCACTTTTCCTTAACCTGGATTGTGTGTAGGTAATGTAAATGCCTTAAACTGTGTTCTTTTATCGAGAAAAGGTCATAAACAGCTTACTTAGATTGTTGTCCATTATCCTGCTTTTACACTGCATGTAAACTCCTGTCCCCCTTGGAATGTCATTTGTAAAGCCTGATCAAAAAGCCTATTGTGTTTTTGGCCATAACAAGAAAAACTAACAAACAAGAAAAGCATGTCATTAGCAACAGTAGTGTGTCATAATATGGCCGTATTTTGTGCTAGCTAATAAAAACTCTTTTCTTGTCAGCCTTCTGCTAACAAGATTACATAGAGTACAGGCTAACAAGTGGTGAATGTTATGTTAAGTTATCAGGCCAGTTGTTATCTTGCTTAAAAACCCCCACAAAGAAACTAAAAACACAAAGCAAAATATTTTTGACCATGGCTAATAGTTAGCTTGAAAACTGCAGGGTAATTAAAAACAAAGAAATTGAAATTTAGTTTAGTTTGTAGTAGATGTTGTGTATGGTAGCTTAGCATGCTAATAATGAGCTCTATGCTAAGCTATCAGGCCAGTTGTAATGTTGTTAAAAACAGAAACTAAAAACACAATCAAAGTGATATGTTTATTTTGTAAAAAAACAAAAAAAAACTATAAATGCTAAGCTATCAGGCTAACCGTTAGCTTGCTAACAACATGAGCTGCCTGGAATGAAGAAAGTGATCAGCATGATTGATATTCAAAATGGTAAGCAATCACTGCTTTTTTTACGATTTGTATATCTGCAGTCTTAGTTTCCCTTTTTGAGTGACGAACATAGACTATTGATACCTCCTGATATAGACGCATGTGCTAGTTGACAGTTTCCTGTAGTCCTTTTGGTGTGTTCAAGCACAGTTTTTTGGCCGAAATGTAGCCGACATGATGCAACAACACAGTCAAATTTCGTTGCCACTAGTTCTTTTACATTGGCTTGGTGTGTCACGGCCTTTAGATTGACCATATTTGGTTGTATAAACACAATTTAAAAGATATTAATTCCACTGTATTTCAATGTTTAAGACAACAAATATAAAAAAAAATATGTTTCTGGTCAGGCAATGAATAAAAAAAAAAAACAGAAGTTGAAGGTCAGTCAGCCAAAGTGCTATAATAGGCATAAATGAAATGAAATTAGACTCTAAAAACAGTCGCATAGTTTGAAACCATTTGCTAAAAAAATTGTTTTGGACCAAACAACCACATGATGGTATGCATGAAAATACTCCAAAAACATTGTACAGACACAAGCAAACAGGATTACACAAGCCAGTGTTTTCACAAGGACATTAGTCAGCTGATGATTGACCACACCCTTACAGCAGGTGATTATGCATGCCAGAAGACAAAGGAGTATTGATATTTGGTATGGATCATTAATTTGATCAAATTCAAATGGCGGTGCAATGAGACATAAGTGCTTCCACATTGCTTTGGGATCAGTGACCCTGATCAAACAGGCTTTCAAGAACTGCATGGCGACAACGATATGCTAAACAAACAGCCATAACTTCCAACCATATGAGAGCTCCAAGCATGATGCTTCTTTTCAAATATTAGTCTCCAGTCAGTTTTATGTTTTGCATTGTCTCGGTTTGAAGATGCTGCTGCTTCTCAAGCTAGAAAAAACAACCCATGCCGACTAAGAACTTTACAACATGAGCCAGGTTAGTGTCTCTGCCTTGTCTTCTTTTATCGCTGTTTTTGGCCTAGTTGCTATTTGGGGCACTTGGCTTTTCTCAGGTGTGACAAGCCTTGTTTCTGGTATGGGAAGAGAGTGTTGACACTGTCTCGCACAGCCACACAAGGCATTATCCTGGGCTGGCTCCAGACCGCTTTCTAAGAGCTGTCCTCTCCACTTTGTAACCACAAACAAACTGCACACACGACTGTCTCCTAGAGACATTCTCCATTATCCAATCCTCCCTTGTCCTGCCAGGAAGAACTCGGTATCAGTTTGGCACACTACTTTCATCGTTCACAGACACGTTCGTATCATTCTGACCCGACAGTCACCGATACTGAATCTAATCTGACGGGATGAAGTTTGTAGGATGTACTGTACTCGTTACATAAAGCTCTGACTAACCTGATCTCAATGCAATATGTGTGATAATGTTTGCAAATTCTAGAGGTCACAAATAATCAAAAGGGTTTTGAAACAGTAGCTTGTATAGACAATCCCTCCAAAAGGGGATTTTGTTTCCGAGTCTGTCGTTGTTTCAGAGTCCTGATAATTTAATATCTTCCGGTTTGTCCTAGAGAGTCCTTTCCTTCTGCTACTCAAATGTAATGAGCTCTTGTCTTGACTGACAGATCTTTCACATGACCTATGACCTGGCCAGTGCTGTGATGCGCATCTTCAATCTGATTGGCATGATGCTGCTGCTGTGCCACTGGGATGGCTGTCTGCAGTTCCTGGTGCCCATGTTGCAGGACTTTCCTTCGGACTGTTGGGTGTCCCTTAACAAAATGGTGGTAAGTCTTACCTTGGTTTCTGTCACTACAGATCTTCTTCAAACTCTCCTAAATAGCAAGTTCTCAGTTATTTGTGTAGCCCAAAGTTTGAGCATCATTTTCTACTGTTACACTCGAATAGGAGTGAGGCATTTGCTGAGTCCAGAAACTAGATCTTGGATTCAGCAGATGGATCTGACAAAGGTCACTCTGAGTCCTCAAATTATGCCTGGACAATTCCACACAATATGCAAATAACAAAGCCAACACCTCCACTGATATCATCAGTGTTTGACAGTGTTAATCACATGGGCACATTGGGGTGCCGACTCTATCACCTGCTCCTCTCACTTTCCCAAGTCTGCCAGGCACTTCGAGTCACCCCTCCCTCACTGCTCACCATCATCCATCTGTTCTAGAAGTTCTCCCTGCTGTTAAGTCTGTTTTGAAGAAAAGACACTGTTTGGACATTTGCTATACTGATGTATACAGTAAGTGATCGTGAACTCTTGCTCGGTATAGTATGTACAGCGTCAGGCAACTTCAACTGCGAGTAAGATTTATACTTGGGTTATCTGGGGATTCACATGTGGGAAGAACACCACTCTGACAACCAAAGGCTGGCTTGTTTTAAACCTTAGTGTAAATGATTGGCGACAGTTTGTGAATAGTCATCAACCAGTTTGGTATAAAAAATGCAACACTTTTTATCAAACTGAATTTACCAGTGGAAAGATTGACAAACTTGCAGGGTTGAATAAATCTAATAAATGCAGATTATTTAGGGTTTGCCTGCCTGATCATCCTTGTTTTTATTATGTTGTCACTTGTAAGAGATCACATGACATGGGGAAAGGTTTCTCATTGGCTTTTGTTACCACAACAGTTGCAGTCATTCTAGTTGTTGCCAATGCTTAGCAATCAAGGTCAGCAGCTTTCTAAAGGCAGATTACTTGAAATGAAAGACGCAGCGTTAAACGATCTGTCTCATTATTTCAAGTGTCTGCCTGGTCTCTCAAAAGGCCCTACTTTGTGTGGTAATGAAGCCTGTGAGTCACACTCGCTAAAGTGTTGGTTCAGCAAAGGTGCTATAAAGCACTGCACAATTTACAAACCTTCCTTCATTTGTTAGAATACAATAAAACTTAAAAAGACATTACCATTCAGGACACTGAAAAAAAGTCTGATGACATTTAGACAGTGTGAATCCAATCTGTTGGATCCAATTCCTGTTTGCAGATATCCAGGGTCAGATTCTGAAAAAATATATCTGTTTTCATTGGTGGTTGGAAAAAAACATCTGAGATCATTAATGTAAGCCTAGACTCATCAATATCCCATCCAAATTGAATTAAAATTCCATGTTGACGTGCATAAATGAGTTACAGATGGTTCAGCCACAATTCACCTACCGCTGTGTTTCCCGCCTCTGATAGATCAATGCACTGAAATACACCCTTTGATCCCTTTTGATCCAGCTGTGCCCTGTGATCCATGACCTAGCATCTTTAAATCCGTCTGTGCACGGTTAGAATCCCAAATAAAGCATGTGCGATTCACAGGTACATGCTCAATGTGTGCGTGTGAGTCTTGCTTATGAGCTCTGAAAGCTTGAGGAGCCATTCAAAGTTAAGATAAGCATCCCCCAGACGTGCACAGACACACACATATAGACTCAACATGGCCTATCTTCATATACACATTCACAGTGAAGGACTCTTACCAAAGTCCTTTTAGCACAGGTCAGTTCACTGGCGACCATCTTGGTAATGTTCCCACGAAGCTATTTACTGATACACAGCTGTTATATACTGAAATGGGAAAGACTGAAATCTCACATTAAAGGAACACTGAACTTTTTTTGAAAATAGGCCCATTTTCCAATGATCAGTTAATCAGTTGAGTTTTACCATTTTTCAAATCCATTCAGCCGATTTTCGGGTCTGGCGGTACCACTTTTATCATAGTTCATTGAATCTGATTAGACCAATAGCATCTCGCTCAAAAATGACCAAAGAGTTTCGATATTTTTCCTATTTAAAACTTGACTCTTCTGTAGTTACATCGTGTACTAAGACCGACAGAAAATGAAAAGTTGCGATTTTCTAGGCCGATATGGCTAGGAACTATACTCTCATTCCGGCGTAATAATCAAGGAACTTTGCTGCCGTACCATAGATGCAGCAGGTGCAATGATATTACGCAGCGCCTGTGACCCCCTGCTTGCACAGGGAGCATGCCTTGCAACCATGGAGACATTTGTGAGAGACGCTGCATAATATCATTGCGCCTGCTGCACCCATGGTACGGCAGCAAAGTTCCTTGATTTTCCTTCGGTCTTAGTACACGATGTAACTACAGAAGAGTCAAGTTTTAAATAGGAAAAATATCAAAACTCTCTGGTCATTTTTGAGTGAGATGCTAATAGTCTAATCAGATTCAATGAACTATGATAAAAGTGGTACCGCCAGACCCGGAGATCGGCTGAATGGATTCGAAAACGGTAAAACTCAACTGATTAACTTTAGGGGAGTTGGAAAATAAGCCTATTTTCAACAAAAGTGGAGTGTTCCTTTAAGACAAAACCGTTTTTTAAAATTATGTTTCTAATCGGACAATTGCATCTGTCAATTGTGCCCGAATGATACAAACATACACACAAAAAAATGTTTTAGGCTGGTTCATTTAATGTTCACTTATGTTAGAGTAAACAAACAATAAAAAGTTTATTGGTTCTTTAAACTGAAAATCAGGACTTCAATTCTCACAACTGCCATATTTAGCACTACAATTTCTCCCATTCATTTTTCTAAATGTGTCTTCATCACCATAAAAATTGTTTGCTTTTTCACTTAGAAATTATTAAACAAGCAATGCCACAGGAAAACCCTTTACAGTGCAGCTAATTAGCTCTCTATATTTATTCAGTTATAAGCACCATTATAATACCTCAGCATGCCATAATAGACAGTAAATATTAGGGTATTTTTTTCCCTCAGCAGAATGTAGACTCTACACAATCCTATGTTCATACTTCTCCTAAAACAAAGCCCCACAGTAAAGAAAAACTACTATATTAGTTGAACTTGGCTAAATCAACTTAGCAGCTAAGTCTCTTCATCTCAGTGCCAGTAGAGGAGAGTAACACTAGGAGTAACACTGTGTGCTTAGGGCATTAGTCAAGCAAACGTAACCAAAGCACAATTGCTCAACCGGATCTACCCTAATGTGTGCTAATCTTTCATTTAGCTCATTCCAAATCATGCTAGCAGCACTGCAGTTTATGTCTGTTAAAACAGATTATGCAGCATTAAACATTTCCTCTTTCTTTTCCCATAAATGCAGGGAACAGGAAATAATTTGTGAATGCCTGTTTATCCAAAGGATTGTAGAGCATGTGTTAAACGGCGAATGTTTCGAGGCTATGTGATAGCTCAGTGTGTTCATTTGCATACACTTTACTGAGAAGTGTGCCACTGCCAAGCAACTCTTTGTGTTCTGCAAGCTTACTGGTGTTCATGTAGCAGTACAAATCCTGAGAAATCAGTCTTACAGTGGAAGGCATCTAAGAGTGAATGTAAACAAAAGAAGTGTTAATTACATTTATTTCTTTTCCATGCATATGTCCGGAGGGTTCAAATATATAATGTAGAACTTTAGCAGTTTATTGTGTTCATTCAGTGTTTAATTGTTTACCTGTGAGCTCACTGAGATGTTCCAGTTAACCTGGGTATGTCTGGAAGTCTTAAAAGGCAGACATGTAAAGAAGATGGAAAGCAGACATGAACTAAGCAAACAAATCTCTCTGACACGCTGCCCACACTGCATGCTTTCTACACTGCCGAGCCTTGTAGTTACTCAAATAAATGGTTAGACTCCAGACAATGTCTTCTCGGGCTTGCTGGCATCTGTACTTGACAGGATTGTTGGCGTTGCGGCAACACTTTGCTCCTGCCTTAGGACTGTATAGTTGAGTCTGTAATCTCATTTATATTTCTTATTTCTCCATAACACTATGAGCACTGTCTTTACACCCAAGCTGCCAGTTGTTGATAGCAGTCAGGTGCGTCCGGGCCTCAACAGAGGCTTTCTCCATCTAAAACCCCAGTAAGCCACTTCTCGACTCATCTCCACAAAGTAATTCCCCTGATTACCTATCACCCCCGTTTTCCATTTTCACCTCAGACTCCCCCCTTCTTTGTCATTCAAAGTCACCCGTGGACTCCTTGACTTTGATTCAGGATCTTCATAGCCTTGTCTAAACCCTGCTTGAAGTGAATGCAAATCAGGTTAAGCACATTTCACGGGGACCCATCAGGTCAATCCTGAAAAATCAGTAGCTTATGAAGAGAAACGAGGGACCGTAGCGTAGCAGCTGAGGTCTTATGCAGATACTTAAAGGTGCTACAGAGGATGTTTTGTTTTATACATTTTTGCAATATTACTTGAAACTGTCTTTACTAACTGATAAAAGACTATTTATTAGGTGCACTGAAAGGAATATTATTAATATACATCATCTGTGCACGAGGTAGGGCCTTAAAAACATCAGCCAATCGTTTACGCGATCATCGCGTAAACGATTGGCCCTCTGATTTGTCAATCACTGCCATGACGTTCTTTGTGAGAGACGTGCGCGGATTGGCCCTCTGGCTTGTCAATCACTGCCATGACGTTCCTTGTGAGAGACGCGCGGCTGCGCGCTTCAGTAACTTTACACACTCCAGTAACTTTACACACTCCACAGTCGCCGCATGCAATGTTTTTGTCAGGAGACAGGAGTAACAACTGCAGATTATGAGTTACCTGCGGTGAGTCCGACATAATGAATCCACTAAGTGTGTGCGTGGCTTTAAGTCAATTGTAAGGCCGATTAGGAATGTAAATTGATACTAATGACTGATCACGCTCAAACGCGTCCAGTCAGAGCCAGTTGCGTTCAGTCTGTGATTACAGTCGTTGTTCAAATTCCATGTGAAAGTATATAAATCTGCTTCAGGAGCAGGAAACAATCGCTGCATGTTGAGCATAGTCTTAGAATGTTTTAGCTAGTCATTAAATGTGTGCCCGGCTTAATAACACAGTGAATGCCGGTGGTAAACCTACTCGTGCACGATTTTTGGGAGGCGTGCCCTCAAAATGGTGGGGGGTTGTTCTTACGCATGCGCTCATTTAAAAAAATCAGTCGACGAAAAGATCCTCTGTACCACCTTTAAGAGGGGACGAAAGTGAAAGTGAAAGTGAAAGTGAAGTGACATGTGGCCAAGTATGGTGACCCATACTCGGAATTTGTGCTCTGCATTTAACCCATCCAAGTGCACACACACAGCAGTGAACACACACACCGTGAACACACACCCGGAGCAGTGGGCAGCCATTGCTGC
Source organism: Anabarilius grahami (assembly GCA_003731715.1). Classification (NCBI taxonomy): domain Eukaryota; kingdom Metazoa; phylum Chordata; class Actinopteri; order Cypriniformes; family Xenocyprididae; genus Anabarilius; species Anabarilius grahami. The sequence goes on along the minus strand of RJVU01053127.1, from coordinate 7,722,277 downwards.
GGCGCCCGGGGAGCAGTTGGGGGTACGGTGCCTTGCTCAAGGGTCTCACCTCAGTCGTGGTATTGAGGGTGGGGAGAGCGTTGGACATTCACTCCCCTCACCGACAATCCCTGCCGGACCTGAGACTCGAACCCATGACCTTTGGGTTACAAGTCCGACTCTCTATCCATTAGGCCACGACTGCCCCAAAGGAAAGACATTATAACAAGAGCCAGCTGAACAATAAACAATGAATGAGGTTCCATTAACCACCTTTAAATAACAGACAGAGTGATAAAACAATGAATCTATCACAGGTCCATGCCGCACGTAGCTATCCAATGTACAGTACTTGGCAAGGGGTTTTTATAAAGGTGTACACACCCCATGAGCCAAGATTTTGACACAAGGATTAGTGTCCAGAGGAGATCATGCTCAGGAGAGTGTATCTAGTGCTGATGAAGTAATCAAAGTCTCTCTTTCTTTTTCTCTTTATCACTTTCTCGGCTTCCAATTTGCAGAACGACTCCTGGAGTGAGCTGTACTCCTTTGCGCTGTTCAAGGCCATGAGCCATATGCTGTGCATCGGGTATGGACGCCAGGCCCCAGAGAGTATGTCTGATATCTGGTTGACCATGCTGAGTATGATCGTGGGAGCCACCTGCTACGCCATGTTCATTGGCCATGCCACCGCCCTCATACAGTCGTTGGACTCTTCCCGGCGCCAGTACCAGGAGAAGGTGGGTACTATGCTCCAGACACACACACACACACATACACACCGAAACACCTGCAGATGACCTTCTTATGTGTCACTGTTTGTTTGATCTTGCCAGATCAAAGTCGGTACCTATCGTCTGTTTGAGAGGATGAAACTGCTCAGGCCAACTATCCCTACGGCTGAGGATTCTGGGTATTCTCTGCAATCTGGTCTCCCTCTCATCTGATCAGTTGTCAGTCCCTCCCACGGCTGTAATTCGGTCTTCTTTGATTCCTAATCGCGGCATCTGGTGCTTGTTTACACCGGCAACCCTAGTTTGCAACCCGTGTCTTGACGTCACAAACAATTTTGTCACAAACTTCTTATATCTGCACTATTTCCATTAAGCAGGCGACTTTCTGGAACCTCATTTTTCTTGAAAATAGATCATCATTTTGTTATTGCTATGTGCTTTAAAAGAAAACCTCTTTTTGGGAGATTGTATTTCAAAGAAATTTGATTCGGCATTAC
>RJVU01053127.1:7674434-7720262 GCA_003731715.1 Anabarilius grahami | reverse complement strand
AGAGCATACCTTCAATTCTTACTCTAAACATATATATATATATATATATATTATGATAACATTTGAAGGAATGATGTAATGCAGAGAATCCCAAAGGGATTTTCGGTCGAGCTCATCAAATCTCGCCTCAGGCGGCAGACATTCCTGTTCATTAATCACTAGCAACAGAGCTGCTTGCCATCAGATAACAGAGCCACTGAAGCAGCAGGGGAGTAGAACGTGCTAAAGATGCCAACAAAAGCCATTCTTTGCATGAGATAAAGGGCCCACAGGAGGCTATTTTTGACCTCTTGATCCAGAATAAACATGTAATGATGCTCCTTTGTGCCAAAATATACATTAATAAGCTGATGATTTTTGTGCATACTTGAGATGAAGGGGATCTCACTGGTGGAGAGGAAGAAGTGGATTGCTGTGGTGGCCCTTGCGTGCTTGCATTTCTAGAATAGCAGGGATATATTTACAACATATTGACCCAGAATATGCTTGCTAGCATACATAAATGTATAGTAAATGCCTACAATGTATAGTATATGTTCAAAATCCACTGCAAAAAACATAGGGTACTTTTTTTGAGTGTACTTTAAAATCTCTTATGTAAAAAATATTTATCACGCCTTGATCCAACCTGATGAACAAACAATGTCCCTGTGTAGATCCCCCATTGTCCCCTCACATGTCCATCTCCCCTGCTATGTGTAAACCAATGGATTGCCAGACAGTGACAGATGAACGGGACATTAGGCATTATGTAACAAGCATTATATTGCTTAACTTTGACTTTCAAGCACCTGTTTAGGTCTAACCTCTAACAAATGCTCATATGGAGTAGAACGACACTAGTCTCAGAGCAGTTTCTGTCAACATTACTGCACCCCAGGGAATTGTGGTTGTATATACAGGCCTGCTGAGATGTACAGATCGAGATGTATTGGTCGACCATTGGGCACCACAGTCTCCGCTTAGATTAGTATTTTATAATATTGATCACAACATTGTCTCCAACATGTACTGTACAAAAGATAATATACTGAATGCATCATGTATGGAAACCATTTGATTTTACAGAATAATATATTATAGCTCTTAGTCTTTTTGACGAGAATATACAAAAGAATTACAACCTTTGTTGTAATCATTGTAAGTGGTTCTGATCTTTGTTTAGGGTTGTGGACTACAGGGCTGTAGGGGTCTCATATCATGTTGGTTATTACCTAACGGTAAACCATCATAATCCTAGTTGGCGTCGGATACCTATGGTTTAAATGTATCTGCTGATGGACTCTGTCCATATGGAATGAAAGCTTGATATACAGTTCACAGGACTCAGGCTTTCATCCCCCCTCCTTGGTGACTACGATGACCTTGATGCTTTGGCAGATGGTCATGGGAAATATATCATCCCTTTATGTCACTGACTGAAGATGAACTGCTCGTCCCATTAAAAAGAAAAGATATAACCCTGTGGACTGGCTGAAAATGTGATTGGATTTCATGCATTTAGCACATGCGCTAACATAGTTCATAAATAATCGCTTGTTTCAACATGTTTACTGGAGCTGTGTGATTTCTAAGCCAGCTTGGATTGGAAGTGATTCTACATTTTTACGGAAATATAATGAATAGTTCGGAAATTAAAGTCTTGGGTCTATATGGAGAAACATTGCTAAAAACAAGCAAGCAACAAAGACTGAGCTATTATTTAGCAAGCACAAATCAGTTCAAATGTCCAAGTCTGATCAGACCAGATCAGATCATGTCAATTCAGCCATATTGGAAGGACTAATACAGGTCCTTCTCAAAAAATTGCCAAAATGGGGGACCTGCGTTGTGCAGCGTTTTTTGCCACACTTTTTCCTTCCCACAGACTTCCCACTGAGGTGCCTTGATACAGCACTCTGGGAACAGCCTATTCGTTCAGAAATTTCTTTCTGTGTCTTACCCTCTCGCTTGAGGGTGTCAATGATGGCCTTCTGGACAGCAGTCAGGTCGGCAGTCTTACCCATGATTGCGGTTTTGAGTAATGAACCAGGCTGGGAGTTTTTAAAAGCCTCAGGAATCTTTTGCAGGTGTTTAGAGTTAATTAGTTGATTCAGATGATTAGGTTAATAGCTCGTTTAGAGAACCTTTTCATGATATGCTAATTTTTTGAGAAGAGTATTGAGTGCATAACTGAACATAATTATTTGAAGGTTGACTTTTTTTGTATTAAAAACACTTTTCTTTTATTGGTCGGATGAAATATGCTATTTTTTGAGATGGGAATTTTGGGTTTTCATGAGCTGTATGCCAAAATCATCAGTATTAAAACAATAAAAGACCTGAAATATTTCAGTTGGTGTGCAATGAATCTAAAATATATGAAAGTTTAATTTTTATCATTACATTATGGAAAATAATGAACTTTATCACAATATGCTAATTTTTTGAGAAGGACCTGTATAATTATCTCTAATATATTATGCAACATTGCATCAACTCTATGATGACTTCTGCTAGGAAGCTTACACAGGTTAATCTGATCATCTACCTGTAGGTCACCAGATCTTATTGGTGCTAAGCTAGCTAATGCTAGCTGTGTCCTGTGAAAGCCACATAGTTTTCTACTTTTCTTTCTTTCCTTTCTTTCTTTCTTTCTTTTTATCTATCTATCTTCTTGAATGTATGAATGAATGAAATTAAATATATATAAAATAAAAGAAGAAAGAAGCTCCATCTGAGTATAAACAGAGAACAGTTTCCTTAGCTATGACCCAGCCTGACACCAGGTGCAATTGAGTTTCCTGAAGTGTTTTCAGTACTAATACACAGACCATGGCTCTACATAATAGGAGACTCAAACAGTGATTGCAACAAGGTTCAAGTAATTGTCTTCACGTTTCAGCTTAACACCTTGTCTGATTGAATGAACCAAAGAGAGGAGAAAATAGACTTCCTTGATCGAAAGGGACAAAGCGTAAATTACAGAGTTTGTCGAGCTTGACAATTCATGTGGGCACTGTTATTTTGAGGTGGCTAAATGTTGATGTGCTAGTAAACACGTTTGTGGTACTTTCTCATGATATTGAGTGTTTAATCATGGTTGTGTCAGTGTTAAACAGACAGTCCCCGATTAAATTCTCTTAAATGAATACATTTTTATTCTTTTCACGTGCTACATGCCTCCTATATATGTAAATAAGGCTCATTAAAGATGTCTTATTCACAAAACTCAGCGTTATTTGCCTGTTTCAATTAGCATTGTGTTATGTATTACCTCACACAGAAAGAAATGCAAAAAAGTGAAAAGGGAAAATGGCATGCTGGGACCACCTGGTTGTTTCTTTCGGTTTTGTGCGATTGTATAAATCCCTTATCCAATTGTAATTAATTAAGATTGAATTAGATTAGGATTTGGGCCGGATTACTGAAACAAAAGGTTTTCATGAAATGGGTTTATGATAGGGATTTCCACTCTGAGCTAATTAAAGTCAGTCACTGCACTTCTCATGATTTCCCTCCCACTGCCAAAGGGACGATGAGTAATGGTGTGCTTGCTAACACGCACATGCAATGTCTGTTGTATATAGCGTATATCTGCTTCTGACAGGAAGTATAAGCTTTCTTCTGTTGCTACATGTCTTCTCTTCTTCTCAACCCCTCATTTCTTTGCTCTGGCACTTTATAACCATGTTTATCAGCAACATTTTGGGATGTGTTCTGGACTTGTGGGTTCTTTGATTTGAAAATGTACAATCTACATATTGATTGTCTTTTTTACATATCATTAAGAAAATATGTGACATGCTAACATTTGCAAAAATTGCTGCCATTAGCCTAAATGTTTGCTAGGGCATTGCTACTGTATTTAGCATGCACGGTGCAGGACCTATAATTGCATAAATTAAAATTGAAAGGGATAGTTCGCTCAAAAATGTATATTCTAATCATTTACTCACCCTAATGTTGTTCCAAATCTGTTTGACTTTCTTTTTTCTCTGGAACACACACACACACACACAAAATAATATGAAGAACTTTTTTTGTCCATACAGTGAAAGTCAATGTCCAAAAAACATTTTTAAAAATCCCTAGCTGTAAATTCTTCCTTTAGCAAACACCAGTAATAAACAAAACTCATAGCATAATAGTTTGTACAACAGACAGCACCTGTCACTAACAAGTGCAACAGACTGCACCCCTGTTAGTAGCTCAAGGATCGACCCAAGGCTTGTCAAGCCGAGCATATGTCACCGCGCACATACCGACAGTCATTATCCACATGCCTTTTCCGACCAACACCATCCATCCGGCTGGGAGGTCACTAAGGAGCATCACCCTTCCCCCACGTCATTATCCTGGTGTGCACATGACCCAATATAGTTGAGTTATGGAATATGAGGTTTGAGAGGCCACAGAAGACTGTCTCACTTTTAACACTGCTTCAGAAATATTGTGACACAAGTTTCAAATTTAGCACACCCCTATACTGTAAATAGCCTCCCTCCTTGGCAATAAGTGTTTGATGGAATGTGAGATCTTGACTGCTTCAGTGACGTGACATCAACATAACCTTAAACTAAGCTTCACCTCGCAACGCTTAAAGAACAACTATCTATCTATCTATCTATCTATCTATCTATCTATCTATCTATCTATCTATCTATCTATCTATCTATCTATCTATCTATCTATCTATCTATCTATCATTATTAAATGGAGACAGGATTATTAAATGGATACAGGAAATCAGGCTTGTCATTGATAGGAATTGCCATCGTGTGTGAGAGAGATGCTGAAGTGATATGATGAGCTGGTGTTATTAACACACTCTCTAACCTCTGCACTTTGCCATTCAACGTAGAAACTGTTAATATGACCCCCCTGCTTCATAAAGGCACAAGGTGGGATTTTAAAAATCAAACATTTCTTTAATTTTGTGAACCTGTGAAATATAGCCACCATTCTATATCACTGATCAGTGACAGTGAGTGCAAATCAGACTATATAATAGAATTTTTTTTTTGAATTTAATTGGAATTTAGAATTTAATTTCTGCAACACATTGTTCTGATACAGAAAATACAATAAATGTAGATCCCTGGTGAGTAGAGTTGTCAAAAGAAACTGACTTTGGTACCTGAAAATTTAAAAATGTAATGCTTACTGTTTAGCGGATTCGTAAACACCTCTGATTGGCCATTGTGTTGACGCGCTCATCGGATATATCTGTGATTGGCTACAATGATCATTTTATTACTTTGAGTGAGACCCACTCACTTATAGAAAATATATTTTTTCTAATAATTTCAAACAATGGACATGAAATGTACCCTAAATTACAGAACAACCCATAAAATAATTGAATAATAATAATGTAAAAAAAGAACCAGAGCCTGTGAGACCTTGTTGAACTTGTAGCAGGTAAAATATGGGAAAAGGACCTTCAAGATAAAGACGGACTTTGTGCCTGGATTTGAAAAGATTTCATAAATCACTGATTATGCTGACAAAAATAGGCACACAGCATAATAATAATGTTTCTTTAAAAATATTTTCTTAAGTTTAAGATATATTTGAATCTATATTAAATAGGCCTACTAAAATAAAATCTTTAAAAAAAAAAATAGCAATCAAATGATCATATATAATATATCAAATGATATGGGAAATGTGTTAAAAACATTCTAGTGATCATCTCATATTATTTTCAAAGTAAAAATGTAGTTATTTAAAAAGTAATGTCAGGTAAATCTGTGCAGTATTCTGTGTTATAAGAATCAGTGATATGCTATAAACATCCATAAATGTATAATTTGTTGTTCTACATAATCCAGTTTCTACACAACATACACAGCCGAAACCATTTAACACCATAAATGTACTGCATATTCCTGTAACATAAACCAGAAAGCATCACAGCACAGATGATGCTGCAGAGAGATGGTTAACTACATGTGCTGTGCTATGAATAGAACTTATCATCCGTTTCATCATACTCTTCCTGCTTTGAGAACATCATATTATCATATGCTCTTTAGTCAATCACATCCACCATAAATAACTTCCATTGATGCTTCCTAAAATAACAGAAAAGCCCATAAAGGAAAGCAAGCCTGGATGTTTACTTATTTGCTTTCATCTGTATATAATGATCCTTGTCAGAATTTCTCCACAAAAGAGGCCATGTGGGATTATGATGGGCAACCCAAATGTTGTTGGTTGAAAATTTTGGGTCAAAAGTGTGTCCGGAGATGTCAGCTAACACACCCTGTGTCCATTTTCTCTTCTCAGTACAAGCAAGTTGAGCAGTACATGTCTTTCCACAAACTTCCGGCTGACTTCCGGCAGAAGATCCATGACTACTATGAGCACAGATACCAGGGCAAGATGTTCGATGAGGAAAGCATTTTGGAAGAACTGAATGAGCCATTACGAGAGGTACCAGTTACCAACAGAAAACGGTACACTATTGATAACTTGTCTTCAAACTCACAGTAAATTAACTTCCACACCTCCAGGAAATAGTCAACTTCAACTGCCGGAAGCTGGTGGCATCCATGCCGCTCTTCGCCAACGCAGATCCCAACTTTGTGACAGCTATGTTAACCAAGCTCCGCTTCGAGGTCTTCCAACCAGGAGATTACATCATTCGAGAGGGAACTATCGGCAAGAAGATGTACTTCATTCAGCATGGCGTAGTCAGCGTCCTGACCAAAGGGAATATCGGCATGAAGCTCTCTGATGGCTCCTACTTTGGGGGTAAGGACACAGAAAGAGCATCTTATTAATTTGGAATTAATATAATATTAATATAATTATAATATTAATAATATAATACTTACAGACAAATGTTTTTTTTCAAATGCTAATCTGTTGTAAGGTTACATTTCTAAATTGTTGTGTTGGAAACTCTGTTGACAACTTTACAACATGTTTGTGCATATTAAAATATTACAATTTCAAAATAAAAGTCCATATATGAACTTTAAAAAAAATATATACTTAAAACTACAATTATTTCCAAAGGCAGTGTGACTTAAGTTATCAAAGAATAAAAGAATTAACTAACATGAACTAACAGTGAGCAATACATTTGTTACAGTATTTATTAATCTTTACTAATGTTAATTAAAAATGTTTGTTCAACGTGCATTAACTAATGCTAACAAATACAACTTTTGATTTTAATAATCTATTAGTAAATGTTGAAATTAACATAAATGCTGTAATAGAATTCTTCATTCTTAATTCATGCTAACTAAAGTAGTTAACTAATATTAACTAATGAACCTTATTGTAAAGTGTTACCAAATAATCATATCAAACTCAAATCATATTGCAATAAATTGTAAATTACGCACGGCCAAATGTTTTTCCAAGGCTAAATTGTTGCAGAGGAGAGGAAATTATGCAAAAAAAAAATTCTAAACAAAATACTGAAAATACTTACAATTTAAGGCATTGCTTTAATAGTCAAAGAAATAAAAAAAAAAGGAATCCTCCTGTTCACACTCCTTCATGATTTTTTGATGAAGAGGAAAGCATGCTAAAAATGTTTAGAGTCGTACATTATTGCATCTTATCACTGCTCCATCTGAAGCCCTAACAGCTCACTTGCACTGCGAATACAGTGATAAATACCACTGACATTTGAACATGACTCCTTAGTTTCTCCCTCCAGCGAGCTTTGTACCATTTAAGATGCTGCCTTCTTCGAGGGGCTTGTGTTGGTGATCCAGAAAAAAAGCAGTGCTTTTTCCAGAGTCTTTAGGGCAAGGTCTGGGAGGGGCAAGCAGCAGAGTTCACTGAGGCTGCGAATATACCAGGAGCCAGGGGCGCTGAAGAAGGGCTTCAGATAAAGAACAAATGTGGCCAATTAATAACACCTAATTAGTGGAGCAGAACAGCAATGGCAAAGCGATTTGTAATGTCAGCTTCAGAGATTCCCTGGCCAAAAACAATTACACTGTACCTTTTACAATGCATGAACGAGAGGGGTTTATTCATGATGACAGACTGATTTGTCATGGTACTCTATACTGATACTGATACTGATACTTCACATAATAAAAAGCCTGCTTTGTAAAAAAAAAAAAAAAAAGAGAGATTTCTTATTTTTGTTTTTTTATTTTATTATATATAACATTATTGAAGTAAATTTTAAAAGAAAATACTATTTCAGTTTTTCTAGTTCAGAATTTCACATTTAATTCAATGTGTTATTTGCGGTTTCTTTATAATTGAGAAATTTCTTAACCATTTTTTTCAGTGCACATTCTTTTCATAGAATTTAAATGCATTTTCTAACATGTTAAGATCTTAAAGGGATAGTTCAAAAATAAACAATAAAATAAGGATATTTTGAATAATGTGTTTGAAAGAACTGTTTTTGGTCAGTACAAGACTTCATTGCACAGACAGACAATCAATCAATCAATCAATAAATGAATGAATGACATATACAGTGGGTACGGAAAGTATTCAGACCCCCTTACATTTTTCACTCTTTGTTATATTGCAGCCATTTGCTAAAATCATTTAAGTTCATTTTTTTTCCTCATTAATGTACACACAGCACCCCATATTGACAGAAAAACACAGAATTGTTGACATTTTTGCAGATTTATTAAAAAAGAAAAACTGAAATATCACATGGTCCTAAGTATTCAGACCCTTTGCTCAGTATTTAGTAGAAGCACCCTTTTGATCTAATACAGCCATGAGTCTTTTTGGGAAAGATGCAACAAGTTTTTCACACCTGGATTTGGGGATCCTCTGCCATTCCTCCTTGCAGATCCTCTCCAGTTCTGTCAGGTTGGATGGTAAACGTTGGTGGACAGCCATTTTTAGGTCTCTCCAGAGATGCTCAATTGGGTTTAAGTCAGGGCTCTGGCTGGGCCATTCAAGAACAGTCACGGAGTTGTTGTGAAGCCACTCCTTCGTTATTTTAGCTGTGTGCTTAGGGTCATTGTCTTGTTGGAAGGTAAACCTTCGGCCCAGTCTGAGGTCCTGAGCACTCTGGAGAAGGTTTTCGTCCAGGATATCCCTGTACTTGGCCGCATTCATCTTTCCCTCGATTGCAACCAGTCGTCCTGTCCCTGCAGCTGAAAAACACCCCCACAGCATGATGCTGCCACCACCATGCTTCACTGTTGGGACTGTATTGGACAGGTGATGAGCAGTGCCTGGTTTTCTCCACACATACCGCTTAGAATTAAGGCCAAAAAGTTCTATCTTGGTCTCATCAGACCAGAGAATCTTATTTCTCACCATCTTGGAGTCCTTCAGGTGTTTTTTAGCAAACTCCATGCGGGCTTTCATGTGTCTTGCACTGAGGAGAGGCTTCCGTCGGGCCACTCTGCCATAAAGCCCCGACTGGTGGAGGGCTGCAGTGATGGTTGACTTTCTACAACTTTCTCCCATCTCCCGACTGCATCTCTGGAGCTCAGCCACAGTGATCTTTGGGTTCTTCTTTACCTCTCTCACCAAGGCTCTTCTCCCCCGATAGCTCAGTTTGGCCGGACGGCCAGCTCTAGGAAGGGTTCTGGTCGTCCCAAACGTCTTCCATTTAAGGATTATGGAGGCCACTGTGCTCTTAGGAACCTTAAGTGCAGCAGAAATTTTTTTGTAACCTTGGCCAGATCTGTGCCTTGCCACAATTCTGTCTCTGAGCTCTTCAGGCAGTTCCTTTGACCTCATGATTCTCATTTGCTCTGACATGCACTGTGAGCTGTAAGGTCTTATATAGACAGGTGTGTGGCTTTCCTAATCAAGTCCAATCAGTATAATCAAACACAGCTGGACTCAAATGAAGGTGTAGAACCATCTCAAGGATGATCAGAAGAAATGGACAGCACCTGAGTTAAATATATGAGTGTCAGAGCAAAGGGTCTGAATACTTAGGACCATGTGATATTTCAGTTTTTCTTTTTTAATAAATCTGCAAAAATGTCAACAATTCTGTGTTTTTCTGTCAATATGGGGTGCTGTGTGTACATTAATGAGGAAAAAAAATGAACTTAAATGATTTTAGCAAATGGCTGCAATATAACAAAGAGTGAAAAATGTAAGGGGGTCTGAATACTTTCCATACCCACTATATATATATATATATATTATATATAAACATTGATGATACAAATGATACACTGAATCATTTGAAAACTGACAGTTCAGTTTTGCATACTGGGATATGTTAACTCAAACTGGGCATGTTGTGAAAAATGTGTTTTTTTGACAGACTGCTGTTTTTGTGGGGTTATTATTAGAGGTACAAATCTGACTTAATTGGCAGTTCAAGACTGGTGCATAAGTTCTGCTTCAGTAGTATTGTTCAGTCCATCATTTTCAGCTTTTATACCAGTGCCCTTGTTAGTAGGAAAAGTAGATGTGTTAATCATCAAAGACATTTAATCATCAAATCTGGCTGTAAAAGAAGTACAGTTATTGGCCAACCAGTGCACAGTTCTTGAGCCCTAGAATATGAAAGAATATCACTGCAGTATTTAACAAGAGGCTGTACGTGCCAACTTTACAAAGGCTTGTCAATAAGGGACGTGGCCAAAAAACTTCAAAGACCAAATGAACTGCACTAGAAACAGCCAAAGCACTAGGGGAAAATGCAAAGTCCACAAAACTACTTATTTGAATTATACACATTTTAATGAAATACAATAAACAGTTAAAAAAAATCTCACTTTCTTAATCAGTATTTTTCTTTTTTTTTTCACAGTAAAAACATCTAAACATTTTTTAAAATATTAATTTAATGAGAGACATAAACAAATATATATTTTTAGATTATTAAACCAATGATACTTAAAAACAAATGCAAATATGCCTCCCCAGACCATCACTGACCCACCACCAAACTGGTCATGCTGAATGATGTTACAGGCAGCATAACGTTCTCCATGGCTTCTCCAGACCCTTTCATGTCTGTCACATGTGCTCAGGGTGAACCTGCTCTCATCTGAAAAGCACAGGGCACCAGTGGCGGACCTGCCAATTCTGGTGTTCAATGGCAAATGCCAATTGAGCTCCATAGTGCCGGCAGTGAGCACAGGGCCCACTAGAGGACATTGGGCCCTCAGGCCACCCTCATGAAGTCTGTTTCTGATTGTTTGGTCAGAGACATTCACACCAGTGGACTGCTGGAGGTCATTTTGTAGGGCTCTGGCAGTGCTCATCCTGTTCCTCCTTGCACAAAAGAGCAGATACCGGTCCTGCTGATGAATTAAGGGCCTTCTACGGCCATATCCAGCTCTCCTAGAGTAACTGCCTGTCTCCTGAAATATCCTCCATGCTCTTGAGACTGTGCTGGGAGAAACCTTCTGGCAATGGCATGTACAGTCAAATTTAACTAAATATTCAATATTATCAATTAAACAAATGTTTTTTTAGGAACAGAAGGTATAGACTTTATCTCAAAGGCCCTTATTAAGATGCAGATGTTACCCTGAATTAAAGCTTTATTGATATTTTATAACAGGCAACTTCCACTTGAATCCCTCATTGAAGTTTTATCCACTCCACAGGGATGAGGGGCACAGCAACTTCAATTAGAGTGAGCTGTGCCAACATTCACTTTGAAGTGTAGCCACATTTTCAACTGGGTAGATTCCAAATGCTGAGCATCCTTTTGAATGTGTGTGTGTCTGTGTAGATAGAGCACCTTCAGTCAGTGACAGGATCTTACCTCTCTATAATGCTAAGTTTGACCTTCCTCTCAGAGTGAAGAGGTGTAGTTAGGAGACGAAGCCAACTGACAGGTTCTCTACAGTTACCTTTTCAGGTTTCAACTCCAGTTGTGTTGAAATCTCAATGTGTTCTTTCAAGAATAAAGAGAAAAAAGATTGAAAAACGTAATGACTTTTATGTTGAAGTTTATGTTCAATGGATGTTTAGATTACCTGTTTCGAACACTGCTGAAAAACAAAGCCTACATAAACCAGCCTAAAAGGTCCCTCCAGGAGGAGTACTGTCCACTAGTCAGACTAAGAGAGCAGCTGACCGACCAGCTAAGACCTTGCAAAAAAAGCTGCTTAAACCAGACTTATCTGATTGAACTTGGTCTACTGGCATGGTCAAGTTGGTGTTCTGCTGGTCACCCAGCTGACCAGTGACAGAAACCACTTCATAGCCAGCAATCCGGACCAGCCTGACATGGCTGGGTAACCAGCTAAGGTGAGCAAACCATCTTAGGCTGTTTTTTGTTCCTATTAGGCACAGCCAGCTTTTGGTGGTTCCTCTGGTCTTAGTTAGTCTGCCAGCTGGACAAGTACTAAAAAACTAATCTAAAACCAACTCAAACCAGCAAACCATCTTAGGCTGGTTTGAGCTTGTTTTTACATCAGGTACAGCCAGCTAGTCTTAACTGGTCTCCCAGCTTGACAAGTACTAAAGACTCATCTAAAACCATACTGAAGATACAGAAGATTCTGGAACCATAACCATTATATGTCCTGTTCATTCTCAGAGATCTGCCTGTTGACCCGTGGAAGACGAACCGCCAGTGTGCGGGCGGACACCTACTGCCGACTGTACTCACTCTCCGTAGACAACTTTAATGAAGTACTGGAGGAGTACCCCATGATGAGGAGAGCGTTTGAGACCGTAGCCATCGACCGCCTTGATCGAATAGGTAAGTTGCCTAGAAAGTAAAATTGGTTGCATAAATACATAGCATTGTACTTTTAAAGGGTTAGTTCACCCAAAAATGAAAATAATGTCATTTATTACTCACCCTCATGCCGTTCCACACCTGTAAGATCTTCGTTAATCTTCGGAACGCAAATTAAGATATTTTTGTTGAAATCCGATGGCTCAGTGAGGCCTGCATAGCCAGCAATGACATTTCCTCTCTCAAGATCCATTAATGTACTAAAAACATATTTAAATCAGTTCATGTGAGTACAGTGGTTCAATATTAATATTATAAAGCAACGAGAATATTTTTGGTGTGCCAAAAAAAACTAAATAATGACTTATATAGTGATGGCCGATTCAAAACACTGCTTCATGAAGCTTCTGAGAATTATGAATCAGCGTGTCGAATCAGCGGTTCGGAGCGCCAAAGTCACGTGATTTCAGCAGTTTGGTGGTTTGACACGCTATCCGAATCATGATTCGACACGCTGATTCATAACGTTCCGAAGCTTATGAAGCAGTGTTTTGAAATCGGCCATCACTATATAAGTTTCGTTTATTTTGGCGCACCAAAAATATTCTTGTCGCTTTATAATATTAATATTGAACCACTATAGTACATTAATGGATCCATTCATTAATGTACTATAGTGGACATTAATGGATCAATCCATTAATGTACTATATGGTTCAATTAATATTGAACCATATAGTACATTAATGGATCTTGAGAGAGGAAATTTCATTGCTGGCTATGCAGGCATCACTGAGCCATCGGATTTCAACAAAAATATCTTAATTTGCGTTCCGAAGATTAATGAAGGTCGTAAGACCTGGCGTGGGTGTGGGTGTGGCATGGCATGAGGGTGAGTAATAAATGACATTATTTTAATTTTTGGGTGAACTAACCCTTTAATACTACAGTACATACCCAGCACATTTTGTGAAGGTGTGTTTACCTGTATTAGAGGCGTTACTGGTACATAGCCCAGAATTCCATTTGTTTGGACATCCATTGGTCACATCTGTGGGCAAATTCTTGTCAGCTCCAAAATTTGTTTGTCTTCAACATGATTGTTTTTGCCATTCTTTGTGTCCTTGGCACATAAACACGTAATTTGCCAAGAGAGGCAGGCCACCTGCCCTCCTCACCCCTCTCAGCATCCTCTTTCCTTATCTCCCAAGGTCAGTGTGCTGCTGATGTCACTCCCTCTCACATGACCACCTCAGTTGTTTACACATGAGCCATGCAACCACCCCACTTGCTGCTGTTGCCATGGCAGCCAGATTCCATATATGATCAGTTCAGCTCACGCAGAGGAGTTTAGACCACAGACACTTTGCAGAAGAACATCCGCTACCACAATTTCACAATAATAATTTACTGCAGTCACTTCCCGTCAATGTTGGTTGTTAAATTTATGAACGTCAAAAATGACTCAGTTGTTTATTTACTATGGGAAAAGAGAGATTCAGTCATGACGTCAATTTGTGGGCCTAACCGGAAGGCTAATTCACTCTATGGGCTCTGTAATTTCCTAAGGGTTTTTAAATGGTGGTTTTTGATTTATGAGTGAAATAAGGTTTGGAGTATTTTCCCTTTTTTTTCCCCTTAATGCGTTATATACCTCAAATGTACTTTAAAACCATTGTGTGCTTTAAAAATAAAAGTTGCTACAATAACAATAAAACTTGTTAACAACATAGCATTTTTAAAGTGCACAAAAGTTTCAAATTTCATGTTTGAGGATTGGTTTTATGAATTTTGAAAATAAAAGCCTCTTCAAACAATGTTAACCATTTTTTTTTCTTTACTTTTAAATCGAATTCTGCAAATTTCCCACAACATGGAAATGCTAAGAATTCTAAAGATAATTCTCCTTTGAGTTTTAGACCAAAAACTGAACAGCTCTAATTCAAAGAGACATCTAAAACAAGGTGAACATGATGAATGCCATAAATCTGTGCTGCACATCGTGTGATATCAACCATGTAGTTGTGGATGTGGAAGACAGCTTGGTGAAACTGCATGCTCAAACCACGAGTGATAGAGTGTTATTTGTATGTGTTACTGGAGACGGAGGTGAGAGAAATTGAAGGCGATGTTGGGGTCCTGCCAGCAGGAGCTGTGCGAAGGATGTCATTTTAGCTGCAAATTGTCTTGCTAGCAGCAGGGTGCAGGTGATAGGCACGCGCCATGTCACAAGTTAGTGTTAGCGGTGCCGTGACTCAGCACAACGACACTAGTGCCAGACATTATAGCTTCCCTCTCACTGGAAATCTCAGCAGGGCTCTGGGGCTTGCTGTTCACTGAGAACTGGATGACCCATCAGTCTGAAAAAGCAGTTATCAGACAAAAACATCAGGAATCCACTGAGTAAAGTACAAACATCCATCTAAAAAAAGTTGTCAACACAGTCAAACCAAAAGACTACTAGAGTTGTGCAAAACTGCATGTTTTCAAAATAAACTATAATTAGGCTAGTTTGGAGTTCAATTCACTCCGAAGGGACACGTTTCTTAAAGGCCGTGTATATAAGATATGCTCTTGCGTTCAGCTAGATGGAGAACAGTGGATTGGAACAGAATATAATGATCTTGAGATGTTCTTAAAACTTAGACTTATCCTGCAAGTCAACAATCGACTAGTTCAGGGGTGTCCAGTACTCCTCCTGGAGGGCCCTTCTTCACATTGTGGAGGAGTCTACCAAATGTGATTTTAGTTACTCTTCAGCACCATTTAATCACTACATCTGGGAAATGAGACAAATATTAAGTGTAGTATGTCTGACAGTTACTAAAGGCACAGAGTGTAATAGAGTACAGTGTAATGGGTTTACTGTAATATGCATGAAACATTTAGGTTGTTGGTACTATCATTAGACATCCTTAAAGGGTTTATTCAACCAAAATTGAAATTTCTGTCATTAAGTACTCACCCTCATGTTGCTCCAAACTCCAGACCTTCGTTCATCTTCGGAACACAAATTAAGATATTTTTGATGAAATCTGTGAGCTATCTGGCCTCCAATAGACTGCAACACAACAACCACTTTCAAAGTCCAGAAAGGTAGTAAAGACATCGTTAAATTAGTCCATGTGGCTACAGTGGTTCAACTTTAATGTTATGAAGTGACGAGAATAATTTTTTATGTGAAAAAATCAAACAAAACTAATTTATTCAACAATTTCTTGTCTTCCATGTCAGTCTCCTACGCAGTTGACATAGTAAACACAGTGCAGCGCTTCCGTGTTCTATGTCAGAACGCCAGCTCAGTATTGGCCAGATTCTGCGTCAGCTTTACACGCATATGTTGTGGTGCTCACATAAACAGACACAGCCAATACTGAGCCACCGTTATGACGTAGAACACGAAAGCGCAGCACTGCATTCACTACATCAACTGCAAAGAAGACTGACATGGAAGAGAAGAAATTGTTGAATAAAGTCACTATTTTAATTAGTTTTTTTGCGGACAAAAATGATTCTCGTCTCTTTATAACATTAAGGTTGAAACACTGTAGTCACATGGACTATTTTAACAATGTCTTTACAACCATTCTGGGCCTTGAAAGTGGTTGTTGTGTTGCAGTCTATCAGAGGCCAGATAGCTAACGGATTTCATCAGAAATATTTCAATTTGTGTTCCGAAGATGAACAAAGGTCTTACGGGTTTGGAGAAACATGAGGGTGAGTAATTAATGACAGAATTTTCATTTTTAGGTGAACTAACCCTTTAACTGCACTATTGTTTGCTAGTTACAGACATATGTATTAAAGGTATGATCTAAGATGCATAGACAAAGCTATAACTGACCATAATATGTACCTTTCAGGCAAGAAGAACTCCATCCTGATGCACAAAGTACAGCACGATCTTAACTCTGGTGTCTTCAACAACCGTGAGAACGAGATGATCCAGGAGATTGTGAAGTATGATCGGGAAATGGTTAAACTAGTTAAACAAGGAGACGTGCAGAGGCCCAGGGCTATGTCCATGACTCCTTCAACTCATGGGGGCATGTTTGCACATTCTAGTCAACCCTCTACAAGTTCTGCCATTGCTACCCTCCAGCAGGCTGTTGCCATGAGCTTTTGTCCCCAGATGGGCAACACTCTAGTGGGTTCTGGGGTAGTCCAGTCACCCCGCATGGTGCGGCGCTTCCAGGTGGTCCAGAGCCAGACGCCTCCAGGCTCCCAGTACTCAACCTTAGCCCTTGCCTCTGCCCTTGCAAGCACACCTGTCCATAGCCCTCTGGCAACTACCGGACGAACATTCCAGTATGGATCCAGTCCCCCGGGTGCACCCTCAGGCTCCCAGTTATCCCTTGTTCAACAACACGTCCCCAGTCCAACACATCGACCACCAGTCCCCAGGAGCGCTTTAACCCAGGATGCCCGTGCCCTATCCGCCTCCCAGCCATCATTACCCCATGACATGGTGCAGCCAGTTGCCCCAAGCCCTCCCCAGTCCACCAGAGTCTCCTCCACTTCCATCGGTCCCCCTCAGAACCTCCCAGGCCCTGCTGGTATTAGAGGAAGTATCCCGCCAAGAATGGCACTACCCCACCAAATGTCTGTAGGCGCATTTCCTCCTGCCTCCCTCCCCCAGATGAGACCCAGTTTGGATTCAGGACTGCCCAAGAAGGATTCAATAATCAGTCTACCAGAAACTGAACAACATCACATCAGATCTAGATTATCATCAAATTTGTGACCACAATAGTGTTGGCAGGCTCTGCCTGGGTCAGGAACATGTGGACTCTCCTTCACCAAGAACGCTTCCCGACCCCTTGTCACACCTTTGGATTTTACTCTCAGAATGTATGTGGTGCGAATGGTCACAAGGGAGAACAATCCCTTGAGACTTGATAGCATAACATGAACATGTCTGTATCATTCTAACCACTATTGGGACTTTCCATTGTACCTATGATATAAACATCAATGTAGCTTCCACCCTCACAATTTGCCTCTTTGAAATCGTTTTCTTTATTGTAGCTGCTCACAAAGATGTTCCCACTCCCTTTTATATACTGTAGTACAAATGATGCAAACTGATACGTGTCTGAATACCGGGACTTAGCAGTTTGCTTCTGATCACAATGTAGGAGCTTACTCCCTCTTCTTAATATGAACCGGCTAGTCATTAGATAATTAACCTATAATGCGCAATATTAGAATTGTTATAGAAAAATAAAGGTGTATTCGATGGCTCAAGAGTCCCAAACCGGTTTCAAAAGGAGATGTATTCTTACTGGAACTTCTATCCATGTCTTTGTCTTATTCCTTCAGACCAAAGTTGGGCCAAAGGAAAATGTTAACACGAGATGACATGTAAAGATGTGTCAAATGAAATGAAAGGTTAAAAACAAATATAATTTCATTGCCTTGATTTTGAACGTTGTTTGGTGTATGTGTGACCATATATGCGTTTGTTTCTTAGCTATCCCACAACAGAGCACATTCCATTATCTTGATTTAGCGTTGGAACAATTAAAAGAATCAACAGTTTCCCAATTAGGGTTTATGGGAGTGAATACCACATAAATTTCAAGCTAATTATGCTGCTAAAGTACAAAGTGTAACGACAGGGAGACTAATTTGCCCTTATCTGGTGCATTCAAATGCATTTAAGTCTTAATTACAAAGGACTTAAGTAGCTTTCTTCACAAAGGTCAGCTTTTCAATATCAATGAACTATTTATTTAAAAAATTGTGGCTCTGTCCTGTTTGTAAAAATCATTCTCCCTCACAAATAAAGCAGAGAGTGCATGAATATGACTTAATGCTCAAAGCTTGAGCAGTTTTGAGGGGGATCGCACATCTTAGAGGGCAAGTGAGGTTATGCGAGTAAGTACATTGGTGGTGATTACCTCCCTCCTCTGCAATGTGATGAGATCCATCAGGCGACGATGAGTCTCTCCACTATCTGTTGTTTTGGAGCACTAAATAACTCACTTGCCATGGCTACCTAATGAGGTCTGATGTCCTCTCGGTCTTTGAATCCTTGATTAAACCTATTTATATTCTGCTGTTACTTACCATTTCACAGCTTGAAAGAGACTATAAGCTCTGTTGTAATGGCTCCTATTTGTTCGTCCTGGAGACAAAGCCAAGCGTGAATTGCTCATTTATGATTTCGAAAAAAGAACAAAATGGGCAGATGGTTGAAAATAGCATCAGACTGTTCATGAGGGGATAAAGTTCATTTTTTATGACTTTGAATAGAATCATAATGTCTTTTCCTTGTAAAAAATCAGTCTTGATTCCCTACAGACTCAGCTGTGCACGAGCCAGTGTCGTCCTATAAGCCGATTAAAAAAATTCTTATAGCTGCTTTTAATGATGCACATGTCCTCGGGTTTTATGTTGCACCAAAAACAGATGTTGACTTTATTCAATATATGCCAAGTGTTATATTTTTGCCAAATTCTAAGTCATATTTGAAGCAATAAAGTTTACAGTTTGTCCAAGAGAAAGGAATATTTGTCTCAGTTGTAGCTATCATTAAATACCACTAAGTTTTACTATGCATTATGGTAGAGGAAAAATGTTTTACAATGAAACTTTTTTTCTGTTGTTGTTCAAAAGGCGGGCACACTGCATGTTAACTTTCACAACACTGCATAGGTTTGATTTATCATAGTGTATCCATAGCATCTGTGGACATTTTTCATGACTATGTTGATTAAAAAGACATGTTCTTTAGCAGGGGCTCTGCTGTTTTGTTTGAATAAACCTTCAGAACATCTTGCGCTGAAGCTACTTAAATAGTGTTTCATTAATTGGGATGTTACAAGACCCTGGGGTTGTTTTGCAGCTTCGCATGAAATAAAGTTGTATAATGATGGGCTAATGGTCAAATTTACTTACTGTTTAATATACAACTTAATTGAGTTCATTACATCACTTCATTTTAGTCCAGCAGATCTGAAATTCAATTTGTCGCCATTTTTTTGCTAAACGGAAGTAAAACAGTGACAGCATCATCCAAAGTATTCACTTTTCATCACCAAGTATTACCATCCTCAAAAATGTGCATATCTCATTTCATGTTGTGATAGTTTCCCCCGAGAGCCTGAATAATATCTAAGCTGACAGATATTAAGGTTTCAATGCAACTTAAGAAAAGAAAAGAAATATAGTTTTTTAAACTTCAGACCTTTGCTAAGTGCTTCTGTATGCTGTCTTGAACATTCTCTGAGTTGACAGTGTGTCAGCATGTTCAATTTGTGGTCACTCTACTTAAGATGTTGAAAGATGTGACATGCAGTACCCTTGAGGTGTCTTTCTTTCAGAAGACATCTCTGTGACAACTTCAATCAATCTTCTTAAGAAAAATAATGATAATAATAATAAAGAAACTCACAAAACTGATGTGCATTAGGAAAGAAATCTTTTTCTGGCATGCAGTCATCTCTCAGTTCCATTAGTAATGTCTGGGACATAAGGAAGCAGCAGAAGTAACCACATCAACTGGGAAATAATAACGAATTCATCTAAATGACTGCATCTAAGGCCAGCTGGCTTTATCTCTATTTTAGTCATAACTGCTGAGATGGCCACTTCAATCATTGGGCTGAAAGATATCAACACATCTCATGTCCATCTATGAGTGTCTTACAGTGGAAAGTTGTCTGTTTCCGCCTCATTACAGATACCTAATAAAGCACAAAGCTTTGATTTTATTGTGCGGTGTTGTTGGGCATGACAGCAAGCAGAAAAAGACAGCATAGAAATATGGTGTTTATTTCACATTCAATTCGCGATCAGAGCGTAAATATCCGTTTCATAAAAATCTATTATGCATTCATTCATCAATTTATATGCAGTAGTCCATAATGACGGTTTAGCAAAATAATTTACATGATTGTAAAAGTGCTGTGTCTTTAAGTAAAAGCTGTTCCTCTTGTTGCTTTAAGTGACTTCTCAGACTGTCACCAGAGAATTTGAGCAATGTTATAAATGATTAAGTGGAGAGTTTCATCCAATCACTTGATTTGAGAGCAATTTTTATTCTTTTGCAGTGAAATTTGGATGATAACGAGAACCTTTGGCTGAACCATCTTGCAAATGTATTTATTTATTCATGATTTAACACCATATTACAACAATGGCTATATTCATGGGAATTCTTGCAAATGTATCTTTAACTAAACGTCATAATGACACTTCATGAATTTTAAGTTCATCATACACTATATTGCCAAATGTTTTGGGACGTCTGCCTTAACATGCACATGAACTTTAATGACATCCCATTCTTAATCCATAAGGTTTAATATGGAGTTGGCCCACCCTTTAAAGCTGTTTCAGCGTCAACTCTTCTGGGAAGGCTTTCCACAAGGTTTAGGAGTGTGTTTATGGGAATTTATCATTCTTCTAAAAGCGCATTTGTGAGATCAGGCAGTGATGTTGGTGAGAAGGCCTGGCTCGCAGTCTCCACTCTAATTCATCCCAAAGGTGTTCTATCGGGTTGAGGTCAGGACTCTGTGCAGGCCAGTCAAATTCCTCCACACCAAACTCACTCATCCATGTCTTTACGTACCTTGCTTTGTGTACTAGTGCACAGTCATGTAGGGACAGAGGGGGGCCAAACTGTTCCAACAAATTTGGGAGCATGAAATTGTCCAGAATGTCTTGCTATGCTGAAGCATTAAGTGTTCCTTTCACTGGAACAAAGGGGCCAAGTCCAACCCCTGAAAAACAACCCCATACCATAATCCCCCCTCCACCAAACTTTACACTTGGCGCAACAGTCAGGCAAGTACCGTTTTCCTGGCAACTGGCAAGTGTGATTCGTCACTCCAGAGAACGCTTCTCCACTGCTCTAGAGTCCAGTGGCGGCGTGCTTTACACCACTGCATCTGACGCTTTTCATTGCACTTGGTGATGTAAGGCTTGGATGCAGCTGCTCGACCATGGAAACCCATTCCATGAAGCTCTCTACTGTAGCGATTTAACTCAAAAGGGGAAATATTAATAATTATTCATAACTCAATATGATTTATCAATTGTGATTAATTATGAATATGTAAATCGGTTAATCAGATTTACTGGATATAGCTACATTAATCTTAATATTACAATCAATTAACCTGTTTTCCAGGGAACACTTAGTGTTGATTGTTTAATAATTCTAAGAAATGTTCATTTCCAGGTTATGGAAAAATAACCTTCTTAACGCACCGTGCTACTTAGAGCATAGGTTCGGGTCTATATCACTTAAGAGGCAATTCATTAGCAGATGGATTCAGAACCAAACATGTATTGTGCACAATCTTTATTAACTAACTCACAAACACATAACTAAACTAGCAAACACATAACATAACATAACATAAAGGGTCACACACATATGTAGGTCAGAATGAGTAATGATAGAGTTGAACCGGAGGAGGTACTGTTACTAGAGCTATAGGAAAGTCAAAGACACTCTGGAAAGGACTCATCAGTTTCTTTTAGCAATAGCAAAGGTGAGTCTTACAAATCAATACTAAATCGCTGTTTAGCATTAAAATGTACGATACTTGCAAGATGCCTTTAGGCTGAGGAGCGTCGGATCTGCAGGTTGAGGATAAATCTTGAGGTTATCTCTGAAGTGGTTGCCAGTCTGTTGGGTGAAGAGCACATGGCTGGGTGTTGTAGGCCGGGGGCCTACCAGCCTTGCGGCCGGGCCTAGAGAGGCCGGCCGCACGGTGACCTGTTCGGTGGTCCAGAAGCAAGGAAGAAGAGAGGGAGTGGCCCTGTTCGCTGGGTTTTAACCTCTGGTCAAAGTCCAACCTCTTAGGAATGATGGGGGCCAATGAAGATGTTGTATTTCCGGGTGACAACACACCCCCTTGTCAGGGCTTTTATGACCAAGTAGATTAACAAGCTGAGTCTTTACATAAGAACTATTAAAGAGTCTAATAGTCTTGTAATACTCCTGTGTTGCACAGGTATGGACATACCGCATACACAAGCATTCAACTCATCCCGATACGAACGCATAGACACCAAACATGGCATAATTGAAGTTACCTTGCAGGTCATAACATTTAAAAATCATAAAACATGTAAATACAATGAGTACAATACAACAACAGTAATAATGGATACCATTTCCTGGGAATATGTATGTAGAGAATAGTCTGTCTATAAATTAATGCAGTAACGTCTGTGTTCTGTGTGGAAAATGCAGGGAAGATGCAGATTTTTGTGTGTCTCTTCTGCTCTCCATGCGGCAGCCACATTCCTCGGCGCAATAAACTTGTAACTGAGGATTTCCCGGGGGATGGGGACAGACCCCAGAGTGAGCTTAAAACTATTGGTTAACTAACCAATAATTGTGTCTGATTTGCCTCAGTCATTACACTACGCACTGTTCTTGAGATAATTTGAAGGCCACACGAAGTTTGGAGGTCTGTAGTTATTGACTCTGCAGAAAGTTGGCGACTTCTGCGGACTTTGCGCCTCAGCATGCGCTGACCCCGCTCTGTGATTTTACGTGGCCCACCACTTCGTGGCTGAGGTGCTGTTGTTCCTAATTGCTTCCACTTTGTTATGCTACCTTTAGTTGACCGTCGAATATTTAGTAGTGAGGAAATTTCACGAATGGACTTGCACAGGTGGCTTTAATTCACTGAGCTCCTGAGAGAGATCCCATTCTTTCGCAAATGTTTGTAGAAGCAGTCTGCATGCCTAGGTGCTTGATTTTAGACACCTGTGAACACCTGAATTCAATTGTCCCAATACTTTTGGCAATACTGTGTACATTACTTGCTTCATTTTGAGTGAAACGAGAAATGACTTGCGGTTCAGTGAATCTGATGATTCATTAATGCTTTGACAGATTTAGTGATTCATTCAGCTAAGAATTCTATTTAAATGATTCAAACAGAGTTTGTGAATTTTTTTGAGTGATTCATTACAAGAAACACTTCATAAGAGTCACTTGTTTGTGAATCACATTACACTAGTGGTTGTGGCATGTTTATCTGATTCTGAATCACATTGCAAACCCAACTCATGTAAGAATACAAGTATAAAGCCCGAAACACACCAAGCCGACGCTGAGGAACTAGTGGCGACGAAAGCAGACTACGTGGTTGGCTCACGTCAGCAGCGTCTGGTTCCAAAGTTGCCCTGACACAACAAACCAACACTCGACACCCGACGACCAAGTACCACGTCCGTTCTGTGCCTGCGTAAGAAGAAATGCCTTTCCATACCAGCAGGTGGCAGTAGCTGAACAGCCAATAAGAATGACTAGATGGCCCGACTGACCGACGACCTCCGACGCCGATTCAACATTTTGAATCGGCCGAGAAAAAGCAGATGAGGACCAACTTCAGCCGACGGTGCGGAACACACTGAGAAAACTTAGTCGGTCAACGAACAAAAACTGCCTGACGGCCAACCGTCGGCTTGGTGTGTTCCGGGCTTAACATTTCTAGCATTATTTCAAGTAAACCAAGTGAAACAGGAAATTTCTTTTGGTTCAGAGATTTTGTGAATCATTTTGTTCATTAAAAGAATCAGTTGATAAAACTCACTGTTGTGAATCACATTACACAGATGGTTGTGTATTTGAAAGATGCGTTTATCTGATCACAATGTTAACTGAACTCTGGAAAGTATGAAACTTCAAGTGAAAGAGAATGAAGATATGACTTGCGGTTCAGTAAATCAGCAAATCAGATAATTCACTAATGCTTTGACAGACTCAGTAATTCATTCAGTTAAGGTTTCTTTTTAAATGAATCAAATATAGTTTGTGAATCTTATGTGATTCATTAATAGAACCAGTTTATAAGAGTCAGTTGTTCAGGAATTACACTGGTGGTTGTGTGGTAGAACAACGTGTTTATCTGATCACATGGCAGCTTAAGTAAAATTTAATTTGTTTTGCCTGTAGCTTCAGGAAACACTGGCATTAAGTGTCTTAAAACCAATATGTGGCAGCAAACAGCTCTAAGCCCATAAGCTATTATTATTGTAAGCGTAACTTCCTACACAGGGGTTGTTCAAGATGTCAGGAAATGAGCAGGTCTTTTGACATCAATTCTCACGTAATAAAGTGTAGCCTTGCATTGGATTGGTTTTGTTTCGCTTTGCCCTTTGTAATAAAATGCTGTCAAACTCCAGAAAACATAGAGCTGCTGAGGTGAGCTATTGGCTCTTGAAAATTTCAATAACCTTTTGCAGACCCAGAGTGCAAAAATATTGACTTTATTTCTCGCCGAATGCCATATGTAAATTCTCCAACAAGCGCCCAACGGATCAAAACGTCTTTGTTCATAAAACACAGCGATTTAAGTGCTTTCAAGTCTTTAAAAAAAAAGACACCACAAGGTCAAACATCATCCAAAGTTGTCCTAAAGGTGCTCTGATCTATTATCATAAATATCCTCTCGTTTTTTTTCGCTGTCTTTAAATGTGAGAGCCGCCAGCTGTGGGGGGATGCTGGGAGTAAATCATGTCCAAGTGGAAATGTCAGAGAGGGCCTTTCAGACGGGGCTGCCTTGAAATCGATGAGAGCCAGAATCATGTGGTTAATCAGCTCCGCGTTAGCACTCAGGAGTGAAGGAGCGGATCAGAGCCCTGCCGAGAGTGCGTTCTCGCTCCATACCAAGAGGAGATCACGTATACGCTTCCACGCTCTCGTAACTGCACACAAGGGCGACTCCTGCTGTTTACCTCCGTCAGAACTCTGCTTCAGTGCTTAAGTGATGTCTTTATGATAATATGACAAGACAGACGCACAAACTCACTCCCGCACACTCACTTATCAACCAGATCTACTTATCATCCAGCCTCAGTCATGCACTCTTTCAATGTAGTAAAAAGCAGCAGTCTGTTTTGATGAGGTCTGTGGAGGGCTCTCAGCCTCCTGATGAAAGCTGTCCGTCAGCTCACGATACGCTCCTCAGCTGAAGAAATACACTGATTCTTTCACCTTTTTCAGGTCGAAATCACCTACAAGAGAGAAATGACATGATTACAGACTTTTAGCTCGAAAAGAAAACAGTTGAGTTTAGCACTCATTATCAAGTCATTTAAACTGGCATTAAATATTACACCAAGTACATTTTTTACTTTGTAATCATAACTTTTGCTTTTTGGTGTCTTAATTATTGTGTGCTTTTTATACTTTCCTCTTTTAAACTTTGTCTATATACACTTCTGTTCAAAAGTAAGATTTATTTATTGTTTTGGAAAGAAGTCTTATGGCCACCAAGGCTGTATTTATTTGATCAAAAATACAGTAAATACAATAATATTTTGGAATTTAAAATAACTGTTTTCAAATTTTCATATATTTTAAAATGTAATTTATTCCTGTGCTCAAAGCTGAATTTTCAGCATCATTAGGATCACATGATCCTTCAGAAATCATCCTAATATGCTGATTCGCTGCTCAAGAAACATTTCGGATTATTATCGATGTCAAAAACAGGAGTCTTTGATTATTTTAATACATTATAAATGTCTTTACTGTCACTTTTAATAAATTTAATGCATCCTTACTGAATAAAAGTATTAATTTGTATAAAAGTAGTGTATATTTTTCACTAATTATAATTAAAAAAATTATTAAAAAAAATAAAATAAGAAATTATATTTTGCCTAAAGAACAATTTCTCATTACTGAAAATTGTGCCCGAACACAATGTCATTATAAATTAAAAATTAAAAAAATATTATTATTATGATCTACACTTACATTTGTAATTAACACACACACACACTTTAAAATGTAAATATTTTTATTATACGGCTACTAAGGTCTCCTATGCTATTGTGAAATATCATAATTTATAATAATTTATAATTTCATATATTTTAAAATGTATTCCTGTGATGCAAAGCTGAATTTTCAGCATCATTACTCGTCTTCAGTGTCACATGATCCTTCAGAAATCATTCTAATATGCTGATTTGCTGCTCAAGAAACATTTCTGATTATTATCAATGCTGAAAACTGACAATTATTTTCATATGTAAATTTCATGCCAAAATGTAAGAAATGCCAAAGAGAGAGTGACCAAAAGAGCTGTTGGGCACATAACTGTTTCTAAAATCATTCATTTTAAGTGGTAGAACCTGAAATCAATAACTACTGAAAAACTTAGGCACATTAAACAATACCATGCCACTCTCTTTAAATCAATCCATTCATCTTAAATCAATTTCATTTGTACTTGAAAACATGAAATGAATCCTACAGGAGATATAAATATAGACAAAACACTTAAGCAGGTCAGCAGCGACTGACTTGTGCAAACAATCGTGGGTGGGCTACTTGCGTGTGCACAAAGGCACAAGACGTCACCTTGTTCTGAAGAACAGAGCAGAGGAAATCAGGCCTATGGGACACACATGGACAGACACACACTCCTCAGGGACACGATTTCATTAGTGCCAATAAGGAGGAATCTTGGAAGAATACTAAGCGTCACTTCAACCGCATGACTCAGTTTTATATGTCAGTACTTTAGAAATAAAATGAAGCTGTTTTACTATAGAACAAGTGTGTTTTACACAGCTATACAGTGAATGAATCATCATATTTCTTGTTTTTTACTGAGGTTTTAAGCACGTTTTAAAAGCTCCCCTCAATATTGTCTGCTGAATCAGCGTTTTGATGTGCCAGATGTGTGATTTTGAGACAAATGTGCTCATGTTGTCCAGTGTGTTTCCTTCCGGCCCGTGTTACATAAACAGATTAACCAGTTGACAGAATTAATTGTCATCAGTTTAATGAAATCTATCTCGCTGATGAACATAAAATCACATGTGCGTTGGACGGTGCGTTGTTATGCAACAGTAAAAAGCTGAAATAAACCTGACAAGCTGTCAATCAGATGATGTTGAGCTGGTGGTCTGTGTCAGGGTTTAACTCACCTGTTTGAGGAACGCTGGACAAAAGCTGCACCATCTTATAGTATTCTTGAATCTTCTTTGGCTTGGATACAACCCTGTGAGAGTAAAAACTGGACTCAATTAAACCAAACCTTATTCATTCATATCAGCAACATAAGTTATTGGATGATATTGCTGTTTTTTTTCTATTTATGGTATCAGGTGATATTTCATTGTTTCTGTCTATTCTAAATTCATTTTAAGCACAACTTTATTTTAGTTTTTTTGTTTATTATTATTAGTGTATTATACCAGCTACAATATAAAAATAATTATTGGTACCAGAATTTACATATCAGTGCATCCTTAGTAGCAGATATTGAATATTTATTGGCCAATATTGGATATTTTATTGTTAACTGTAGGAGAACTGCTGCATTTTTTTTTTTGTCAAATGTATTGCGATTTAATTCTCAGCCTATTCTAAATTCAAGCTATTTATTTTAGTTTTTACATTTTCTTTTCTTTTTTTTTTTACAGAAAGCAGCATAGATTTATAATATCAGCCATTTATCGGTTATCTACCTTAACATGATAATTTATTTACCAATATTTAATATTTAATTCTAAATAAAAACTATCTATACACACAATTTTTAGTGTGTATCAATTTTCTTTACCTAGCAGATTTATAATATCAGACATTTATCGGTTATCGGCCCTAATGAGAAAATGATTGTGTTTCTGCCGATATTTGACATTTAATTCTAAATACGATCTCCATATACACACAGTTTTTAGTGAGTATCAATTTTCTATAAGTAGAATAGATTTACAATATCAGCCATTTATCGGTTATTGTCAAGAAACAGGAAAATACTGTAATTACTGGTATCGGACAGAATTTCAATATCAATACTCTAGTATTCAATGGTAAAGTGGTTGAACAATATATTTTTTTTTCTTTTTTTTTATCAGTATCACCTGATGTTGGATATTTATCGGCTGATATTGAATATTTAATGGTTTGTGCTTACTCCAAATTCAAATTGTAGCATGCAAGCTATTTAATTTAGTGTTTAGTGTTTATTAATTTTCTTTCTTTCTTTTTTTTATTAAAGAAAGTAACAGATTTATAATATCAGCCATTTATTGGTTGGTCTTAAAGTGAAAATGATTATTTATCAGCCGATATATGATATTATATCGATATGAACTATTTATTTTAGGTTTTTTTTTTAGTCTATCAACTTTCTTTAGTATAGAGTAGTACAGATTTATAATATTGACAGTTTAATTTATCAGTTATTGGCCATAAACAGGAAAATACTGTCGTTTTTGGCATTAGCCAGAATTTCAATATCAGTGCATCCCAAGCAGTTAGCAGTTTAGTAGCTAACCACTATTTATAGTAGTTAAATACCATTTAATAGTTAAAAACCAGCAATGTGCAAAGGGACTTACGGAGGCCTGCTGCAATATTTCTGCAGAAGAAACCCGGACAACTCCTCTAGAATGGGCTGACTATGCAGAGCCACGAACTGCTCACGACACACCTGAGGAGCGACAAAGAGCACTCAGTCAATCATTATGCGCACTAATGCGCCAGCTTCAATGCTATCTCCCTCTAGCTTCCCTTTTCTTATGCTCGTCTCAGACGTTTCACCTCTCTCCTTTTTGAACTTTCCCATTTTAAGAGGAATCTGTGGTCACAAAGCATGTCAGGGAAAGACTCGCAGACAATAGACCACTCACAGAAGGAGAGAAGGATGGGAAAAGATAAAAGTCCAAAGAGTCAGTTCAGACAGCTGAAAATGGTTTAAGGGAACATATGGAGCTATTAAGCTTAGAAGTTCATTGTAAAGTGTCACACGGAGGTGAAACTTAAATGAAGGTGATTGTAAAGTAAGTACAGCCATGAGGGTGAGTAAATGATGACATAACTTTAATTTTGGGGTGAATTATTCCTTTCAAAATAATCTGGGTGTAAAATAGATCTGTGAAAGAAACCTGAGGTAAATAAAATAAAAAGCTAAACTAAATAAGCTGTTTTGTATTTGAAGATAAGTCTAGTTAATGGCAACTTTCCCAAAAAATAGACCTGTTGAGAGGATGAGAGGTATGGCCATTCAGTACTGAAATAACCCATGCTGACAGGGTTGGTTATTGAACATATGGTGAACTCAGCATGCAAACATCTGGCTGTTAAGCTGACATGGTGGGGCCGCTCAGTCATTCCTGTTGAAAGAATATGCATTGAAAAAACATTCTGCAGTGAACGCTCTGTTCCATACACACCCTGTTCATGGTGTCCACCGTCAGAGCATGGGTCCAATAACAGTCATGGACAGACACAAACATGAGACCGGCCCTGCATGTTTGAAGAGAACAGAGGAAAATGTACATACCACATTTAACAACAACAAATAATAATAAACATAATAATAATGAACGTTGTTTGCTAAAATTATTCAGAACATATATTATTTTATAATTACTATCAAATATATGCAATGTGAATAATTTATCATTACTGTTATTATTATTATTATTACTACTACTACTAATAATGAATACTGTTATCATTAATAATACATATATGCATTAAAATCATTTATTATTATAATATTATCATTAATTTTTAATATACATAATTTTATAAATTCAATTTGAATACTGTTATTAATATTTATTAATTTATTTAATGATAATAATAATAATAATACATATAATATGTATTTCAAATGATGTATCATTATCAATATTAATAGTATCATTAATAATAATGAATATTGTTGTTAATATTTATTAATATNAACATAATATACTTTTTTTATTAAATATATGCATTATGAATAATAATAATAATAATAATAAATATTAAATAACAACATTGGATATTGTTCTGTTAATATTATTTAGTAGTATTAGTAAAAGTAGAAATAAAAGTAGTAGTAGAAGCAGTAGTAGAAGAAGAAGAAGAAAAGAAGCAGAAGTAGTAGCATTTAAAAATTATGGTACACTTTACAATAAGGTCTCATTTGTTAACATTAGTTAATGCATTTGCTTACATTAACTACCAATGGGCAATATATCCTTACAGCATTAATTAAAGGGTTAGTTCACCCAAAAATGAAATTTGTGTCATTAATTACTCACCCTCGTGTCATTCCAAACCTTCATTCATCTTCAGAAAACAAATTAAGATATTTTTGATGAAATCCAAGAGGTATATGACTCGTCCATAGACAGCAACATAATCAACACTTTCAAGGTCCAGAAAGGTTCTAAAGACATTGTTAAAACTGTCGACGTGACTGCAGTGGTTCAACCTTAATTTTATGATGCGACGAGAATACTCTGTGTGCAAAAACAAAACAAAAATAAAGACTTTATTCAACAATCTCTTCTCTTCCCTGTAATTATCCTTACGCAATTGCCGCAGTAAGCACAGTGAAGGTCAAGTCATATACCTCTTGGATATCATCAAAAATATCTTAATTTGTGTTCTGAAGATGAATGAAGGTCTTACGGGTTTGGAACGACATGAGGGTGAGTAATAAATGACAGAGTTTTCATTTTTGGGTGAACTAACCCTTTAACCTTTGTTAATGAAAGTTAATAAAAATGTTCACATCCATGCTAGTTCACTGTGCATTCCCTACTATTAACATACATTAGTTTTGATCTTAAATTTTTTTTAGTAAAAGTTGAGATAAACATTAACTAAGATTAATAAAATCTGTAGAAGTATTGTTCATTGTTAGTTCATGTTAATTAATGTAGTTAACTAATCTTAACAAATGAAAACTTATTGTAAAATGTTAGCAGAATTATTCATAATGCATTTATTTTTATTCTGGTCTAATGATCATAACATCAGTTACTCTCTATTCTTAACCTTGGGTAAATGTAAACTCTTATCTGTTTCAATCGGTTTCAGACTACTGAATTCTGCGTATTCAGCTTAACATTCTAATTTGCATTTTTAACACATATAATATTGCCCGAAAAAGCAAAACCAAACAGTCTCTCAATTTCTCCAGTTACAAAACTCATGAAAGATTATGTGACTGTACAAAGTTCATTTGCTCATTGCTTTTTAAGTGGGTCTAAAAACACGATAACCAAGTATTAAAAGACCTCTTGAGTGTGGGATGTAAAACAACAGACAGTTCATCACCTGTAACAATGCAGAGATGTCAGCATCATGTGCGTGGAGTCCAGAGAGTGGATGAAATTAGGAGGGAAGGCGTTTTTCTGCTTCATGCTGTCTGGTTTCCTAAATAAAGCATAAAAAAAGCTCAGTCGTGCTATGAAGGGAACACTCTGATTTTCTCACAATGTAAGCACACATGGGTAATTAAGGCCAGCGTCATCAACTTCACGCTGGGCCATACCTACACCTGTAGCGCCAGGAGCCATACATCATTGAACAGGTGGGTCAGTCTTAATTATCATCCAAGACAGAGACACACAAAGAACATAGAGCACCCGCTAGACCGGTAAAGAGTAAGGTGTGTGCTTATTAGGCCTGAAGATATTTAATTAAACTGCTCTATATCAGACAAAAAAGTTAGATCAGATCCTCTCAAATGTCATCATGAGTATTATGAAGTAAGCTGCTTTTCTTAGCCTGTGGTGTTAAATTACATTACTGTGGTTTGTGTGTTGGATCTTAAGGACCCTGTACACTGTATTGAAGATGTTTACTCGGCTTAATAAACTAACTATGTATCAAGAGAGAGAAAGAGAGTACTGAAGCTATCAAGAAAGTATATCTACAATCTCTAGGCTTCACAGAGCGACACTGTGCTGGAGATAATTTCTGGGAATTCAGGGAGGGCTTTAGGTCTCTGGCCCCAAGAGAGCTGCTGCCACCCTCTTAATTCCATTATTTACTCAGGTCTCTTTAATAATGAGGGTCTATTCAGCCTCTAATTAGAGCACATGAAGGATCTTTGAATTGGTCCGTGGTCTGTTACGCATGGGCGTGAAACTCCGGTCGGGTCTTCACTTTAAGCTTGTTCAAACAAGCTTCTTTTTCTGCATCCTACCTAGAAACTGTCCACTGATGGAGAGCTTGCATTAGATCAGCTTGAGATTTCTTTCAACACCTAGAAGTGTGGCTGACATCTGGTATACTGTCATCAGAGGTACATATCTGAAGATCAGCCCTTCAGCTTGGTCTGCATGGACACCCAAAGCCATTTCCCAAAGCCTGAGAGGAACAGACAATTGCAGTGGCGGCTGTCGGTCTAGCCGTGAGTGCTCTTGGCCATCAATGAGAAACAGGAGATCCCTTTTCGTCACCCCGGCTTCTGCTAATGTAATTCCTGTGATAGTCAGTACTGGTTTGGTGGTCTATCACAGCCATTGATAGAGAAGTACAAGTGAAGCCCATCTTAAGTGGTTTTTAATCATGTCCTTGCAGCTTTTGGTGGAAGGTCAGCAAGATAATTCCCATTTGAGGCTTCTCCAAGTGGTGTGAACCAAGCCTGGGTAAAGCACTGCAAGGATTGAAACTGTGAAATGAGGTGATCATATTAAAACAGCAGATGATTGTGTACAGAATGAACATTTGGGGTTTCAGTTTGAAGCACAGAAGTGCTTGTTTAATAAAAGATGATGTTGTCTTGAGAACATATGGTAAAGTGGTGGATGACGGTGCATTTGTTTATGCACGGAAATTCTGGAGATAGAGTCGAATAAGCAAAGAGACTGCCGACACGTACACAAAATGTTACCAGTGAGGCTTAAAGGGATATTTCACAAAAATTATGATTCAGTCATCACATTCTCACTCTTATGTTGTTTACAACCAATATGACCTTTGTTATTCTGTTAAAAATGTTCTTGTCGCTCTTACAATGAATGTAGACTGGAGTTTCATATGACTTCAGAAGACTTAGCATAACCATATGGACCACTTTTATTATGCTTTTGCATCCTTTTTGAAGCTTTTAGAAGCTAACATAACTAAGAAAGATTGAAACTAACTCAAATGTATTTTCATAACTACAAAACAAAAATGAAATAAAGCCAACGATTAATTTTAGTTTTGCCATCATATACTCGTCCTCATGTTGTTTAAAAACAATATGACCATTGTTCATCTGATTATTGCAAATGAAGAAATATCTAAAAATGTACTTGTCGCTCTTAAAATGAATGAGGACTTTCATATGACTTCAGAGGACTTATAATATATGACACTTTTATGGTGCTTTTGTTTCCTTTTTGAATCACTGTAACTTCATGGAAAAGAGAAACTAGCACATTCTTCAAAATATATATATATATTTGTGTTCCACAGACAGAAAGGGAACTAAGAAAGGTTGTGGGTGAATAATGACAAATGACACTTTTCATTTTTCAATTTTTTCGAGTGAACAATCCCTTTAAAACTCCTAACTCCAATAAGCCAAAATATACCAATAATATATTGGTCTCCAATGCAAATGCACAGCCACAGATGATAAAATGAGCGCTGATGTTAATTCATTGTTCATTCTGGGTAGCCCTCCATTCAGTAAATGACATACAGGATGTGCAGCGGTGACATTTCAACACGAAATGCCACTCTTCTCATCTGAGAGACTTTCTGCTTCTTTCATATCCTCCAGGGGTTTCTGTATATGATAATGAATTCTGGCCATCCACTGATGGGCCCAGAACAGTGTCAAACGCTTGCGTGACACAGGCACTGCCTCTAGGTGTTCCTGTTACTCAAAAAATTTGTTGTTAAGTGCTCTCATTTAATGTGCTCTGTGGGGTAGGGTGCAATGATAATGTACAAAAGGACAAAAAAAAGAATGAAATGTACAGCAAAGACCTACACAGATACCCGTTTTTTGTGTATTACTACGTTGGGTCATAGGTGCACAACACAATTAAATTTCCAATGCAAACAAAGGTTCAAAGCGAAATAGTGTTGAGTCAGAACACCACCATATTAAGCCACAAAACAAATAAATTAAGCCCCAACACAAATACATTAAAGGGATAGTTCACCCAAAAATGAAAATTATTCTATGATTTACTCACCCTCAAGCCATCCTAGGTGTATATGACTATCTTCTTTCAGACGAACACAATCTGAGATATGTTTAAAAAATATCCTTAGTCCTCCAAGGTTTATAACAGTTGTGAATGGTAGGCCAAATACTGAAGACAGAAAAAATGTATCCATCCATAAAAAAAATGAATCCATACAACTCCCGAGGTTAATAAAGGCCTTTTGAAGTGAAGGGATGCGTTTTTGTTAGAAAAATATCCATATTTAAAACTTTATATATTTAAACAACTAGCTTCCGGCGAAAGACCGCACGCAGAATGCGCAAGTCGACTCGCGCCAAATGAGTAATCCTCTGACGCGATATATGACACAGGATGTAGGAGTATCATAAGCTTAGATGCCTCTCACAGTTCAAACAAATAGGCTGTGCAACAAACTCAAGCTCTTCTCTTATATCGAAATCCTCCGACATCTCTCTTTAAAATTTCTCATTTTAAACTTCTAATTCACTAGTGTTTTGTTTTGCTCTCTCCTCTGCGCCTCCGCGTGCGTCACTGCGTCAGGTCAAAGGTTGCTCTTCCACCCAAATTGACGTGTGCAGTATGCGTATGGTCGTCCGGCGGAAGCTCGTTATTTGAATTTATAAAGTTTTAAATATGGATATTTTTCTTACAAAAACCTTCGCTTCAAAAGGCCTTTATTAACCCTCCTGAGTCGTATGGATTCATGTTTTTTATGGATGGATGCATTTTTTCTGTCTTCAGAATTTGGCTTACCATTCACAAAAGAAGAAAAAGAAGATAGTCATATACACCTGGGATGGCTTGAGGGTGAGTAAATCATGGGATAATTTTATTTTTTGGGTGAACTATCCCTTTAAGCCACAATGCAGTAGAAATGCTTTTGACCACAAGGTGGCAGTGTTATTGTTAAGTACTAAAATGAAAATTAAACTGAAATAAAATTCAAAAATTAAAATAAAATAGAAACAAACATTAAATTATAGATCCAAACTACAAAAACCTTGGTTTCAATGTGGAAAAGACTTATTTTTATTGTCATGATTGGATGACAATTAATTGTCACAAAGGTGAATGTATCTTATCGATCGAAGTTAACTTTTTTTTCTTAGACTTTTGTGCATTGCGATCCTCTTTCCCATTTTAGTTAAAAACAATTCAATACAATTCATTTTCATCAAGATTTAGTGGCTGAATTATCATTCAAAATCTCTTGAAAAGATTAAAAAACAGAAACATCATTCAAACTGCCAAATGAAGCACCATCCATGTAAATAATACAAGTAACCAGAATCTATGGAAATGTGGAGGGAGGTCAGAGGTCAACATCAATACAGAGGTCAAAGTAAGGGGTACAATGGGTACTTACTCATTGGCATCATGGCTTATATTGATGCTCAGATTCTGTATGCTGCTCTTGAGCTGCGGAAAACAAGAGAGTTTGAGAGTTTGAATGTGTCACAAGGAAGCAACTATTACAAAAAGAAAAGCTTTTAAACACAATTGTTGCATTGTTAACAGGGGACGTCCTCATGTAAAATCTGCATTAGCTGGGTTAAATAAGAAGTAACAGTTAGTTGACCTTTATCCAATTTACCACTTTGACCTCAAATATAAACCAGCGCATATGAATATTGCAATCAATCTTCTCTTTCAGCACCAGACTGACCTTCAAGCTTCCTATTGATCCTTCTCAAATACATTGATAGAAATTTGAGCGAGTCTCTTAATCAGAGACTGACCAAACAAGGGTGACGTTCCCAGAAACCCCCGCAAACCACTAATATCGACACAATGCCATTAGAGAACAGGAGCTTAACCTTAGTAAAGGTAGGCATCCATCACATAGGCAGTGAAGATGGGCCACTACCCATGAGTGAGTGACTGCTCTCAATATAGGAACTGTCAGCGTCAGGGGTGCTTCCATCACATTACTTCTTTGATTAGTCTCTCCGGTGCCCCAGGAGCCCATCCCGATGTGGCTCAAATCAACGGAGATGACAGGGAGTGAAGTCTCGGACAGTGACGGATGGACATAAACAAAAGAAAAATCTATAGAAAGTGCTGACGGGGATGGTAAGGTAAAAAGTTTTGCTGCTAAATCGGGGTTGCGCCAGACTGCAAGTTCACTGGGACATGAAGGGGGCATAACTTGGGGGGAAAAAGTGAAGTGGGAAGAGTAAATGTGTCCATTCTGGATTTCTGATTTGGGGGAATGGTGTATGGCAAAATGAGTCATGAGGCCTTTCAGTTACAATTATTTATGAATTATTTAAGGCTCATTAACAGGCACAAGAAAATCAAGGAGACATTGAGAGGTGTGATGGGAGTGAATCAGGCATTCTGACATGTAAAGAGTCAATGTACATCCTCAAAAGCTTTTGGGGAAAACCTTACTTCCAATAGGACTTGTAATATACTCCTTATCTGCTGGTGACTCCTTAACTCATGACTAAGGGAGACAAGACCAAAGCAAGCTGGCATGATGCCTGGGCAGTGGAAAAGGGATTCCTATCTGAAGTGCGACGACTCCTGGTTTGGACAGCTGACTGTATCGCCTTCACTTGTTCTCTAGTGTCCTTTGTTGCTGAATGTAACAAGATGGCCACCTATGAAAGACGTTACATGAATCTAAAAACCAAAACGAAGAGTATTTCGCTGATTTATTGAGACTAAAAGTAGAGGGATGACAGGAAATGATGGGAAGGGCAAGGGGGAATGGGATCGGGACAAGTTACGGTTGGGATTTGACCAGTCTTCTGCATATGCATCCTGCATTGTAAGCCAAAAGGGCAGCATCTAGCTTCCAAGCTTCCTGCTATTCACAAAGTTGCCACCTCTTTTATTGAAAGCATCCATCTGAGCCTCAGGGAAACACTCTCTAATCTTTCAGAGTCCCCAAGAGAGAGGCTTTATACCATCAGTGACCTCTTGCCTGGATAAGTCCTCTGGGAACATTCCTGAAATATCTGCTGTATTCAATGCTTCTACAAAAACAACTGTTTTGGTGAAAAATCTATTAAAATGGACGATTCATGCTCTGCTGCCCAGCACAGCCCTGATCAGTCTGATAGTAAAAAAAATCTTGTAAGGGCACATATTAAAGCACCTCACTTTTGATCTGACTTACAGACTGGGAAAAACTTTAGCTTTGGCCAATAAGCAGGATGTAGAAGGCGAAAAATTAGCGTTTTGGGTCATAAAAGTTGCAGCGGGGCTCAACATCCTTTTGGGATCAGACTGTAGGCAAGAAACACCGCAACAACCCCAAGGGAAATCATATTTCCTCTTTTTCCAAGGGCACCGCAAGTGTTTGACCACTTAAGCAAAGCCGACAAATGATTCCCCATGGCTTTAATCCCCGTTAGTCATCTTCCTTATGGAATTACCAGACCGTTTTTCCTCAACTTGACATATAGCCTGTGAAAGTAACATTTCAGCCTCCAAAAGTGACCCCTAAAACTGATTAACAGCAAACAATCACATTAGCGAGATTTACTGATGCGCATCCCATATCTGGTCCCTTCCCAAGTGTATTTTCCTTTCCCCTATCAACAGTGCACAGTGACTGAATAAATACTGCCAATTTCACCCTGGCTTATTTGTTTACTTTATTACGATGGCATTACACTCTCATTTCCCCAACATCTAATTAATACGCCATTTCCCATGTAAAGAAAGATCAAGGGTGGGTTGCAGGAGATTGAATCACAGAGAGGTGACCTCAACTGAAGTGTCTCATTGCTGCAGCAGGAGAAAACATTTCCTTGATTACATTTGAAGTAGGGGGCTGAGATTAATACTGATTTGGATTTTCTTTTGGCTTTAAGAGTCATACCACAGAAGAAAAACACCCAGATAGGTAACATGGAAGAGGTTTTATATAACTTAATGTCAAAATGTTTCAACCACCCTTTCTTGGAAAACTAAATATCTTTTTAATGGTGAATCCTAAGGTCAAACTCCCTCTGGAGTCTGAGGCTGATTTGGGGCCTGGAGAAGTTTTGACATGACATTTGTGCTTTTTTCAGTTGTTTATAAACATATAAATGACACAAGTGTCATTACACTGTATTCAGCACAAACTAGGCTACAATAATATGTGAGGAACATGTATGTACATGTTTGTATTTTTGAAGGAATAACATTTATGCGTGGTTATTGAAAAAACAAAAAACTTAAGGCCAAAAAAAGTATAGTAAATCTGTGTTTACAATACTTTAGGTTATTGGAGGTTGTAGACTAGAGTTTTTGCTTCAGAATTATGTAAAAATTATGCTGACTACTCTTTCATTTATAACAATATATTGATTTAGTTTTTTTAAGACACTTTTTGCCAAGGAACACCGTATGCATGGAGGCGTGAATCATCGTGAATAATGATGAATAATGGCTCATTCTCACCTGAGAAGACAAAAGAATTTAATAGTAATGAGCTGAAATGACTTGCATATTAATGAGGCATTTCAGTCAGGTAGGCTGTGAAAAAAACCTTCTGTGATGTCTCAAGCTCATCATGGTATATGAAACATACAGAAAAATATTATTACAATATAAAGTTTTATATTATACTTTAAAATATGATGTATTTCTGTGATGCATAGAGTCTGAATATAGGCTTTTAGTTTAAAAGCATGCACATTTGGAGAAATATTGGATTCTCATATGTTTATGCCAATTTTCTATACAGAGGAGTTATATTTATTTAATATTCAATGTCATTACTATGAGCGCTGGTGTTTTCAATTCATACTTGCAGTCGGAGGGCGCTCTCTGTGCATTTTTAGTCCACAAATTCATCTAAAGAAGAAGAGGCTATTCCATGAATGGTGTTTTCAATTCATACTGCAGCCGGAGGGTGCTAAAGAAACAAAAACTCATCTAAAATTCATCTATAGAAGAAAAGTAAACAGGAATTAACTGCATGTCTTCTAGAGATGGCTAACCATGGTTTTAACATCCAGATAAATACTTTTCAAGATAATAAATACACGATTGAAACTATGTCTGCATGTATTGACTGAATTTGCCTGTGAATAGCGCTGGCTCCGTGGGCGTGGCCGTATTAGTGGGTAATGAGCTGAATCACGGACTTCTGACATGCCTCTCTTTTCATACAGATTACATAATCACAGAATGTTTGTTTTCGATTTGACTTACACGATTTAAAACCTGACATTTCAAAGTTTTTTTAGACATAAGTGTCATTTTTTTGTGATTAGTATTCACTAAGTTACAGTTCATTTTCTGAGAACTATCAGATTGGAGTTCGTTCAGAGGGAGACGAGAGATCACGCATCATGTTAGTTTTCTTTATTTTACAAAAAGCACAACATTTTGTTTTTACTCTGAGTGTACACAAATAAAAGAAGACATTCTATAGTTTCAATTGATATATTACTCATGTCTCTATGACAAAAAAATGACGGAGTATTTTAAGTCTGTTTTACTGCAATGTGAAAAAAAACCCTGCAAAACGCGTCGGTGCGTTTTCAGACCTCAGAGTGTTAAAGGGTTACTTCACCCAAAAATGAAATTTCTGTCATTAAGTACACACACTCATATCATCCCAAACCCGTAAGACCTTTGTTTGTCTTCGGAACACAAAGATATTTTTGATGAATTCCAGGGGTATCTGATCCACACATAAGAAGCAACGTCAATGCACCTTTTGAGGTCCAGAAAGGTATTAAACGCGTCAATAAAATAGTCAACATGACTACAGTGGTTCAACCTTAATGTTATGAAGTGACGAAAATTCTTTTTGTGCGCAAAAAAACAAAACAAAAACGACTTTATTCAACAAATTCGTCTGTCCCGTCATACTGCTACGCTATTTTCGTTGCAGATCTTGGGTGTTTCCATCTGAACGCGGGCTCAGTATTCATTGTGTTTTGTTTTTGTGCATAAAAAGTGTTCTCATCGCTTCACAACATTAAAGTTGAACCACTGTAGTCATGTTGACTATTTTATCGATGTCTTTATAACTTTCTGGACCTCAAAAGGTGCAATGACGTTGCTGCCTATGTGGTTCAGAAACCCTCGTATTTCATCAAAAATATCTTAATTTGTGTTCCAAAGACAAAGGAAGGTCTTATTGGGTTTGGAACAACATGAGGGTGAGTACTTAATGACAGAAATTTCAATTTTGGGTGAACTAACCCTTTAAAACAGATTTCACAACCCACTTTTCCACTTTTTCATTTCCAAGTGAAACAGGATATTCAACAGAAATAAAAAAACTAGCATTTTTGCCTTTGGAAATTGAATGGATTACAAAAAGTCGGCGCTACATACCAACACATGGGCGCTAAAGCACATGCCAGTACCTGTTGGTTGTAACTTGACAGTTCACTCAAAATGAAAAGTCATCATTTACTCACCCTCATGTCATTACAAACATATGACTTTCTTTCCTCTGAAGAACAAAGAAAACAATTTAATGAATATTGAAACGATGTGACAAAATGTTGGAGCACAGAAACGACAGAAACAGCAGGTGTTTCTGCCATCCACTGGACTGGAGTGCAAAGGCACAGAGGAGATCACTGAGATCACTGTCAAAATTTATTTTACTGAGATGTTACTGTTAAAAATGCTTGAATATCAGGTTATTTGTCCACCAAGACCGATCAGAGTTCCTTTTTTGCTGACACTCTTGGGTGGTTTATTATGTGTTTAAGTTACAATTAATCAAGCTGACATCACATTCATTATCTTGTTTTGTGTTCCACGAGGGAAAAATAAGTAATAAGTCTTTGAAACGACTCATGGGTAAAAGATAAGAGAATTTTCATTTTTGGGTAAGAGCTAGACCAGGGATGAGTGTTAAATAAAAAGGGTCGTTTTAATTTTATGGTGACTTTGGAAAAGAAAGAACAAGTACACATGACGTTTGATTTCATGTTAATGGAGAAGATACAGGCATGCGATATGGTCTGCACAGAGCTTAATGCACCTCACGTACCAGGTTCTTAGACCCTGTCAAACAGTTGAGCCTCAATCACAGCCAAAATCCTCATTAGCAAACTGCACTGTGCGCGGAAGACCCAGATACTTTAAAACCACAAAGCTGACAATCTGCCAAGCCTGGCAGACCACTACGGGTTCCCCTCAGACATAAATAACCCAATATGATAATGAAATGAAAACTATAATAAAAGCGATAACCATAAAAAGGGGCTGTAAAATTCATTCTTTACACAACACCATTAAGGGTCATTAAGATCCATCATGCCGGTTCATTCATGTATGGGGTGGTACGGCAAACAGGTGGAGGTAGAGCTGGGGCTCAGTGGTGATTAATAGGGGTCTTGATGGTGCTACATTAATCTGGTCAGTGTGACATTTACAAGGGAATTGCAAACCCCTGGTGTGACCGCCTAGCGTGTCTCCAGCGCTAGGTGAAATAAATATAGACTCGCTATAATGTGGATGATGGTCTAAATGGTGTTGGACATGATCGACCTTTGACCTTGACCCATCAACGTCTGTTGAGGATAAAAGGGTGCATGATTCATGAAGAACGTGCTTAGCAGCGGACCTAGTAGCCTACATAATACATCACAACATCGACCACTTTCAAATGCTGGCACAATACTTCTATCCCTTCATTAAAGTAAAACATGCAAGGTGCATTAACAGATCTGTGGAGAATAAAAAAGCAGAACGGTCTTTGTGACAACTCAAAGAAGAAGGGACACAAACACTGTCAATTTTTAGTTAGGCCAATGCTTTCATGCTAAATTTAGTAAGTGGTCCATTATAATAATTTAAATATCGTAATTAAGCTGAAAAACAAGTTATATTGTCATGAGTCATTAATTATATTGTGATGAAAAAGTCAGCGTTCACATGAGAAGTATTTTAACATGCTGAATGCCATAAATGGCCTTCACACCTCTTGTTCAGTAAAAGAAAAGGGCTCAAATGGTGAAGAATTTATGAGGGTGCTTGAATCGCTGACTAATGATGACCTTCATCAGATATTCCATTAAATTGTCCAATAAAATGTGATGACCTACATTCGTGGAAGTGGGTCATGATATTCAGGACCAGACCATACAGGTTGCTAAAAAATTTCAAATGGAAATCACACTCCAGACTTTTTCAGTTTTTGGCTGAAAGAAAAAAAAAAGAGGCTGAAAATCTTGGTAGAAAATATAAACAAAAGCTGCAACTATAACAGTTGCGGTGATTAAAAGTGATATATAGAACGCTCCCTTTACAATAGCTGTAGCTGTCAATCAAACAGCGCAATTTTAACAGTGACTGAGTTCTGGACGTGCCAAAACTTCTGTTTTATTCAATGAATCTCTTAGTTACATCAAGTTTACCCTGTTAGTTTTGATGAAAGCATTTGTTAGTGTGCAGAAATCGAGTTGCAATGACGAGATCACTGCTTTCATGCGCTCTATAACATGTCTGTGATCGGCTACAATGTTCATCACTGCAACCTTTTTCACACGACCTAAATATAATGCCATAGATTTAAGTGTAATGCTATAATCAACACTAATCAACAATTAGTTAACCTTGAGAGCAGTAATAGTAAAAACATGCTAAAAGTTTTTGAGAGAGTAATACTTCACTATTTCTTATTGCAAAGATGTTAGCCAATCACAGCATTGGTGTTTACACTGAAGTCTCACAGCAGACACGCCCTTAAAACAGAGCGTTCAAATAAGAGGGCTAAAATCAGGGTAGGAAAAATGCCTTTTATTTCTAACTTCTGACAATTTTTGATGTAAAAAGCCTACTAACATTATAAGTGCATCCCAGGAAACATTATAAAACAATAAAACAACATAGTTCATGACCCCTTTAATAAAAAAACAAAACAAAACAAAAAAACAAGTAGAAAAAAGCAGAGTGTGTA
The DNA here is from genome assembly GCA_003731715.1 of Anabarilius grahami. Lineage (NCBI taxonomy): Eukaryota > Metazoa > Chordata > Actinopteri > Cypriniformes > Xenocyprididae > Anabarilius > Anabarilius grahami. The sequence continues at coordinate 7,676,865 of RJVU01053127.1, read as the reverse complement.
GTCATCATATCTGCTTTGGGTTCTGGCCTTAGATGTCAACATCTTGCTGCATTTAAAAAAGGGCAAGTGCCACTTTTACAATGCAAGAACAAACAATGGCACCTTTACATCAGCAGAACCCCACTGAGGACAACACAGACCATAAAGGCTCTATTACACATTATTTCCACTGCCTAGATACGCGGACCAGAGGGATGAACGTGAAAAGGCCAGGCTCATGACATTACACATATTCCCGGGAGTAATAGAGGAATGAATCGGTTCGGTTCTTAAAAACACTACAGGAATTAAATAGACTACAGGCACACCCTTGTCATTTAGGTCCAAATGACAGCTGTACCCAGTAGCACAGTCATTTGACTTCCAAAAGCAGGAGAATAAAAGCCAGTGTTTGCATATTCATTTAAATGCTGCGGGAAAAAAATGCCAGCACATTAAAGGATTAGTCCACTTTCAAATAAAATTTTCCTGATAATTTACTCACCCCCATGTCATCCAAGATGTTCATGTCTTTCTTTCGTCAGTTGAAAAGAAATTAAGGTTTTTGATGAAAACATTCCAGGATTATTCTCCTTATAGTGGACTTCAATGGACTCCAGATGGTTGAAGGTCAAAATTACAGTTTCAGTGCAGCTTCAAAGGGCTTTAAACAATACCAGACAGGGAATAAGGGTCTTATCTAGCGAAACGATCGGTCATTTTCTAAAAACATACAACTGTATATGCTTTATAAACACAAATTATTGCCTTGTACGTGCTTCCGCTTTCTGCATTCTTCAAAACGCTTACGCTGTATGTCCTACGCCTTCCCTATTCAACTTATGGAACGAACGCGGCACCAGTTTCGTTTTTTTCTGTTAGTAGAATAGGGAAGGCGTAGGACATACAGCGTAAGCTTTTTGAAGAATGCGGAAAGCGGAAGCACGTGCAAAGCGATATTTTGTGTTTATAAAGCATATACAGTTGTATTTTTTTCGAAAATGACCGATCGTTTCGCTAGATAAGACCTTATTCCTCGTCTGGTATCATTTAAAGCCCTTTGAAGCTGCATTGAAACTGTAATTTTGACCTTCAACCGTCTTGAAGTCCACTATAATAATCCTGGAATGTTTTCATCAAAAACCTTAATTTCTTTTCGACTGAAGAAAGAAAGACATGAACATCTTGGATGACATGGGGGTGAGTAAATTATAAGGAAAATTTTATTTGAAAGTGGACTAATCCTTTAAGTATGATATGAACTTAAGGATGGAAAAAAGAATTAGGGCCACAACTGAACAACAAAACAAAAACAAAATATTATTTATTGCATTTAAAATTATGATAATCTATAAAAGATTGAAATATACATATGCATACATATGCAATATGCAGCTTACTTAAACTTCCAGCGTAAAAAAAAAGAAAAGAAAAACCACGGTTTAAAAGCTGAATCTAGTATTAGGCATTAGGACACACCCAGCAGCAGCAGCAAATGCTCAGCGGCTGTGGCACAGACGGGTTGCCAGATGCTCTCTGCTGGATCCCACCACGCACTACAGGCCACCGCTGTGCCACCTCAACTCTGTTGCTGATGCTATCTGACAGCAGCGCAGGCCATCTGCATGCAAAACCTCTGCCGCATTACTTCTTTGTTTTACTCCCAGCTGCAAAAGATCTTTTTGACAAGCAGTGCTACTGAGATCTAGGTTGTGATGGAGAGCGAGGGTGAGCGCGCCTGCTGGGCAGAGAGAGGTCGGACTCCCTGCTGAATTCTTGCTGAGGAAGTACAGTCACAAAGACCTCAAAGATGATGAAATGAAAGAACTTACAGGGCCTTTCAGAAAGGAGAAAATGTCAAATGAATTGAGTTTCTGTTCAAATCCAAGCCTGGAAACTGCTAATACCAAAATAAGTGAACAAGCTTAAGGTGCAGCTACAATAGCAAAATTTAGTTTGTCAATATTGTAGCGATGCAAGAAGCACAGCTCACAAAGTCACTTCCAAACCAAGAATTTCTGTTTGTTAACATAATGAATTTGAGTGACCAACTTGAACCAGCTGCGAAATCTGCATGTTGAAATTATAGGAAATGAAATTATAGGAAAAATTCTGCAAATAATGGCAAATGTGACCGCGCCTTTAATGCGCTGTTGAGGTGTGCCTTTGACCAAGACATCCAGGCCGCAGAGTTGCTCATTAGTGGCACATCGATGCTTCCCCCCCCCAACATTAAGTAGGGCCCTGTGATTTCTGCGATGCGAAAACATTGAATCCAGTCATAAAAAATAGAATTTACAGTTTTAACACAGAACGTTATAGAATTTTCATTCATATTTAATTTAAACTGTGAACCTCTGTTGTGCAGCACTTTGTTTGTCCAAAAAATTTTTAAAATTAATTTAATTACATTTTAAAAAATAAATTTAAAGGGATAGTTCACCCAAAAATA
>RJVU01053127.1:7578624-7669004 GCA_003731715.1 Anabarilius grahami | reverse complement strand
TATATATATATATATATATATATATAGGCATGCAGACTGCTTCTTCAAACATTTGTGAAAGAATGGGTCGCTCTCAGGAGCTCAGTGAATTCAAGCGTAGTACCGTGATAGGTTGCCACCTGTGCAATAAGTCCATTCATGAAATTTCCTCACTACTAAATATTCCACAGTCAACTGTTAATGGTATCATAGCAAAGTGGAAGCAATTGGGAACAACAGCACCTCGGCCACGAAGTGGTAGGCCACATAAAATCACAGAGCAGGGTCAGCGCATGCTAAGGCGCACAGTGCACAGAAGTCGCCAACTTCGCCAAGTCGCCAACCACAGGCACTGGTAAATTGGATCATATTACCCCGGTGTTAAAATCATTGCACTGGCTGCCTGTCTCTTTTAGGATTAATTTTAAAATTGTATTATTTGTATTTAAATCTCCACATGGCATAGCTCCATCTTATATTGCTGATCTAATTCAGGAACAAAAGCCATTAAGATCCTTACGATCTCAATCACAGAAATCCAGAGGGGATCGCGCGTTTGCGGTCGCTGCCCCTAAATTATGGAATAGCCTGCCGTTATATATTAGGAACATACCGACGCTCGGCTAGTTTAAAAGCCATTTGAAAACATTTTTTTATGAAAATGATAGATGCCTCTTCTGATCCTAGTTAAGATGTACTTTGTCTTTTTAAAGTTTTTTTTTTTTTTTACTTATTACTTATATAACTATATGGATGTGATCCTTTTTTAAAGGTTGTCTTCTGCTTATTGTGTTATTGTTTGTACAGCACTTTGGTCAACGTTGTTGTTTTATTCAGTGCTTTATAAATACATTTGAAATTTGAATTTGAACTTTCTGCAGAGTCAATAGCTACAGACCTCCAAACTTCATGTGGCCTTTAGATTAGCTCAAAAACAGTGCATAGAGAACTTCATGGAATGGGTTTCCATGGCCAAGCAGCTGCATCCAAGCCTTACATCACCAAGTGCAATGCAAAGCGTCAGATGCAGTGGTGTAAAGCACGCCGCCCCTGGACTCTAGAGCAGCAGAGACGTGTTCTCTGGAGTGACGAATCACAATTCTCTGTCTGGCAATCCGATGGACGAGTCTGGGTTTGGCGGCTGCCAGGAGAACGGTACTTGCCTGACTGCATTGTGCCAAGTGTAAAGTTTGGTGAAGGGGGGATTATGGTGTGGGGTTGTTTTTCAGTTGTTGGGCTTGGCCCCTTAGTTCCAGTGAAAGGAACTCTTAATGCTTCAGCATACCAAGACATTCTGGACAATTTCATGCTCCCAAATTTGTGGGAACAGTTTGGGGATGGCCCCTTTCTGTTCCTACATGACTGCACACCAGTGCACAAAGCAAAGTCCATAAAGACATGGATGAGCGAGTTTGGCGTGGAGGAACTTGACTGGCCTGCACAGAGTCCTGACCTCAACCCGACAGAACACCTTTGGGATGAATTAGAGTGGAGACTGCGAGCCAGGCCTTCTCACCAACATCACTGCCTGATCTCACAAATGCGCTTCTAGAAGAATGGTCAAAAATTCCCATAAACACAGTCCTAAACCTTGTGGAAAGCATTTCCAGAAGAGTTGAGGCTGTTATAGCTGCAAAGGGTGGGCCAACATTAAACCCTACAGATTAAGAATGGGATGTCATTAAAGTTAATGTGCACGTATAATATATATATTATATTATATATATAATACATTATATTATACACACATTATATATTATATATTATACACACATTATATATGCACAATATATATATATATATGTGTGTGTGTGCGTGTGTGTGTGTGTAAAATCATGAAATAATCATGATTACTCATTTTTATTCATTATTTTATTTATTATATTTAATAAATCAAATAAAAAAAATTCAAGAANCAAGAATCCCCTCGAATACAGATACCCCTGGTTGAGAATCACTGCTTTAAGGCATATTAATGACCACTGAGGTGGAATTCAGAAATACAAACAACAGAAGCAGTTGTCCTTCACTTAAACTATAAATAGCTTAATCTGCATGGAGAGAGGAGCAGGTTCATTAATCACACATGAGGTGTAAAAGTTGACGATGGTCTTATTGGGGCTCTTGAGAGCTTACTCTATCAAACAGAAGGTCTGAAGTCGGCTGCTGAGGAACAATGAGGCTGTTTGGGCCAATGTCTGACTCAGCAGAGCTCATTGAGGTGTCTGCTATGTACCCTTCGGCTAAGGTTAGCGCAATCCGAGGTTTTTTGGCAAGAATGGTACAACAGTGTATTAAGAGTGTACACTGTGTTCCCAAATATAGTAAAATCAATAGGTAGGTCAATATATCTCAGATAGTGTTCTCTAAAAAATACGCAGTCTTCACAGAAATGAAAGGAAATGAAAACTGGAGCTTAGAGACCATGGGTTGTGAGGCAATTTAAGAGGCAATTTGTGAGGCAAGTGATGACTATTCAACTTCGATGGAAAAGGAAAAAGAAGATAAAAACCACTGCCATGTAGGCAACTCAAAAAAAAAAAATGACATCAAAATGAATAGCAATGCGAATGGTAGAAGGTGATGCAGCATGTCCTCTAGTGCAGTGAGTCCCAAACAGGGATTTTACTTTGTTAAACCTATAAAATAGAAATTATGACCATATAATTATATAAAAAAATGTATAGACACACACACAGCCTTAATCCAGAGCAACATAAATAATAAATATATAACATATATTTTATATTTTTATATAAAATAACATTTTATTAAATAACAAATAATTATGTTATATACAGTGGGTACGGAAAGTATTCAGACCCCCTTTGTTATATTGCAGCCATTTGCTAAAATCATTTAAGTTCATTTTTTTTCCTCAATGTACACACAGCACCCCATATTGACAGAAAAACACAGAATTGTTTACATTTTTGCAGATTAAAAAAGAAAAACTGAAATATCACATGGTCCTAAGTATTCAGACCCTTTTCTGTGACACTCATATATTTAACTCAGGTGCTGTCCATTTCTTCTGATCATCCTTGAGATGGTTCTACACCTTCATTTGAGTCCAGCTGTGTTTGATTATACTGATTGGACTTGATTAGGAAAGCCACACACCTGTCTATATAAGACCTTACAGCTCACAGTGCATGTCAGAGCAAATGAGAATCATGAGGTCAAAGGAACTGCCTGAAGAGCTCAGAAGACAGAATTGTGGCAAGGCACAGATCTGCCCAAGGTTACAAAAAAATTCTGCTGCACTTAAGGTTCCTAAGAGCACAGTGGCCTCCATAATACTTAAGTGGAAGAAGTTTGGGACGACCAGAACCCTTCCTAGAGCTGGCCGTCCGGCCAAACTGAGCTATCGGGGGAGAAGAGCCTTGGTGAGAGAGGTAAAGAAGAACCCAAAGATCACTGTGGCTGAGCTCCAGAGATGCAGTCGGGAGATGGGAGAAAGTTGTAGAAAGTCAACCATCACTGCAGCCCTCCACCAGTCGGGGCTTTATGGCAGAGTGGCCCGACGGAAGCCTCTCCTCAGTGCAAGACACATGAAAGCCTGCATGGAGTTTGCTAAAAAACACCTGAAGGACTCCAAGATGGTGAGAAATAAGATTCTCTGGTCTGATGAGACCAAGATAGAACTTATTGGCCTTAATTCTAAACAGTATTTGTGGAGAAAACCAGGCACTGCTCATCACCTGTCCAATACAGTCCCAACAGTGAAGCATGGTGGTGGCAGCATCATGCTGTTGGGGTGTTTTTCAGCTGCAGGGACAGGACGACTGGTTGCAATCGAGGGAAAGATGAATGCGGCCAAGTACAGGGATATCCTGGACGAAAACCTTCTCCAGAGTGCTCAGGACCTCAGACTGGGCCGAAGGTTTACCTTCCAACAAGACAATGAACCTAAGCACACAGCTAAAATAACGAAGGAGTGGCTTCACAACAACTCTGTGACTGTTCTTGAATGGCCCAGCCAGAGCCCTGACTTAAACCCAATTGAGCATCTCTGGAGAGACCTAAAAATGGCTGTCCAGTGTCCACCAACGTTTACCATCCAACCTGTCAGAACTGGAGAGGATCTGCAAGGAGGAATGGCAGAGGATCCCCAAATCCAGGTGTGAAAAAACTTGTTGCATCTTTCCCAAAAAGACTCATGGCTGTTTAGATCAAAAGGGTGCTTCTACTAAATACTGAGCAAAGGGTCTGAATACTTAGGACCATGTGATATTTCAGTTTTTCTTTTTTAATAAATCTGCAAAAATGTCAACAATTCTGTGTTTTTCTGTCAATATGGGGTGCTGTGTGTACATTAATGAGGAAAAAAAATGAACTTAAATGATTTTAGCAAATGGCTGCAATATAACAAAGAGTGAAAAATTTAAGGGGGTCTGAATACTTTCCGTACCCACTGTATATATACAAAATATTAATTATATAATATAATATACTGTTAATTTACAGAAATAACATTCACTGTAATAATTATTTTTAAATTTATAATTGTTTCTAAAAACATTTATAAAGAATTATTAATATAATTAAATACATATAAATGATATATTAATTATATAATTTAATATAATAATGTTTAAAAATTACAGTTATAATAATAATTTTTATTATTAATTATTATTTGATTTTAAGTGTCTAAGGCAATCAAATCAACATTAAATTATCAAATTAATTTCAGCGGAAGCTACTTGTTGAGTCTGTTTTTCACCCCATATTAGTTTAAAAATGAATGACTGTAATAATGAACATTATATTAATATTAATGATAATGCTAAATGATATAACTTAGTACAAAATGGGTTAAAAAAGACTCATTTGTGATTTGGGATGGATCAAGTATTGTTTAAACCTTACTGATGGAACTGGCTGGCAGTAAGATGCACTGACGCCCCCTGCTGCTTCAGAGTGACTGACCTGCTGAGCTACACCACTGTAGACATCCTGAGGCAGTTCACAGGGCATGAGGTTCACCGAAGTAGCACCAATCACATCCCGCCCGAGGGCAGCATAGTGCTGGAGGCCGTTGCATGAGCCGTCCTACAAGAGAGAGAGAGGAAAAAAATAGTGAATGGAAGCAGATTTGAAATCTACAACGTAAACAGCAGTTATGTGCAATAGTGACTTGTACTGGAATAGCTGGGTCTTCTTAATATACCTGATGTACAGGGTAATAGGAGATGAATTTGGTGTGGTCGGGTGAGCGTGAGGCATTTGCTATCTCCATACAGCAACCCAGTGCCTGCCACGGCTCATCTGCATTCATCCACCACTTGCGACCCTGCAAAATAGAGTTGTGACTCTTTAGGGAGCAAGGAATGTGACAGTCATTTCAATAAAACAGTCATAACTCAAAGCCTGCAGTGTTTTGCATTTGGATTTGAAAAAAGAGATACCATGAAATCAATTATACAATGTATATGAGGTCTACTCACTGTATATAGTACACATTAGAGGTCTGCAATCATAAAGCCTGAACCCTGTTGTCTACAAATGTAGCCAAATTGTACAGTCAGGCCAGAATCTGATTACACAAGTTAAGCTTAGACTCACCAACTAGTCAAATACTTTTCTAGAAGACGAGTCATTTAAAAACATGTAGGCGTGCAACCTCTAGTACATAGTAAAGGCAAGGGTGTGATTATAATGCTTACATCAAGAGGATGGTCTGCCGAGTCTAGGATGTCCTCCATGATGCTCTCAGCATACTCCAATCTTCCAGCTAGTGAGCTACGCTTCTTCAACCCCGTTAGGTTCACCAGGTGGATCTTCAACCAGTCGAGGCCTTTGGGACCGAGAGGTCGTCCCTCGGCAAACACCAGTAAGGCCCTGGTCACGTCACTTCCAAGGTGGTTAAAATAAGGCGGACGGGGGTACGTACGACCTCGGAAGTCCATATTATGGGGAAACCAAAAGATCTCGTCCCTCATGTGGTTGGCTATGGACAGCTTATACAGTGCGTCCATTCGGAGACTGTGCATCTCTGCCACTTTCTTCTTGGCTTTGACACCCTGCCGTTTCATGTAGGCCTTCTCAATCTGAGTGTAGGATGGGTCATGAGGATTGAAGCGAGGAATCTCAGGGGCTTCCGACAGTGGTGGAGGGACGCATAGCTTGTCACTGCCTTTGTCATTGAATATCGAGATGATAATGTCCAACAGGGGCTTGTTGATCTTCCAGGGACAGTTGCCCACCTGATTGAGGGAGTCCAGCACAGCATGGAGATCTTCATCTCGGCTCTTCTCCAGGAGAAGTTGGTGTTGGATGGCTCCGTCGGTGGCACGCATCAACTTGGTGGGAGTCAGCAGGTACGCGCCGCTCTTCGGGGACGTCCAAGGCACGGGCGGACACAACATGGGCATGACATAGGAATCAAATGTAAGTTTGGTTTCCATCGCAACCCTCTGGATTTGTGTCACAACAGGATGCGGTTTGATGAAGCCGATCTGATGTGGATGCCAAAGAGAGCAAATTAAAATCAAGACTTAACTTCAAGGCATGTCACAAAAAGGACATTAAACATAGACAATTAAATCTTTAAATGCCGTGACAGATCTACATTAATAAACATCTCTCGTCTCCAGCTCGCAGCAGCCCTGTAACCCAACCTCAAATAAATCAGAGATGATTTATGCGTGCTGCTGGTAAAGTGTTTATGGTGCACAACAGGCACAACAGGCTTTGACAGCCAGATAAACAACTTCTATTCAAAGAGAAAGAGAAAGTAAAAGAATGGCCACAAAATAGTCACATAAACAATGGCCGCATTAAGCAATTCAACATATCGAAATATGAATATACAATAAGGTTCAATTGACATGACCGGTTTGTATGTTCATTTATGGATGGGTATTGCAATTTGATTCTGATTCAAAGGCTTTTAACGTATTGTTTCAAATGTAAGACGACCCTGATTATAAGATGAACCCCAAACCCCTTTTTTTTCTTTTTTTTTTTTAAAGATGTACCTTTTGGAAAAAGTTTTTTTGAAGACCAAACCTTGTATTTTATAAAGAAAATGCTTTTATTATTGCATATTTTTCATATTTAAATTTTTGTATTGAAAGAATGGTAAATACTTTTTAGCATACCATAAAATAACCTGTAGCCCATCTGAATTATATAACATTTACATATATATTTACATTTATGCATTTGGCAGACGCTTTTATCCAAAGCGACTTACATTGCATTATACTATACATTTGTATCGGAGTATGTGCAATCCCTGGGATCGAACCCATGACCTTGGCATTGCTAGTGCCATGCTCTAACCACTGAGCTACAGGAAAGCTATTATAACAATTAGGTTATCCATCTCATAGTGAAAACAATGTAGCCTACCAAAATTTCATTAACAGTAAAAGTGAAAATTTATTTTAGTTTTGAAATCTGTGTACCGTCTTGCATTTTAAGTTTAAGAATTTTAAGAAGTAAATTAAATTAAGAAGTTTGGTCCCATCAGCAAGGCATGCAAACAATACAGTCACGTGGCTTTTAGATGGTAAGCTTTTCTTTGACTGTTAGTGTTTTTCCAACAGCCTTTTTGAATGGGTGATGTCATGCGTTGCAAAACTGAATTGTGGGTTCCATTGCGTCCCTTCACTTGCGTTGCTCGTGGCAGAATTTGAAAATTTCTCAACTTTAAGCGCAAACGCAGGCATCAGCCAATCAGATCACCTTATGCAAATACCCTAGCGCAGACGCTAGCCAATTGCGTTCATGCAACACTGGAAAGTAATGTGATTGGCTGTTGTCACTATGATGGTTGCATCAGCACCATAGGGTCAGCACCAAGCTTCAGACATGCCCTCCACCAAGCGTTGATGCCGACGCCCCGTGTGAATGCAGCGTTACACTCTGACACACTGTACTTCTTGGCACATTCGTTTTACGCATATTTGGTGCCACCTATTGTTGCGGATGTATTATTTACATGTAAAAGTCTAGACCATGAATATAAGACAAACCCATTTTTTCGGTTTGTCATATTCGGAACAATCCATAATTTCATTCTTAATTCAATTCAGATTAATTTGGGTAATTTAAGTTTCAGACTGATTTAAAGCGGTAACACAAATTATAGGCTCGTTAGAGTTATTTGCTTATGAGTTGAACTACATTGGTCACATTTCAGGTTTTTGATTCACTAAAAAGAATCAGTGTGAAAGTGATTTGTTTGAGAATCGAATTACACTGGTTCGACTTACTACAAGGTGGCATTTTAAATGTCTTAAAAATGAATGTGAATTCACTTGACTGCATTCATGCCACATGAATAATCCACAAACACGCTAAACTGAGAGCTCTTCCCTGCTGCACAGGCCATCTGCAAGCTCAGCGGAGGAACAGGAGTTAAGCTTCAGGTCTTTGAAGCCCACGGTGGAGGCCTCTGCCATGCCGAGAGCCAGGGCAGAAGCCTTGGGAATGAGATTTCGAGGACAAAAAGGAAACTCCTGATCTTTCTGCAATTCCTCGACGGTTAATCAACCGGGCAATTAAGGGGACAGTAAAAAAGAGATTAGTTTCAGCACAATCCGTCTTCCTCTGGTGGCTCGAGATCACTTGCACAGGAAAAATTATTCCATAATTCATGAAAACATGCGTGTCTGTGAGAGGTTTCGGAGGGGGAATAGATGGTTTATGACACTACTTTAAATGGACAGTCATTTGGATTCAAATGAAAGCTGTCTGGCCATGAACAGCCTTCAGTATGGACGAAATAAGGCTTGTGCATCATTTCAACTAGTATGACTTCCAGCTTAGCTGGTTTCCATCTCTTACCTTATGATTACTGCGGAACGTGTACATGTGGTATAGGACGGGAATGAGCTTCTTCTCTTGAGCGGGATTGAGGATGTTGCTTCGAACTTTGAGCTCATGAACTATCAGGTCAACCAGGAAGCTGCCCAGCTGCACCATCAGGACCAGCGGCCAAGGGGTGTCGTCACTTAAAAGAGAGGGGCCGCTGCACTTCTCGATCTCAAGACTCGCCCAACACTCCCGCGGCAGCATGCCATTGGTCTACGGTGAAACAGGAAGTAACAATGTACAAGCAACTGGATATTTCATACGAAAGCAGACTGAAGGCATCATATCTGGTCAACCAAAGCTTGCACCTTGGTGTCGTTCGCCAGGAGTTCAGCATATGAGCTGTAGATACTCCCAAGCTTCTCAATCATCTGACTGTGGCTCTTCTGCCGGATGCAGTACAGATTGTGGACTCTGTTTCCCATCTCCTCAGCCATGAAGAGCAAAGATTCACCGCTTGGGGACAGTTTGTCTAAACTCTGAAAAAGACAGCTCATCAAAATGTGGAGAAAAATAACTGTAAAGGTGCAACAAGTACATTTTTTTCCCGCTTGAAAAGAAACAAACAGTAATTCTGACTATGTTAAAATGCTTAAAAATGATTCCAGTGGCCAAGATGGAAATTCAGCTTAAATTAATGTACTTTATATGTTGGATTAAGTTAGTACCTGAAGCATGATATTCACATAATCCTGATCATCCAAGATATACAGGTATGGGTATATGCAGGTACTCCAGGACCTCTGGCTATTGTTGGATAATATCCGTTTCTTTTCCTTCAGTGCCTGGAGAAGAGCTTTCTCCCAGTGTTTCTTCTGTGTTGCTAGTAATTCTCTCTTTAAAAACATAAATGTATTTAAAAAAAATTATTTCAGAGCTCAATATGTGTGACAATATTAAAATCAAAACATTCTGATCAAAATGTTGGAATTTTGGACATCATACAGACTTGCACAAGGGTTTTTTAAAAAAAACTAATGGTCAATACAACTTGTGCACAACTGGTGAAAAAAAAAAAAGAGAGAGATGTTTGTGAATTGTGACAATTATTAAGCACATTAACTTGCATTGACCAATTCTCATTGTTGTAACAATGAAAAATCAGTAAAAAATATAATAAATCATTAAAACTTTAAAAGAGTAATGATAATGATACTGCCCAGTATGGTTGTGCCAATAGACGATAGTCATGTTTCTATGAAACATGACATTTTTCTTCATCGTCAACTCCATCTTTCAATAATTAATGATCATACAAGTAAACTATTACCCCACCCCTCCCTCCCCCATGCGTGATAATTGTGTATCGGCGATCTCTGAAAATATGACTATGGAGCATATCGCCCAACACTACTACCCAGACAAATTTCGTTTTGAATTATAAATATATTACATGGTTTTACCAACTGGATTTTGTGAAGGAACTGCAGGGGTTCATGAGTTGATGAAAAGCTAATACTTAAATCATAAAAATTACTAGCAATTCACTAGCATGTTTTAGCATATTTCTAACATGATTTTACACATTGCTAACATGTTCTGGCACTTTGCTAACATGTTTCTAACATGATTTAACACATTGCTATCATGTTTAGCATGTTGCTAGCATGATTTAACACATTGCTGGCATGTTTTAACATGATGCTAGCATTTTTGTTCATAAAAACATATTTGTTCACGAATCCCTGATATAACACACTATTTTCCCCCATTACAGTAACATACTGAGAAATTGGGGCGAGGATGTTAATTGTCATTAAAATAAAGTGTCTTAATGCTCCTAAAAAAAGGCTTCATTATTATTTCATTACAGGAAAAAGTAATTCAAATTACTTTTTTTTTTACATTTTGGGGTAAAACGTGACATTTCTTGATAGTTTTCATGATATTCACTCAGCTACCAACTGTGGCCTTTACGTTACATCCCATTCTCCTCTCAAGCAGCCTGTGGCTTTAAAAAATAAAATCTCATATAAATGTAGATGTGAATTTTATGCACAACCCAGATCAGGTTCAGCGGGCAGTTAGTGCCGCCCGGTTGAAAGTGGGTCATCTCTTTATCAAGGTGCTTTTCTGTTTCCCTGCACACCGACAGAGAAGAGAGATATGACAGATCCGTTATGCTGACCCTCTGATGGAAAGGTGCCTCTCTCACAGGGCTGGTGGGGACACATTACAATGCATTTCTATTTCACCCTATTGCCAATGTTGTGGGACCACGGGGGACCTTTCGCGAAGGAACAGACAGTGGAGCAAATGCCAGAGTAGAAAGAAGTTGGTTTGTGGGAATATGGCTACTTTCAATGCATGAGCTGGAAACTTTCACAAATGTCTGCGTTTAGCCAATGTATCATAGCTTAGGTGCAAATCTGGATCCTAAAAAAATATGACGTGTTAACTATTGAAGGGAAAATCTGCGAGTCTCCACGCATGTATGCGATTTTGAAAGGCCTCTTTATGGTAGTTTCCTATGTTTGAGGATTCCCACTGTGCTTATTTCAGTGAAACTAGTCATAGCAATATTAATTCTGGCCCACAAACGGACATAAATAATTTGGTGTAGGGGAGAGCAGGGTAAGCTGTCCCAGTTACGCTGACCAAGAAAAATTAAGAAAGAACTAATATTCCTAATAAAAAGTTGTCCAACTTACCCAGTGCTAAAAGTAAGTTGAATTTTTAAATTAAAAAACAACTTAAGAACCCACAATCCCATTCTTACTTTGCTGAATTTCTCAAATTTTTATAAATCAGCCAAACAATTTTTAATATTCAAAATATTTGAATGTAGTGACACCATTTTGTAACATTATTTACTGTGTCTGAAGGCAAAGTATACTTCCATTTTTAGTTGAGTCACTGGCACATCTTACTGCTAAGATGACACACTTGACCCCCCAGCAACACTTGACCCCCAAGCATTTAGGCAAAAATGCTTAATTCTAAGCTAATTTTTAGCCAAATTTACCTATGTTTTAAACAATGTCAATTCACCAACACATTTTTAGTTTTGTTTTTTCAAAAAAAAAAAATCTAAATACTAAATATAAAATATTATTTATATATAAAAATATATTATGAGCTTTTTCTAAATATATGGTCATGGGACAAAAATAATACGATTTCCTCACGCACATCTTACCCCGCCCTGCCATAAATGCTTTAACGGTAACACCCTGATTTTTAAAATAAAATCTTAAATAAAAATCAGCATTTGAGTACCATTTTGGCCATGTGATCGGTGACAGGCTTTAAGGCCTCTACAGAGTCAATAGTGACAGTAGTGGCCTTCTCCATTGCCAGCTGAAGACTGAACCGGTCCTGCAGTTCCTTCAGACTGAAGTCCAGTTTAGGATACGTAGCTCCTTCCCTCTGAAACACACAAGATCAAATTAGATGCAATGAAATGCACCATGCTGCTTGATGATAGAAAAGAGAAGGGTAATTATCTGAGATTCAAATATGGTTTTAGGCCAAATATGGGTCAAATGACCTTTTATTATCCTTTATTTACTTTGCTAATTTTTTTTATTAGCATAATTATGCTGAACTTCCAATGTGAAATATATTTTAATAAATTAAAATTTTTATTAAATAGTTAAATAATTTAATAGTTTATTTTTTTAACACATTTTTTTATTAATTGTACCAAATTATCATGTTAAACCGAGAGTCCTACTATTAACATACTAAGTAACTGATTGCATAATATTATAACACAAGTAATGCTTAAGGCTTCCTGGCAGAACCAGTGAGTTTTGTGTGTGTTATGTGTGTACAAAATCGAAAGAAATCTCAAGACGACCCGTTAAATAATGAGCGCTAAGAATCGCTCATTGCCGGAGGCTCATGTTGAATATTACTGGCTCCTTATAACTGGATAAGAAGGCTGAGAGGGTTTAAATCTCATTAGGACAAACATAAAAAAACGATCATTCATTTGACTGCCAATTACGCAGACTATTTACTTCAACCTTTCGCAGGCTGCACACTTTGTTATGAGGCCTGATTGAAAGAACCCATAGCACTTTATGGCCCAATTAAAGAACCAAATATCATTACATTTAAGTGCACTTATATTCGAAAGAACCAAGCAAACTGGCTAGCTGAAATAACCATCCAAATTTCAAATGTTGAATGTATTTATTCTGTTTCATAACTTCCACATACGGCCAATTAAAATCCAATGAGGTTAAACAGTCCCACTCTCTGAGGTTTGGTCGTCCCCCAAATGTGTGGCTGCATAAAATACGAACTGTAAATACAGCATATATTACAGCAACAGCTTGCTAAGTGGTGCGGAGATCACGTTAATGTGGGCTGTGTGTTGACATGTGCAGTCATTTATTATTCGAAGGGAGGGCGTTGGCGGTCTACACAGACATCTGGGAATTATCGGCAAACACATAATGGAAGGGTTGGGAAAGAACAGGTCGGTCAGTGCATTAAAACTCGTGAACAAGGAGGGAGCAACAGCTAAATCTGTCCTCAATAGAGATCACATGGACAGCGGCCAAAGCAAGCACAAAGGTTGGGTTGGGATAAATCATGCACACAGCGATGACTACTACAGCCCGGCCAGGAAGAACACAAGATGCAGTGTTGTGTATATAGGGACGGTTTTGCAAAGGCCCATGTTTCCATTAAGCCACAGCCCTGACAGGGAGAAGCACACGCAGTGACCTCCGAGTTAGGGATGTGTCAGTCCAATCTTCGATGCTTCAGTGAGGTTGTGTGGATAATGGATGTATTGGGAGGAAAGAAAGGGCATTTATGGCAATGCAACTCTGTGAGGTAACATCTCAATATATCTAAACCTAGTGCAAACAACATGATTTCGAAATTTCGGGAATCGTAAAAGGAGGTAAAGGGGCAAAATCAACAGTATTTGATCACTTAGTGCTCACTGACGGCCGATTACGTTTACATTGAAACTTAATGGTGACTTTGTTAATTGTGAACATCTACTTGCTATGACCACAAATGTTCGTCCGGTCAACATTGTCAATCATTACCATAGTACTATGATTAATTTTTTACAGTCTGAATTAAGATCACACAGTTTTGTCTTTAAATAAAACAAAAATTACAGAAGAAAAAACTACAAAAAACAAAACAAATGATGAAATAAAATATACAAAGCAAAGCAAAACAAAACAAAAACAAACCCGGTCAACATTGTCAATCATTACAATAGTACTATTATGAATATCGTACTGTCTGGCATGAGATTGTTTTGTATTTTTCATGATAACAATCATAAATGGCTTTGGGAACAACTAAAAAACAACAAACAAAACAAAACAAAAATTAAACAAAGCAAACAAATCGAGAAAAAAAACAAAAAAACAACCTTCTGCCAGCAACATATTTGAGCATGTTTTTAGCATGTTTTTAGCCTGTTGGGCATCTCTGAAAAGTTTTAGTAACAGAGTTTCGTTACTGATTTGTGCTGAGAGTTGCAGCATTTTCATCACAGACCTTCACATGACCCAATTCTTCTGTACTTCCCCGGAAAGTTGTTGTGCGTGTTACAAATGGGCTTATGTGCACCTGCGATAATAAATCAGTTGGGGAAAAGGGGGATGCCGGGGAATTGGTTGTGGGGCAGACGGGCCCAATGACACCCCCCGAGTATGCCCAAAAATAGAGCGGGCACCTCTGTTCGAAGGAATTATATAGCAGATGACAGCTGACATGGTAGTGAAACTCGTCGTTTTGACACACAAGACAAGTTCAGGCAGGTCTTTTAATGCTGACAGGTATATAGTCTTATGAAAAGCACCACCTGTTTTACGGTCCCAGCCTCCACTCCAACTCCATTTTAACAGTGCAATTAACCTGTTTTACATCCAGTTCACAAACAATGCATGAGGAAGGTTTAACACAAATGTTTGTATCTGTACATGACAAACTCTAACGTAACTGACGAAAAACCCCAAAATTATTTTACTTTTATTAAGCCACATTAAATTGATCAAAAGTGAAAGTAAAAACTGTAAAGATTTATGATGTTACAAAAGATTTCTATTTCAAATAAATTATGTTCTTTTAAACTATCTGAACCGTTTTGAAATGTTTTCAACTTTGATAATAATACGAATTTTTTCTTAAGCAGAAAATCAGCATATTAAAATTATTTCTGAAGGATCATGTGACACTGAAGACTGGAGTCATGATGCTGAAAATTCAGTTTGGTCATCACAGGAATAAATAACATTTTAAGATATATTAAAATACAAAAGAGTAATTTTAAATTGTAGTAATATTTCGCAAAATTACTGTTTTTACCCTATTCTGATCAAATAAATGCAGCCTTTGTGAGCCTTCTTCTAAAAAACACTAAATAATTTAATAATATAATATAATATAATAATAGAACACAAGACAAATATAATACAGTACCTCAGCATAAAATTGTTCCACCAATGGCAAGGAACAGACAGGCTGGTCTTTGGATACAAGAGGTTGGTAGTCGGGTTTCACCAATCGGACGGCCCTCAGGACCATTTCTCTCTCATCCTTCTTAAACACACACTGGCTGAACACATCATCCACAGACATGCCATCCACCTCCATCTGCTGCAGACACCTGTGTGGACCAGAAGACAGATGAATACAATAAAATGCATTTGAATTCTCAAACCACAGTCATTTATTCTGCATTACGGCGCATTCTCTCAGAGATGACGACAAGATGAATCTACCTCAACATAAGCTGACCACGTTATATAAAATCTAAATTTTTTGGCACAATATTTATGTTGTGGACCATACATTAATGATAGTTAAAATATAACTAACAAAAAAAAAATAATCAATATTTCTTGTTAAGTTCTTTTTAAGCCGGTGTTTGAAGCTTCTTTTGATTTTCATAGATGACTGATCATTGTGCTGTGTTCGAGCCTAAAGACTGTTATTAGGCCTATATAATTTTTGTGATTATGTCATCTAGATATCTTCAAAGGCATAACCCATGGGCAGTATCTCTGACTATCTGTGATACATGATATTATCGGTCTACTGGCAACCCTAAGCTTTTATTTTCAAATCTAAAAAAAAAAAAAAAAAAAAAAAAAAAAAANACCTAAAAAGACACATTGAACCTTGAATAAATGTCTTTGATAATCCAAAGGTGGAGAGGAAAGGCCTTATAATGAGAAAACTTCCATGGCCGCAACACCTGTGCTCATAGTGCAGAGACTGGCGGGGTGTCGGGGCGGAATATCAAATATTTGCATTGACACGGAGTGCCTTCGAACAGAACATTCTGCACCCTCTAGTAATGGGTGTCAGATAGGCCACTGCCATATGTCCAAGAATTACAAGGCCATGTTTATTCGAACAGAAAAAAGTGTGAATAAAGTCAAAGCCCCACGCTTCACTGTTGATGTAAAGCTATGTTCCTGTCGTGGACAGAATACAAATTAAAGCACTCTGGAGAGAGAGAAGGAGAGTAAGTGCCAGAGAAAAAAGGGTAGGAATGGCAGACGACAGACTAGTAAATTACTGAAAAATGTATACACACTTAATATTACTTTGCAGTCATGATGCAAAGCAATTATTACCAAAGTTAATTCATTACTGTTTATTAGGGTGTGACGAGATCTCGCGAGATTAAAATGTGAAAAGATTTCTCATGACCATCAAGGTGAAAAGCTGTCATGGTGTGTGAGGGTGAAATTAGGATCTATTATGCCATGTTACGTTTATATTATGCCTCCACTGTCATTTTGCTTTTTATAGAAATAAAAAACATTTAATTCAGTTTGAAAAGGGGCGCTTCAATCCCATCCAGCTCATCCAACACAAACTGCAGCACTGTACGTAGTGCAGCAGGAACCAGAGTTCACTGATCACGTGACAAGAATCAGTGACGAGATGACTTACAAGACCATGGCAGAGAATAAGTTGCACAACAGAGCCTAAGCGTCTGATAAATGTCTTATTTTGTGGAATGCACGCTCCGCACCGCTGCTTCCTATAGAATATGTGCGATCACGAAATCGAAAGTAAAGCGCTAACACGCATTCAAACGTGATTTCAATACCCTGCATTTTGAGAGCGGCTTCCTGATGCATGCAAATATCTCCCAATATTAAACCTATCTTAGCTTGGGCTGTGTAGTTGTAAACATCTCTGTATATCTCTCTGTATCATGCTTGAATAAAAATTTGGTCTCTATTTCCACTTTGAATATTGAGAGAGTACTTTGGTTATGGTTGCACTTATTGTTTGCACTTAGTAAGTCTAAAGGTGATGATACACGAGCAATGATATTTTTTGAGCAATGTTGCTGAAAGATGTTGCTTGGGCATTGAGAATGAGCATTCTCAATGGGAAAGTGCCCACAACAACATCGCTATGCAAAATTTCCTGGCAACATTGCTCAAAAAGCTGCCCCGTGCATCATCACCTTAAGAGAAAACTGTTATTCATTTTTATTTATACTGTTTTTATTTCTATGATCAATTTTTGGAAAGGAGTTCAGTTAGGAGGTCAAAAGTTGTAGAAGCTCATAATTCATGTACAGTAAGGTCTGAAGAGACCTTGAAAAACCTTGTGAAATCATACAGGAGAGAAGCCAGTCATTTGAGTTTGTGGCAAAACCTTTACTGCGTATGATAATTCATACTCAGAAAGTAAAACTGAAATGAAATTCATTAGAAGATGATTAGTTATTTCTAATGCACCTGCAGACTACTTTTCTAGTCATGTATTTCGTCATTGAGGATTTATTAAAAATACAGTTTAAAAATTCTTGTCTCGTCTCGTTCTCGTGAACTCGATTTCGTGTCTTTACTCGTGAGCTAACGGTCTCATCACACCCCTACTGTGTTTATACACAATTTATTAGAAATCTTGCCCAAAACAGCCCATTATTAGTCTGGAAAGCATGTGGTGAAATGATATGGAAGTGAAATGTGGTCAACAAACTTCATGGTCTTGCAATATCTTAAAATTAGGGAAAATACAGTACTGTTCAAAAGTTTGAAGTCAAGAAATTAATACTTTTACTCAGCAAGGATGCATTAACTAAATCAAAAGTGACAGAAAGACATTTATAATATAACAAAACATTTTTATAAAAAAAAATTATATTCTTTCTATTCATCAAATAATAATTTCTATTCATCAAATAATACTGAAAAATGTAGCATGCTTTTCTCAAAAATATGAACTGTTTTCAACATTGATAATGATAAGAAAAGATTTCTTGAGCAGCAAATCAGCATATTAGAATGATTTATAATGTCACAAAAGATTTCTATGTCAAATAAATAATGTTCTTTTGAACTTTCGGAACTGCATATTAAAATGATTTCTGAAGAATTATGTGACTGAAGACTGGAGTAATGATACCGAAAATTCAGCTTTGCATCACAAAATTGACCAGTCGTTGAGTTGTCTGATCAACTAGTTAGTCATGAACAAATAAACTATATAAATAAACTTACAATTAATAAAATATAATTGAATATATTTATAAAAATATCCCTAGTAAAAAAGTAATATATTTAAAATACATTTATTTCATACTAAGTAAAGTTAAAATATATTAACATATTATTATTTTTTTTTAACAACAATTTTATTTGTCAAAAATTATCACACATTTCAACAATATTTTAAATTTTCCATTATAACTAAATAAAAGAAAAGAAAAAGAAATTAAACAACTAATAATGATAAAAAAAAAACAAAAAAAAAAACAGCAATAACAAATTTGTCTATATACTTTCAATGTCCATCAATTCCACAAAGGAGTCACCATCTAGACTCTCCAAAAAGTCATAGAACACTTTCCAGATGGACCAAAAGGTATAAAGTTTGTTTTTCAGAAAGTAGGTAATCTTTTCTAAATCAAAGTGTGAGGTCATCCCCTTTATCCATTGAGACACGCCAGGACTTTCTTCTTTTTTCCAAGTACACGCTATTACATGTTTAGCTTCTAGCAAACAGAGAATTAACAATAATCTTTCATGTTTGGTGATTTTAAAATTTATATTAACATATTTACTGGCATAAACATCGCTTGAGACTTACAGATATAAAAATTATAATTTAACTTTATTTGGAGTACTACTCATGCATATTTCTTAATATTAAGCCTAAAATGTGATTTAATGTCAATATTGATAAGGATTGTGTGAACTTTGAATAATGTCAGTCTTTAAATGCAAGATATTTAAAGTGTACCTAAAGTATACTTGCAATAGTTCCACTTTAGCACAATCAAATATACTTCAGTATACAGTATCTTTAGTTGGACCTCAGCAGTACTTGCGCACAATTAAAGTGCATTAATAATATAAAATTAGTTGTTCCAATTTAGCAGACTTTAAGTATACCAGTTTAGTATACCAAAAGTACAACTGCAGGGTATTTTTGTTAAGCACATAAATATGTAAATGTATTTGTAGTATACTTAGCATGAAATAAATGTATTTCAAATACAATTTAGTATATTTATTTTTCACTATAGGGTAATTAGGGCTCTCAAGACATGGTCTCAAACCACATTTAAAAAAAATTAAACTAAACTAAACTCGTAGAAAATCACACCAAGATGTGTCGAAGATGTCCAATTTCAGTTATACACAGAATGGTTTAAACTAAATCCAAGAACTGATCAGCAAGACAATCAGCAAGCTATTTGAAGTTGACAGTAAATATCTTAAAAAATATAAACTCATGCAGTGAATCTATTACACTAGAGGAGTGTTAATGACTATAGCAGCAGTGTTTTAATGCGGGTGAACTTTTCAGAAGGAGTTTACTGTACTAACTATCTAAAAGCACAACATGTTCTCAGCACGGTAAAACCTCTCTAAAAAATTATCTAAATTTACCTTAAAGCGGAACTCAGTAAGATTTGCGAAGCTCCCCCTACAGGTTCCTTCAGTGAATCACACTGTCGTAAATACTCCAAGCGCAGCTCTGGACTACAACGACTACAACGCTCACCAGCGCAGTAGGTTTGCAAATACAGTACAATAAATCTCGATGGAGGTCGGTAATTTTCGTAATTGTCTTATAAAGTCATAATATATACATTGTTTTTGAATTACCGTAAAGCATTTTGTCACTCTCGCGTGAACGTGAACATGAGGCGAGATTGCGTCGGGTCGGCGCAGCTCAACTTGCGAGTGCTGTTTTCTGGCGTAGACGTTAGTGCACGCCTCAAACACACCACTACAAGTCAATTAACCATCGTAAGGACTCAGAAAACTATTTATGAAGGTAAAAAAAGTTCTGCTTTAAAATCTCCAGCTATTGAAAAATAATAATTATTAGACCTCACTAACCAACTAGTCATTTGGTGGAAAACTAGCTGACCATCCAACTTCATTCCGCTGCTTACAATTAAATAACAGCCAAAAAGAATGTAATACAGAACTGTAATGCGTTCAACAAACCAGGAACTACCTAACGTTACTCAACATTATCCAACACCTTATACAGTCTATCAACCAATCAAAATCAAGAATTCAGTGCTGTGGTACTAGTTGTAAACTTGTTGTTTAAGCACATATATTCTGTAAGGTCTGCATCCATCCGATATATTTTACATTGCTGGAAGGCTGCAGGACAGACTGGGTTATTCCTAAGGTTNATTCATAAAGTTGCTCAAAAAGGAATGCGCATGCTCATGCCCCAAGCGTCTACGCCAATAAGCGCTGCTGTATTTCAAACCAATGAAATTGGGTGTAGGCGGAGCGACACGTGTCGCCCCGCCTTAATGTGTCGCCCCGCCCCAATCGTCCAGGCTGCACTCTGGGGTTACTCGACTGGGTTATTCCTAAGGTTAGTCTGAGAATGCAGCTACGGTTTCCAAAGCAACAGGCTCCTTTGGGAGTGGAACATGCCGACAGTGAGTCATCAGTGCCCTCTAGTGGGCGTACATCGAGCAGATGAAGCCATTGAGGGCGCCGTGAGGCCTTGAGCAAGACATTCCTTCACCCTTTGCAGCTTGTGCGTGACAGAGGAACAATCGCATCATTACCTCCTGAGGGTTGCATTCAATACTCTAGTAAATGTTAAACCCTGAGCTGATGCAAATGCAATTAGGAGAAGCGGAAAACTCTATATCAGAGTAATCCTGAAGCATTCTTTTAAAGCCTGATCTCTTGCTGAGGACAAAGGAAGCTGATAAATGTAGAGGTGGGTGAGAGTTGTCTCTACTTGGGCTTTCTGTGAAGCATTCAAAGTGCTGCTTTCATTTAATTTGCCAAACAAATGTTTATGCAAAGCTGTGAAGCTCTGGGTGGTTGAGTAGCACTAAGCAGAGTAGACTTCAGAGTAGGTGGCATATTTATTTTTTTGAGGAGTGCACAAAATATTAGTCCCATTTAATCGGTTGACATATATCAATCAATATTAGATATTTAATTGATTTAACAGGTTTATGTCCCCTATTTTTACATTTAGATTTCCTATGCCGCTCATTTAAAGGGTTAGTTCACCCAAAAATGAAAAATCTGCCATTTATTACTCACCCTCATGCCGTTCCACACCCGTAAGGCCTTCGTTCATCTTCGGAACACAAATTAAGATATTTTTGTTGAAATCTGATGGCTCAGTGAGGCCTGCATAGGGAGCAATGACATTTCCTCTCTCAAGATCCATAAAGGTACTAAAAACATATTTAAATCAGTTCATAGGAGTACAGTGGTTCAATATTAATATTATAAAGCGACGAGAATATTTTTGGTGCGCCAAAAAATACAAAATAACGATTTATATAGTGATGGCCGATTTCAAAACACTGCTTCAGGAAGCATCGAAGATTAACGAAGATGAACGAAGGTCTTACGGGTGTGGAACGGCATGAGGGTAAGTAATAAATGACAGAATTTTCATTTTTGGGTGAACTAAGCCTTTGAAGTTCATCTTTAAAAACAACACTTGTACGTTTTAGTATTGTGATGCCTTAATTCACTTTTAGCATTTAAAACAATTCACAGTTTTTAACATTTTGTATTTAATTTATTTAGACAAAACTGTATCGAATTTTAACATCAGCCATTTATCGGTTATCCGTCACAACATTAAAATAATTTCCAGCCCTATCAAGTTGAATGTTTATAAACCAAATCCAAACATATCCATATGTGGTGTGAATTCATTGTATACATTGTAAAGTGAACGAGTCAGCGATTCTGGACACGTGTGAATGCATAAAAAGCCTCTCGCATATCTTCTCATGTACCTCATGAGGTCAAGAAGTCAAAATTTCCAGTTTTCTATCTTTTCTTTCCAAACTTACAGCTCTTGACTTCACGCTGATGCTTACATCACCGGATATTGACTACAGTGTCATCACACACAAAAAGACAGAGTGAGCGCTTGGTCCTAAGGATCGTGACTTGAAAGAAAATCACATTCATGTGAAAGGAGGTCGGCAAGTTTGGATTGCAGCAAAGGATGCAACAACCCTGCCACTTGAGAGCTGAAAGACAAATTGAAACTGTGGCGAGGAGAACAAAGAGAGACAGATGGATAAAAAAAATAGACTCCACTGGGGTTTGTAGAAAGAAGATTTCCACTGCACAACATTGTTTGCCATCAGCTCACAGTGATCGATCACCCAACCAGCTGCCACAAGCCACCCTGCACCTGTCCTTTTGTTCTGTCAGAGGGCGGCACCATATTGCCTCAGCAGTCACCTTTAGCACTTATTAAATGTGCAGATATGCAGACGCACAGAAGCCTATTACAATCAATTGGATCGCTTAAAATGGTTACAGTGTGGTAACACAAGCTGATAAAGCTGGAGCACAAAGGGAACAACTATCTGGTGGATTTAGAACCAACGTGAATCTGATCGTTTTAAGATGTTTAGCAGATTCTTCTATACAAACATGAGGCTTAATTTAAAGGGATTAGTTCACAGAAAACTCTAAACATACACTACCATTCAAAAGTTTGTGGTTGGTAAGATTTTTACATTTTTTGAAAGATGTCTATCCTGAATTCTCACTTAATTAAAAAAAAACTGTAAAATAGAAACATTTTGAAATATTATTACAATTTAAAATAACTTTTCTATTTGAATATATTTTTAAAATGTAATGTATTCCTCTGATGGCAAAGCTGAATTTTCAGCATCATTACTCCAGTCTTCAGTGTCACATGATCCTTCAGAAATCATTCTAATATGCTGATTTGCGGCTCAAGAAATTCATCAAAGAATCCCGAAAAAAAAAGTATCAAAGTTTCCACAAAAATATTAAGCATCACTACTATTTTCAACATTGATAATATTAATAAACAACAACATTTATTTAAAAAAGAAATCTTTTTTAACATTATGTAACCTTTTTTGCCGAATAAAAGAATTAATTTCTTTCAAAAAGAACTTTAGTGTCAGTATTTTGAAAAATGTTGCAACTGTTTTTGTCCATACAAGGAAAGTCAATAAGGACCAACGCAATATATGAGACATTTTTCAAATGTAGAGCTGCATGATTCTAAATAAACAGAATCAATTTTTTTTTTCGTTTCAAACCGAGATCATGATTTACTCACGATTCCGAACAGACAACTAAACAAATGACATTTTATCATTTACTAAAGGTTTTGACAAAAAGTTAATTGCTGCAGTCTATTTAAAATGTTTAATTAATCTCAATGAATTATTAAATGAATGATTCAAAGACTGACTCATAAATACTTCACTTGTTTCATTGCTGGATGAATCAGTGTTTTTGAACGTATCTCTTGAATGAATTATTCAGTGATAAATACACTTTTGCGTGGGTGTTGAATCGAGATCGCAATCTTTTAACAATCGTACAGCTCTAAAAGAATGATTTTTAAAATTGCATTAATTACAAAGACCTTTGGTTTGAAATTGTGGCTGACAAGATTTAATATATAATAAAAATAATCAATTATACTAATTTAACACATCAAATTGACTGCCCTAATTAATATATATAATTTAATATATGTGATGACATATACAATATAGAGGGGAAAAAATACCAAAACAACCGTTTTTTTTTTTATCTGGCCTCATTCTGTCAAGGAGCTCCCCATATAAATGCAAGAGAGGAGGTGTTCATCTGCTAAATTCTTCTGCCCCGAGATGAGCAGCACACAAAACAAATAGATGACCAGAGAGAAAATGGCGGTCCACTGAGTTAATGCTCTTTAGATGAATGACCACAATTTGAATTTCTATTTTTGGACCTATTCAAGGCAGGCTCAGAATAATTCTATAGTGCTATGGCTGAATGGATCAGCTCATGGATGATGTATTCACAAAAAAAGCATATATATGAGCGCCATTACTAATTTGCATGTTTATTAATTTAATTTGGATTCTTATAGGGAATCTAAAGAGAATGCAGGAGCCTTTTTTATACGTGACTTAATGCACACTGCAACACTGACATCTATAGACACAGTCTGGAACTGTCAATGAATTCAACATTGTGGAACTCATTATTACTGAATGTTTTAACACTCTAAAACTGTATGATTATACATCATATAATTATACATCATATATACATGTACATATATAAACGTTCTAAACACCTTTTCGGTTCATATTTCACCCCAAAATGTAATTACATAATGGAAAAATTGCATAAAGAAGCATATTTTAGTACCATTATGATTTTTTGGCATTGCTTCTCATGTCCTTTTTTCCCCTTCTGATTTTGGAGTAAAATAAGACCATGTTTACATGAGATTCACAATACAGATAGCATTCGTGTGATGATAAACACAATCTGTCGGATCCACCTACACATAGTTGTGATTGGAATACATTGAAGCACAGCTTTTGGTAAGTGGTTACCTGGTAATCATCCATTTTTCACATTCGGATATGCGGCCCATGCACTCCAGAGCAGCACAGTAAGAAGTGACACTGGGTTTCAGACCAGCTTCTTCAATCAGAACAAACAAGCGACGAATCTGATTGATGGAACCCTGCAAAGCACAGTTTAAAAAAATTACTTAAAATAAAGTTTTAAAAATGATAAATTGAAAATCATAAAAATGTCTACAGGAATCATAAAAAGGAAAAGGAACATGCAAAATACTGACAAATAATAAATAACTGTTAAAAAAATTACGAACAAAGAAGAACAAATACAGAACAATCTGAAAAATAATAAAAGGAAAATTAAAACAGAATTTTTTTAAATGGAATATTATATATACAAAACATGAGACTAAATTGAAAAGAACCAGCAAAATATTGAACAATTATTTTAAATTTAAATGGAAAATTATGTACATTTAACTCCAAAGAAAAAAAGAAGCAAAATATATATTTATTTATTTTTTATGAAAAAGTACCATTCAAAAGTTTGGGATCAGTCAGATTTCTTTTTTTTTAAAATACATTCATACTTGTATTTAGAAAGGAAACATTAATTTGATCAAAAGTGAACGTTAAAATGTTACAAAAGAATGCTAAGTCAAATAAATGCTGTTCTTTTGAACTTTCTATTCATCACATAATCCTGAAAAAAGTCAGTTTCCACCAAAATAATAAGCAGCATCTGTTTTCAACATTGATAATAAAAAGAAATGTTTCCTGATTATTGCCATCACAGAAATAGATTATATTTTAAAATATAATGAAATAGAAAACAGCGAATTTAAATTGTAATAATACCCCACAATATTACTATTTTTTACTGTATTTTTGATCAAAAACATTGCGCATACATACTTTTTTGGCCCACATCCTCATTATGATGTTGTAGGCGCTGATAGACAGTTGCTTGCGTTTGGATAACTGACGGTGATGAGATAGTAGACAGTTCTGAGCTCGAGATACATCATCAATGAACACACACGCCTCCAAGTAACAGCGAATTCTGAGCTCAGGATCTCCATAACGGTTTCCTTCCTTATCCTCCAGAAGCTTTTCAGGAGCAGTCAAGCTCTGCTGGTCTACATCGAGCTCCTCTTCATTAACCAACTCGTTATCTGTAACCACTGCTAGTTTCTCTTCAGTAGACATCCCAGAAACCAAGCCAACTTCTCTGCTGGAGACCTTTTGCACTCCTGGAAACCTGATAGCTAAAC
Organism: Anabarilius grahami; assembly: GCA_003731715.1. NCBI lineage: Eukaryota > Metazoa > Chordata > Actinopteri > Cypriniformes > Xenocyprididae > Anabarilius > Anabarilius grahami. Next base: position 7,643,141 of record RJVU01053127.1, on the reverse strand, counting down.
TTTCTGAGGCTCTCAAAACCATCTGTTTAGACTTTTTTTGCAAAGCGTTTTCTTTGCCCTTGGAGGATGTTGTGATAGACGCAGTAGCTTCTACTTTAGTTTTCGTCTTACTCCTCTTAGCCATTGTGATGGTCTTTGTAGATGTAGCAGGAATCATTGAACTCCCTTTGCTGCTTTTACCTGCAACTGGCTTGTCATGCATTTTATGTGAAGTTTGGTTTTTGGGTTTAATCCACTTTTCACGCTTGAGTTTCTCCATCCAGCGACTTGCGTGAGTTTTAAAATGCGTGACACCTTCAGTTAAACCCTTTTTAGCAGCTTTAGCAGGCCCACTTTTAAGCATCTCTGCTTTTTCTCCTGGCAAGTTCTTTTGACTATTCCCAGGTGCTATTTTCTTTAGTCTCTGCTGCATTTTGATGATTTGTACCTTTGAATGTTTGACATCTACAACAATGTCAGATTGCAGCTGTTGGATTCTGGCCTCCAGAACTGTAAAAAAGAAAAATGAAGTGCACATGAGCATTATTGACGCTTCAATATTTTCCCATAAACGTTTTAATGTAAATATTGTAAAAATTAATAATTATTAATGTATATTTAGTAATAATTTTTAGCTTTTATATTTTATATTTATCTCAACTGCTTGATATTTTATATAATCACAAAATGAAAATGACAGGTTATAGGGCCTAAAGTTTACTTTAGCTATGTGGGTGCTCAGTTTTTCTTGTTGTTGAATATATTTGGACAAAATCTCATAATATAAAAGATGAAGCGCTATGCACATGATATTTAACACAATATTACAACTAGATAGCAAATACCAGACTAAGACTCTTCTTCTGCACTTCTAATACAAAAAAAAAAAAACACACACACAAAAATAGCTTTTATAGACAGAGTTTCTTGAGTAAAGAATATGCTGTACTTATTCAAACATTGCTTCTTTATTTTGCATTGCAAACAAGTAGAGACAGTCCAAACTGTGTGCAGCACTTCATTCACGATAGAGTTGGGTGGAGTTATGGGGTTTGACTGACAGTTTGAGGATCCAATGGAGTTAAAAAGTTTAGTCACAAACTCTTTAAAACCCTTTTCATTGGTTAAATATTTGTAAAACCCACATACATGCGTAGGATGATCAATAGAATTGTTTTTTTTTTAAAATAAAATAAAACAAAAATGACAAAATATAAAGATACAAGGTTTTCACCTTATATCAACAATATATTGTAATTTGTAGCATTTGAGGATTTTCCACAGCACACCAGACAACATGTCATGGCACACTAGTGTGCCACGGCACAGTATTTTTTATGTGATGTATATAGCTACGTTTAGACCAAATATGATCTAAGTTCCGTTGCTCACATCTTCTGCTATCCTGATAATTGGGAACAGAATTGTCCAGGGGTGCATCTTCTCAAGATCTCTTCTGATCAGAAACACCATCAGCTTTAAAATGAAAATATGCTTGACGGTCTTTTTGACATTTTGGCGATCTGACATTTTCCTGAACAGGATCCAGCAGGATCCGGATCAAATTAAGCACTGGTTCTATATAGTCTCCAATATATCGATTTACCGATATTTTCCCTGATATTTAAGCATTTTACCATAATCGGATATCGGTTTTGTAATATCGGATTTACCAATAAACGGCGCCATCTTGTGATTGTTTATAATCATTGCAAGATGTAAACTATATTAATTGCACAGCTCTAATCTGATAAATGCAGCTATAAGGCATGGAGATATTAAGACATTAGAAACATTAACTTCATGAATTTCTATAAAGCTGTTTTGAAACAATGAGTACTATGAAAAGTGCTACACAAATAAAACTGACTTAACTTTAAATTAAACAATTTTTTTTTATTAATGAATAAGTGTAAAAACCACCCTTGTGTTAGCTTAGCTAATTCAACCTGTGTAAAATAATGATAAACATTAGATATGGGAAGAAAGATACCATACCATCCAACAACTGAGACTGTTCCCAGAATCTTTTCTTCCCATCTTCCTTCTTGGGGATGGCTGAATAGTGTCTTTGGTAAACTGTAGCCCATGTTTTGTCTGAGAAATGACAAAGACATACAGTGAACTAAATAGTTTACAAATTCTACTGTTTGTTTAGTTTGCTGGAACACAGAATGAGACATTACACCTAATACAACAAAAAGTCCATACAGACATAATACGTCTAGATTAGATGTGCATCAAATTCAAAACAAAACATGTGCACCAAGGTGCAAAATCAACTAATTTTATGATGAACTATGACAGACTTTCTTACATGTCAATGCCTCCTTAACATTGAGACATCTGAGATGTAAACTTGTCTTTTTGTAATGAACACTTTAACGTAAATGTAAAATACACCTGATATTAATGAAATGACAGTAAAGTAAAATGACTGACTTTATGTGCTTTGAAGGACAACACAAATGACAGCATGACAATAAGACAGTTTTTTTTCATTACCTTGTATTTTTCTCTCTCCATTACTCCGTATTCTAAGACACAGGCGGCAATAATCGCCATTTAGAAATCTTATACTCCTGTCAATAGCAAAACTGCGCGTTAAACCCGCTGAATAGGCACACAGTCTCAAAAGTGACATTTTGTCATGAGAGTTTTGAGAAACAGCATTATCCCGTGCAGAAGGCGGCCATTTTGTTCAGACCTGACTAGTTCAAAGGCGATATAATGAGACCAGACCTCAGTCAGTGATCAACGAGCAGATCGATCCAATTTTATCTTGAGGATGAAACACCTGCTACTGTACGTTACATGTCATGTACTTTTTATTTCATTGATATATATATATATTCACTTATTTTGGGTAAGCTTTAGGAGATGTTCTTAACGCAACTGGAAAACAGGATAAGTTCCCGCATATTATATATGCCTAATCAACTAAAATACTACTCTTGTCCAAAACCTGTAAGCTGTCTTTTTCGAGTTAACAATGGGGAAAGCTCAGTTCGACAACTTTTGTTTATGTCATAAAATGAAGAAACTCACAGCGTATTTGAGTGTTTTAATAATAAACGATTTACTTAATATCAAGACTGTCTGGTTTCAAAAGGTGTTTATTATTCAGAAGCTATACAGTAGATGGCGAACTTTGATAAATTATATCACTATATCATTTGCTGCGCAAAGTATGGTACACAAATGCTGAATGTCTTTCAGTTTTTGAGGCTTTTAATAAGACTTTTTCGACTTTGTGAGCTGTCTTTCTGTATACTATAATACAAATTTATATTTGCTTTGTGGCTGAGTGATTTGAGCCTGTTCAAATACATTTAAGTATGTTGTTCTTGCTTCTGTAAGATATTTGGCTAGCTGTCAATTAATTAGGTTAATTGTTTGTACGATCAAATTCTCATAATGTGAAATTAAAAATGAAAATGGATGATGAGTGTAACAAATATCTTAAAGTTTGGTATCAGTGAGATTTTTTAAAGAAATGTATAGGCCTACTTTTATTCAGCAAAGATGCTTTTAATTGATAAAAAGTATCTGTAAAGATTTTTACATTGTTGTTACATATATTTCAAATAAATGCTGTTCTTAACTTTCTGTATCCTTAAATTATCATGGTTTCGACAAAAATATGAAGCATCACCACTAATTTTAACATTGATAATAATAGGAAATGTGTCTTAGCAGCAAATCAGCATATTAGAATGATTTCTGAAGGATCATGCGACACTGAAGACTGGAGTAATGATGCTGAAAATTCAGCTTTGATCACAGGAATAAATTACATTTTAAAATAGACTATATTAAAATTGAAAACAGTTATTTTAAATTGTAGTAATATTTCACTATATTACTGTTTTTACTCTATTTTTGATCAAATAAATAGCATTGGTGAGAATAAGAGACTTTCAAAAACATAAAACATCTTAATGACCCCAAACTTTTGAACAGTTGTGTTTGTGTGTGTGTGTGTGTGTGTGTGTGTGTAAAAATCTTTATTATTATTAATGTTTACTTTAACATCATTTAATTTCGCTCCCTGAAATGTATCTAAATTATGTAATAAGTCAGTATAAACACATTTATTGACATTATAATGGCAGTCATCCCAGCAAGTTGTGCATAGCTAGTAGGTGGAGATCAGATGTTGTTTGTTGCTATGGTTCACAGGGTCACCTTTCTGTCAGACCCATTTGATGTTTCAAGCTCTGGTGTGATAGTCATTACTGGGTGACTGGCTGTCAACAAAAGGAGAGAAGAGAGTCATTCAAGACCCTGAAATGAACTCCAGTCAGGACGAGGCTGCCGTTCTCTGGGACTCTGATATTCTGACTTCTTTGCACACCTATATGAAGGGCGTGTTTCTTTGTTTTTGGAAATAGGAGCTGCTTTTAAAATGTTCTTTTGATTAGCCAATGCTTCATGCAAGTATGAGTTGAGGTTTCTGGAAATAGGACATTTAAATTTTCTGGAAAGAAAAAAATTATTGCTCAGAATTTAGTCTTTTTTTTAGTCCTCTAAAAATACCAATGCTTGGTGTATTTTACAACCACACTGAGAAGGTTAGCATGCCCTCATGCAACACATTTAGGAAAATCTCTCCACACCTGTCAATACTAATAATTCAATATATATCCTCATGGAACTTGAAGGCAAATTTGAAGTTTGCACACTTGGTACAGAACATATCCCACATCTGTGAGTCGCATCTCTCTTTGATTATCGCTAAAGATGAATGTCGCAATCTTTTCTCTTTAAAAAGCAACAGTCCATGTTATCACTTTCAGATCTCTGTCAACTTTCCAGAGAGGACGAAGACTCTCAGGAGCTGTTGATCAGATAGACTGCTAACTTATCACTGATTTTGGCTACAATGGACAATGGTCACGAAGCAGGAAATTCAAATAGGCTTGTTGTAGATTGATCTTCAGTTGTGGAGGCAGGGGACAGATTTCAAATTAGAAACGGATGTTTATGCAAGCGACCGCACAGTGTGGCACTCTGGTTATCTTGGCCACCTGCGTCGGAGGAATCTAGCAGGAAGTCACTGGTTGACATGACATGAGACATAGTAAATTGCATAACTGCAGTGCAATTCACCATAATCGCATTAATATTAATAATATACAAAATAAGCGAATAGTTTGGGAGTGAAACAATTTGGCCTACAAGTTGTCCACAGAATATGTGTTACAAAAAGTGAAATAAAAAATACTAACTAGTGTATAAAATGTTGGTTTTCGTGCTGATGCCATTTACCATTGGTTAAATGTCAGTTGAAGTAGTTTGAAGCAGGGAGACTGATGGAGGGGGATTGGAAGAGAGTCTGTATGTTAGCAGGAGAGAGAAAACAATTAATAATGGGAGCTATTAGGGGGAGATCGTCATCGCAAAGAGTGAGGTCGGATTTCAGGCCCTTTTGGGGGACTTTGATGGTACAAAACAGGCCTCATTACGGAGATATTATCTCCATTCATACACTTCCAGAGTTGATGGGAGCCCTGCTGGGAAAGATTAGGTTCCTTTCGCAAGTGAACATCCCACATGGCCGCACAGATTTTCTCAGCTCAGGGCGCAGCCGGCATAGCATGGCATCATGGGAGCTAAGCACAGGCCTATTGATGGCCAACGATGTGTGGAATTAGAGACAGTTACCTTTTCTGTGAGGTCATGTCAATCAAGATTAAGTCACATATGTTTTTCATTTGTTTGTTTGTTTTCTGGTACTTTGAATACACGGTTTTTCAGAATCTGTTTGTGTCGGGTGGGGTGGGGGCGTAGGGATTGGTGACATGATGTTGGGAAATTGAGCGGATGTGGAAAGCTGAGCATTTGTGCTGCTGACTCCTGAGTGAAATAACTGCGTTGTGGACGTGCATTTAGCAGAGGTCATCCACACATTAGACTGAGCAAGTTTATCATCACATCTGATATTCAGATGTGGACAGAACTTTGTTCTTAAACTTCTAAGCTTAACATCTTACATTTTCCCCTAAAAGAATGTAATTACAATCAATTTCCAAGGAAGCGGGGGCTGATGTTATGGACTTCCGGGGTCTTTGAGTGTGCTGGAGGGGCACAAGATTGCTCATACCGTATCTTCATGGAAGGGTACATCTGTAAATTAGACAGCAAGCGAAGCAAGTCAAAAGGAAGGACAATGCACAAGTTATTGAAGTTAAGTGCATCATTTTTAGCTACAAAATTGTGGCTATATTGTGTGTGTCAACATTGGCTTGGAATGCAGAAAAGTAATACTACCTCTCCTTAATAAGCCATGATTTGAGATATTATTTTTGTCTGTAGCATTATTCAGAGCAGGATAAGTTCAAAGTTTAATAATTACATTTGTTGAAATCCCTAACTTTAAGTATGAGTAATAGTGATATAGTGCCTTAGAAAGCTTTGCTAATGAAAACTGCATCCACTTTTACAGCTTTTTCTCAGACTGTAGCCAGCTGTTGAAGTGCACAGCATGACAGTGATGGGTACTTTTCTGTGCCATCCATTTTTGTGAGGAGCATAAAGGTTGACGGGGAGGAGAGAAATTAAAGGTAGGGGTCCACTTCAGTTAGGTTTAATTGGGGATGAAGGACTAAGATGTATGAGACTAGAAAAAAGACTAGGCTTTGAAGTACATTAGCAAGAAACCCAAAGGCTGATATTCCCAAGCAGACGGTAACGACTGCGGGGAGCTGAAAAAGACTGCAGACTGCTGTCTCTGTAGGATTTTATAGGCTAAAGCTTCAGAGGCTTGTTAGTTAACTAGCTACAAAGTGTGAAGTGACTGACTCTTCTAGGTAAAACACACTTTTCAAGATCATTTTCACCCTCTGCCCCTGGGCTGCACACTTCATTGAAACCAGGAGGCTTTGAAAAGGATGTCAGTGCTTCAGAGCAGAGGTTCGCTTAGACAAATGTTCTGCCAAGTGCCACTCATTTCAGTAGAGCTCACAACATGTTGAGCAGCAATAAAGAAGGATTTTGTAAATATTTGACTTGGTGTCCTTTCGGAAAATGTTGCACTTTTTTGGCTCCCAGCTGTTCATGAATAAAATTCCAGAGTGATATTCACTAGGTCAGAAGCTGTCTCAAATGTCCATTGGGACTGTCAACATACAAGTGCCATTACAAGTAAGGGAGACCTCATTCTTGCTGCTCAAGTTTTTCCATTTTTATAAAAACCCTTAACTTCCGTTTTATTTACTGATTAAATTGAGTGTATTTATCACCTGTTATTTACCTGATGATTAACTTCCACAAACACTGCAGTATATCACATGTCATGGCAACAGTTTATTTTGGTTCAGGATGGGATGTAAAATGATACAGCACATCTGAGGATGAACAATTTCCAAAAGGGAAATGAATGACAGTATGGTAAAAGGTAAACAATATTAAGAATGACATTCACTTGAAATGATTATGAATAATCCAGGCCCCACCCATCTCCTAAGTCCCCCAGATGCAAGCCCTGCCCTGAATAAAATGCAGGAAAGAACTGAGCCACCCCACCAAAGAGCAGTCAGACAGCAAGGCACAGAGAGTGAGAGAGAGAAAGACACCCATTTACAGCTTTACTGCCTTGTTCAGTCCGTCAGACTTGCTCTCACTGCCACCTCTATCTTATCCTCTCTTTCTCCTGGTAGTCTCTTTGAATCTTTCTCTCTTTCTCGCACACATACTCATTCAAATACACTCATTCAACTCAGCTCATTCGCAGGCACGGGTCAGGCAGCCTCACGTTTTACCTTGCTCTGCCTCTGGCTGAGAGGAGAGAGCCCTGCAAGGTGCAGCCATCACACAGGACACAGGCTCTCAGGACCTGGATGCTCTAGGACAATCTAAAAAGATCGAGACGTTTCTTCAGGATGGAAATGCAGAGTTTTCATTCATCATTCTGAAGAGCAAACCAGCAGAGCGCTAGTTACAAGACCAAAGAGAAACACTCAAATTTGAAGTTGGACACTTTTTTTTTTTTTTTTAAAGATCTTTTACCTTCTCTTCCCATGTTCCTGCTAACGGGGTCTGTGTGAGGCAGAGCGCCCAGCGAAGACCAGCATCATGCCGACTACTTGTGCAAGGTGCACCTTGGGAGTCTGACCCATCATGTGCAAATGGACAACTACTACCGCTGGTCTCCACTTCGACCTCAGCTTCTCTGGCTCAGCCATCCCTTCTTATCCTTATTCCCTGGTATGCCTGTCCTTGCTCTTTCTGGTTTGCTCTGCTCTTGGAGGTTGCCCACCTGCACTGGGGCATGACCCCCTTCATGTGCTGGCACAGGGCACAAACTGCTCTTGGACTCTGGAGCGGCACACGCGCAGCTACAACCACTTAGAGGGTGACGTTCGCCTGCGACGCCTCTATTCCGCCAACAAGTTCTTTCTCTGCATAGACAAGACGGGCAAGGTGGATGGCACCCGTCGGAAGAATTACGCTGACAGTGAGTAGACACCCAGTGTATTTCTTTATTCATATGTTCCTGCAGAAAGGGAGTGGGGCCCATTTGGTCTTTATGATTTTCCATCGACTCTCTTATCATTTGTGTTTTATGGCTCTTTTAGTCCTCTCCTTGAAGAGTAAGACTTTTTATTACAAGTATGTACAAAGGTGTTGCTAGGTAGGATTTGTAATATGCAAAACACTTCATGGGAAAGTGAAGGCCCTTCACTGTTTTATTGACCCACAAAATACTACGATTTGAAATATGGAACTCTGTCTCCATCTCAGAGTTAAAAAATAAATAAAAAGGTAATTGTGACTTTATCTCTCATGATTGCAGCTTTATATCTCCTAATTGCAACTTATCTTATCTTGTGACTTAATGTTTCACAATGTGACAATTTCTTGTTACTTGTGACTTCTTCTTATTGTGACTTTATATCTACATTATATCTTTATATTATTTTTTATGTACTGTATATCAGTTACCTGTTTTATTTTTTACTCTGAGGCAGAATCTGACTTCTGTATTTAAATAAGAGATCGGCTGAACAGCAAGTCCTTAATTTTTTTAATGAAAATGTAATCACAACTGTATATTTTGTTTGCAGTTAAGTACAGTTTCATATTCACATATAAGTTTAACATGTATTCAATATAACTTTTTTTTTTTTCTATAATCTTAAAACGTTCTGCACACTGTCAGAAAAAATGTGCAAAATACTTTTAGGTGTACAGCAGCTTGTCACTGGTCCAGGACCCTTAAAGGGACGACTTTGTACCCCTAAGGGGTGCATATTAGTACTTAAGAGCATGTATTAATATGTACAATTAAAGGATTAGTTCACTTTAAAATGAAAATTACCCCATGATTTACTCACCCTCAAGCCATCCTAGGTGTATATGACTTTCTTCTTTCACAGGAATACAATCAGAGATATATTAATTAACACCCTGATGCTATTAAGAAATGGCAGTGAGCGGGGGTCACAAGTTTGACTCTCAAATAAGTGCATCCATCCATCATAAACATACTCCACACAGCTCCGGGGGGTTAATAAAGGCCTTCTCAAGTGAAACGATGTGTTTTGCATAAGAAAAATATCCATATTTAACATGTTATAAAGTAAAATAACTAGCTTCTGGCCAAACTTCCATATGGATTCTACTTGCGTCTAAAGCGTAACTTACGCGATGCCAGGACTTATTACACTATGCCATGATGCACTACGTGACGTCCTACGTCGCATAGGTTATGCTTTAGACATAAGTAGAATCTGTATGGCCGTTTGGCTGGATAATTTTCTTTATAACGTGTTAAATATGGATATTTTTCTTAAACAAAATGCATCGCTTCACTTCAGAAGGCCTTTATTAACCCCCCGGAGCCCTGTGTTTAGGATAGATGGATGCATTTATTTGACCTTCAAACTCGTGACCCCCGCTGAATGCCATTATAAAGCTTGATAGCGTCAGGGTGTTTATTAATATAACTCTGATTGTATTTGTCTGAAAGAAGAAAGTCATATACACCTAGGATGGGTGAGTAAATCATGGGGTAATTTTCATTTTAAAGCAAAGTAATTGTTTAAGGTTCTACTATTAATATTTAAGGTTCAGTAAATAAGTTGCAAAGATGTCCCTTTAAGGGTAAAGCTCCAGTGAAGGTACAATTTTAGCATATTTTTTTTCTGAGAGTGTATATACAATACTTTGTCACTATTTTAGCCCCACTGAGAAATTGTGGGTGTTTGCACATATTAAAAAAGCAGGTGCAGTTGGTAGAAAGCCTACACTGATAAATCAACCAGATGTGCATGTCATCAGGGTCATCCCATGCTCCTTACAAATCACTTCTCCCTTACCTCCCAATTTGGTTCCATTATCTTTACATTTTATCAGCTGGATTTTTACTTTATATCATCCTGTGTCAGGGTTTAGCAGTGGCTTTTCGTTCATTTGAATTTGGGATTTAACTGGTCTGGGTCATGGTGGGTTGACCCTGGCTGTTGTGTATGTGTGTTGTTGCAAAACAGAGTGAGTCAGACTTTTTTTCCAGGAAAGTTGCTTTAACTGCTCTTCCACTGAGCAGATCTTAACTGTTGCATGACATTTGTTTATGAGTTTCTGCTCTCCATGGCTGTCTCAGATCAGCTTAGATGCTTGTGCTTAATACAGCTGAGTGAAATTGTACAGCCCTCAAAAGCAATTTGCTTGCACGTTTACTTACCATCCTCTCATTTCCTGTCCCTGAATTAAGGACCTTTTTGGCAAAGAGGGTCCCCTTCACAGAAAAGTATCCTGCATTTACTAGCATCACAGAAATTCTCAATATTGTCTTTCCTTGCTTTCCCTTTCCTTTCAGGGTTCACAGTAGAGGAAATTTTTGATTTTCACAAAAAGGGCTTTGAAATACAGGTATAATGACTTAATTCAGCAAATTCAGAATCAGAACTGCATTTTGCATTGATCTTGTTGTTGTTGCTTTGCTACTGTCTACCTTGTCCTCTGTCTGACGCTTAGCCCTCAGCGTCCGTCAACACTGCTGCGTTGCCCAAACAGCCCCGCAGTGACTCTCCCTCTCACTTTTTCCAACTCCCGCTCCCAAACTCTCAGGTGCAAAAACAGTTGGAATTAGTCAACGGGCCCTTGGCTAATTGAGGTAGGAAAATATTGTATCAGTCCCAGTGAACTGCTAACTGGAACAGCTGAGGGAAGAGGCTTCGATGCAAAGGACTAAAAGAGAGATTGAGAGGTAAAAGGATGCAGGGTATATTATTGCATTTGTGCATTTGCATTGAATAATAGACATTTATAGTACTTTTGAGAGCTTTCATACTTAATTTTCCTGCTGGGGATTCCATTAAAGGGTTGTAAATGGGCTAATAACAGCATGGTTGTAATATTGCTCAAGTTTAATAGTTAGCAAAATAATTTTAGATGGCACTGCTTCAGCCAGGACAAAATTAAGCACCATGACCTGGAGGAAATGGCTTGCATAATTGTGCAAATTATTTCAGAGCTTAACGGCCACAAACTAGCCTTGCTTTGGCTCCAATTCCTGAAACTTGTTTTTGTCCAGGTGCTGAATGGAACAAGCACTTTGAAGTTCCAGGATTCAAAGTAGATCGATGTCAATCGACTGCAACAAGATTCTCATCATTCGCAGTTAATTGCCACCTAATGCAAACTAAACAAGCTTATTTGACTATTATTTCACAGTTTGGAGTGAGTGCAAATGAAGGCTGATAGTAGTGCTCAATGTCCTAACAGTGCTTTTTGGCTGTTGGCAGTGTTCAAACTATACACTGGACTTTGGGGGAGCCCACTTGATTTTTATATTTTTTTATATATAGGGGGTGGTCGTGCACTTGCGCATACCTCAAAAGAGGACTTACAAAGAGTTACAAAGATACATAACAGCTTCGACTGTGTACACTACTTGTTTTATGCAAGCATTATATAGGATTTACCCTATTATACACGAATTGCGAATGGATAGGTGAAACAACAAACAGCCACCCACAAATAGTCTATAAACAAAGCATCAGGCTGTCTTTGAGTTCACATGAACAACGGTTAAAGTTACTTGTCAGGCTACAGAAGAAAATTCCTCCGTTCAATTAGGTCTAATATATCGAGAGTCACGCAGAGCTATAACAACTCAGCCACAACACTTAATTGCGAATAACATGCCTTACCTGCCTTAACACAGGCCTGGGGTCAGCTTCCTTTGCTGTTCGAGTTAACATGTACTAAACATGAGTGGAATTTGCATCGCAGCGCCCCCACACCTTGATGCTCATGCCAAGAATTGCATGTATAGTTATCTTTATTGAAGTGAATTAGGTTTAAATCGCCGTCATGCATGAATGATTGATATTTTTGCAATTTTACACATAATAATCCACGATGATCACATTACACAAAACTGAAATTGCACGTCAAAATAACACATTGTCAGTATTTTTTGAGACCCCCCAAAATTCACAAATCCCGTTTTCTGGGGAGCCCATGTCTTATTAAGGTGAGCCGAGCTCCCCCTAGCTCCCCCGAAGTTCGCACCCTGGCTGTTGGTAGTACAAAAACAGACATAGTCCCAATTCCTTTGCTAGCAACTATTCTGCCTATGTGTAAGTGACATTAAAGGCAGCAGACAAGAAAAAAATGGTAAATTTCATGGTTTTACAAGCCCTCAAAAAATTGGTTAGTGTTAAATCGTCTACTACAGTATGATGAAATATTTACAGTTTAGAGATGCATTTTGCACACATAATGGTGTAGTTTTACCATCTACCAGTGAGGGCTAACAACCTAACCAGCCAAACTCTGTGGAGACCCATGCATTAGTGTGAGATCCACCTGCTACTCTATCAAAAATGGCCTTCAATTTAGCAACTTAGTCCATTTTGCTCAAGGCAAATTATCCATGAAATTAATGTTGTAAGTTTCTTCAGTTATCGTGTTTTTCTAACAAGTAATAAACGTAGTAATTTACTTTTAACAAGTTTTCTCTAAAATGTCGGGAAAGAAATGAGTGGAATGGAAAAGAAAAGAGGAGTCAATCAGACTTCAAAGGTAACTAACCATCAACCACCACTTTATAACTAAAGTGGGCTGGTGAGTAAGAAAGTAGATTCATCTTAATCCAGTGTTTCCTGTCCATTCTGTTAAAGTATTTTGTCTAAGCAAAAGTTGTTTTCTTTTGCACTTTTCATATTGCAGGTGCTTCAAAAATATTGCAGGCTGACAAAACCATCTTAGCTATTTTTTTCCCCTTAACATTTGGCTTTAAAAAGAACACTGTTGAAGTCTAGGGCGTATGTGGTTGAGGACATCAAATGCTTGACTTGAGTCCAGGCAACAACACTGTGCTTAAGGAAATAAAGTCATCCGACAGGCATAATCAGAAAAGTCACTTTTGCTAAAATATGGCCACTTTAGAGTTTGCCAGGCCTTTCCCTTCGTCTCTCATTTTCTCTTGCTCTCCTTCTTCCATTTCAGCTGTATTTACAAGAGTTGTGTCATGTTTACCAAGTTTCCCCTCACTTTTCTGCATCTTGCTTTAGATGTTACAGTTTTCCCTTGCCGTGATTTCATAGGTGTGTTGAGCTTGGACCCGAGTCACGGGAAGAAAATCATCCACCCGTTCTGAATATATTGTGGAATTATTTAAAACATATTTCAAAAAGAGAGACTGTCAGTTCATGGACGGCTAGAGACCACAGAGGAGAGATTGTGCACGACTGAATTCTGGAGAATTCATGGGAGGTGAAAATAAATTCACAATATTATATTATATTATATTACCGTATCAGGTCCGTATATGTGTTTTCTTAGAATTCCGAAGAATTAAAAAAGTGTTCTTTGATTATAAACCACTGAATTCAGAAACGGGATTAACGAAGTTATATGAAATATGATGAGACCGTAAAGAACTTGGCTGCCGTGTTAAGGAGTGTGAGAGGGCATATGTACTCAACTAAGGACCTTTCATAAGTATAGTAGTGAAGCTCCTGGTCTGTGACAGTTTAAGTGGTAAGGGCACCTGGGTGCTAGGTGATTCCAGACGCTTTTGGAAAGTCTGGGAATTTTGCTTACATTTAGCCTGTGGGGGCCTCTTTGAGATTTTGGTGCCAGGAAAAAAAAGAAAATCCTACAAATCCAGCCTTTTTAATCCTTCCGATGGACAGTGGTCCAGAGTTGTGAGAAAATGCTTGAAATCCATCTTATGCCAGGTGTTTTTGACACTGGGAAAGTGAAAAAGACAGAAACTGACACACACTCTGAGAGTGGCAGAGCTAAAATGTCCTATTTTCTCTAACTTCGTCTCTTTCCAAAAGCCAGTTTTGATGTCATGAATGGATAAAAAGACTGCTAGGTGCAAAAAGGCTGAGTAAAACTACTTTAAAATCCTTTGCCAGCTGGTTGAATCGGCAGTGGACTCTAGGAACGTGCAAGCAGTAATCCTACTATGGCTAATAGGAATCCACATAATCTGGAATTTCACATGAGGGCGAAAGATTTCCCCATGCAGATTTTGCAATGAGTTCAAGTTGGTAGATTTTGCCACACTGACCAACAGAAAGATGCTTGGTTTGAAAGTGACTTCTGAGTGAGCCATGCGTCATTCATAGCAAGAATATTGACAATAGACAGAACTACTTTTTTTGTTGTTCGTAACATTTCACTAAGTGTGCATGTCTGTCTTTGTCTTCTCAGGCGCACAACCCCAAGACATTATCTAGGTTTATTAGTTTGCAAAAATCCAACTGGCATGATTTCAGACAGACTGAAATGCTTATGTGACATTTTAAAATGACAAATTATTTCTTTAGCCTGACTGAAATCAAACTTTTAAAGCACATTTATATGTACTTATTGAGTCACAGAGTGTCAGTTTGAGTCTAGTAATCTCTGATGAGATCGCAAAAACAGCCAACGATAACAAAATAAAACTGTGCCTAGTCTTGTGATGACTCAACTAATGCAATATATACTTACATTTAAAGGTTAAGCACTCTATATACCCAGCAGTGCAATTACTGACAGGCAGTCTTATGGTTCAGAAGGTATTGCTCAGCTTCTCTCATCTTCGCTGGCCAAACGGTAATGTTTGCAGAAAATTGACCCGAGACCATTTTTTCCTGAATGAGAAGTCATTAGCACTGTTATTATTATTATAACTTTTTGTGAGGGATGTAAAACAAGTATTAATTAGATCAGTTGGGAACCCACAGCTTGGCTAAATCATGCAGTGCCATATGCTGACTAACATCTGCCAAAGCCAACACAGTCCACCTTTCTTGGCTCTGAGGCGAAATTAAACAGACAGACAGACTCAGTCTCATTGTGACTAGGTTCAGGCACTAGGCAGCGGCAAATTGGAGCACCCTCTTGGGATTGTAGTCGCTCTGAATTGACCTTTTGATTAAAGCTGTTCAACTTCAAGCTTAGGTTAACCCAGACAGTGTATCTTGGAGACTCTGAGCGACTACTGTGGGATTCCCATGCATCCATTTATAACAATTTGAGATTAAAACATACTTTGCCAGTCACATTATATCGTTTTATATAACTTCCATTTTGTGATAAATATCAGAAGTCGAAATGCAGGCTTATTAAACTGATTTCTCTTAAGAAATATTGACTTCTGCTGTAAGTCTCCCACTGGGTTTCCTTGCAAGTCGAAAGTATTTATTAGTGGTTCACCTCATGTTCTGGTGACCTAAATTGATGCTATTTATCATTTGTCTATTTATAATGATACATCAATAATTGAAGAGAAAGAATAGTGAATAGGATAGTCTCTTCGGTGTTGCAAGCTCAAGTTTCTAATCAGACCTTAAATCTAAGGAAACTCCTTATAAAATATGGCACGATAAGAATGTGACACACCCAGTACATGTCTTTACACTCTTATACAGCTGATTGAGTAGTAAAAAAACAGCAATAAAATGAGTCACTAAAAACAGGCCCGCCCTTCGTATGCCTGAGGATTCCTATGGCTACCACTGAAAGACTTTGATCACATAATCTAAACTACTTTCTACCGTCGATATTTTAATTCATTAATATTGTGCTTTGCAGGAAGTAATGTGACAGTGGATTTTGGCAGCTTTTAATTGATAAAATCCCAATATATATAAAAAACTTTTAGTATGAAATTACAAGTTTGTGAATGACGCACATACATGTATGTTTGGAAACATGTTGCTCAATTTGCTTCCAACATAATTATAGTTATAAAACAACTTATGTATATAGAACAACATGACGACAAACAACAATATAAAACAGCATAAAGCAAACAGCCATATTACCATGGTAGCACAGTTTACTCTGAGTATATTGCTACCGTTCAAAAGTTTGTAGTCAGTAACTTTTTGTTTTTGAAAGAAATTAAAACTGTTCAGAAAGGATTGCATTAAATTGATGTGACAGTAAAGACATTTATAATGTTACAAAAGATTTCTGTTTTAAATAAATGATGTTCTTTTGAACTTTTTATTCATTTAAGAGTCCTGAAAAACTACCTTGGTTTCCAAAAAATGTTTAGCAGCACAACCATTTTCAACACTGATAATAACAAGAATTGTTTCTTGAGCACCAGATTAACATATTAGAATGATTTCTAAAAAAAAATCAAAAAAGATTTTGCTAAAAATTCAGCTTTTCCATTACAGGAATAACTTACATTTAATACATATATATATGTGAAAATAGATTATTTTAAATTGTAATAATATTTTACAATATTACAATTTTTTTTACTGTATTTTGATCAAATAAATGCAGCCTTGGTGATTATAAGAGACTTAAAATCTTACCGACCCTAAACTTTTGAACAGTAGTGTATTTTATAGTTTCAAAGTTTTATCAGCCTTGTTTTATGTGATAAGAATACAATTATCTTGCCAGCTTTTGATCCTAACCAGATGTTGAACAGTTAGAAACTCTTTCCATACCTTATCATAATCACCTTGTTTGCATGAAATCAGACATAGGACAACAACAAAAGGCGGGCCACTATGAAGGCCAGCTATACATGCGCTAAATGTTTCAACAGCTTTATCTCGCCACCTAAAGTTATAACGTAATTATGATGTGCTGAAATGTGCTGTCCTGAAATGACATATAAGGGAATTGTCATTGAGTCCATTCAACACAGTAAGTCATAAGCACACATAGGAATTGCCTCATGGTGTAAACGGAATTCGTGTGTGTTTGCTCACTCAGACAGTTTATATAGCCTCTATGATTTGATTTGGCTATTAAAACTTGAATCAGTTTTCAGCAGCGATTGGAGTGATAATAATGATTTACTGTACCTCACAGTTGGCTTCTTCATTGCTAGTTCACACTACTTTCCAACAACCATTTGGCAAGCAGACTACATCTGTAAACTCTATGCTACTGCCATCATTAAGAAGTTGTCAAGACTGATACATTATCTCAATTTCCTGACGCAGTTTTCTTTTTGTATTGCCCCATCATCATCCAATTGTGATTCAAAAACACTTAACTTTAAAAGAATTGCATATTTTCCCACACACTCTTAAATATCTGTTTAGTTTCCTGTGTGGCCAATTAGCTGAATCAACATTTTCAGGATGTATGCTGTTTGTCAATTATGTGATCCTTCATCTGCAAGTTAACACATAGCAGAGCACACTGTATGTTTATGTATTTATTCTTCTTTCTGCATGCCTAATCATGGCCAGACCACATTTTACAAATGAGACGGTTCTTTTTAGTAAAATAAAGACATACAGTACAACCATAGTCCAATTCATGAACAAATGATTCTTACAAACTGGTTCTTTGTTTGTTTTTGTTTCACTAAAGAGTTTATCAGAGCAGTTACTGAATCAATATTGAGCCACTTCTGAACTGCAAATTATTATTGTTATTAGTTGTTGTCAGTATTATTTATATGATTTTCAGTCAATTTCACTCAATGTCTGACTTTCTATGCAATAGATACAAAATATCAAATCAAGTGGCATCTGCAAACAATTTATGATAGAGCTTTCTCTTTACATTTCTGAGCCTTTTTCAATTATTTTATAACCAATTGGTCTTGAGATAATTTTTTGTGCATATATAAAGTCTCAAGTTCACACAGGTCTTCTAGCACAAAAATACCCATGTAGTTCATTATATTAAAGGAATAGTTCACCCAAAAATGAGTGCCTGAGTTCGGAAGCTCCAAAAAGCACATCCATCCATCATAAAAGTAATCCAATTGCCTCTAGAAGGTTAATTAATGTGTTTTGAAGCGAAGCGATGGGTTTTTGTTAGAAAAATATCCATATTTAATTTAAAACAACAGCCATACGCACATTTACGAGAGCAGAACCTAGCTCCTCTTATATCGAAATCATCCTAAATTTTGCTTTAAAACTTCAAATTTGTGACTGGCATTTTGTTTTGCTTTATCCTCTGTGCTTATGTGTTCGTCAGTTCTCACCTAAGCTTATGCTACTCCTACATCATATGTCCTACATCGGGTCAGAGTTGCGTCATACGTCGGCTTTCTTGTGAATGTGCATACGTCCATTGCTGGAAGACGGTGATTATAGTTTAATAATTTTAAATATGGATATTTTTCTTACAAAAGCCCATTGCTTCACTTCAAAAGGCATTTATTAACCCACTGGATTCATATGGATTACTTTTATGATGGATGGATACGATTTTTGGAGCTTCAAAAACTCAGACACTACTAAATGCCATTATAAAGCTGGGAAGAGCTAGGATTTTATTTAAAGGGGTAGTTCATTGCGATTTCACTTTTTAACTTTAGTTAGTGTGTAATGTTGCTGCTTGAGCATAAACAGTATCTGCAATGTTACAGCATTGAAAGTTGAATGCAAAGGGAGATATTGTCTTTTAAATTTATGGCAGTTTAATGCCTACAAAAACAACCGGTTTGGACTACAACAAGCTTCTTCCCAGGTTGGTGACATCATAAACCCTGCAATTAACATAAACACTGCCCCCGGGAACATGTAACAAATTGGGTGAGGCCATGTCGCGCGGCATTATAGAAGTGGAAGAGTTGTCTACACCGGACGTGCGCGACACGATGCGTCAAAAGATGATAGAACCCATTATAATCAGTGGTATTGTCTACACTGGATGCGGCGCAGAAGACAGCTTCCAGAATCTACACGAGTTCGATGCTGGATTTGCACAAAGGCTATTACTGAAAGATGGAGCAGTTCCCACTTTAAAAGCAGAAGCTGCTGTTTATCGGCTCCTAACTAAGTACGTTTTATTGTTTGTACACGTCTTTTACATGTATTGTGTTGCTAATTTTTGGTTGCATCAAAGACGTAAACAAAGACCAACGCATTTTTGCTTCGCTAGCCAGTTAGCTAAATTCTATTGCATACTTCTCCAACAAATGCCAACAAACACCAACAAACCTCTATGTTCATAGACAGACAGTTGTTCATGCTATAAATTAAACATTACCTTTACAAAAATGCTACTACTCAGTCATGTATTCGGCTACAGTAAAGCTTTAATCAGGATAAAACCGTATATTGAAAGCTAACAAACAGCAGTAACATTTACAAGTGACAGCATATCTAATCACTTTGACACAAGTACAAAATGAAATACTTGCCATTCAGAAACCGTATTTGCAGAGGTTCTGCTTGACCCTCTTCATCATTACTGCTATCTGGGTCTGATTTGGGCTCAATTTGATACAGCAATATAGATGCCATTATTTACATTTCCACTGAAGCACATGTATCAACTAATGGTTAGGGGCGTGGCGTTTCCGGACACTTTAGCGAATCAGAATACACTGGGCCAGCTACCCAATCTGAGCACATTGCGTATTTCGGAGGGAGTGGTAATATAGAGTCAGGAAGTCAAGCCAGCCGTTCAAATGACAGCGGAAACAGCGGTGTAGAATGAAGGTAAAAAACACTGAACCACCCCTTTAATATAACTGTGATTGTGTTCGGCTGAAAGTCATATACACCTAGGATGGCTTTAGGGTGAATAAATTATGGGATAATTTAAATTTTTGGGTAAACTGTTCCTTTAAAAATAAACATATTCCACAAAGTCTGACAACCAGACATACTTTTTATCTTATTTTTTTTTTTGAAATGATGAATTTGATTGAAAAAATCTAGTGCATGTTCTATTTAAAATAAATGCCACTCTTTGATATTTTATTATATGTAGAGATCTCAATGCCAACTGATGCTAAGTCTGATGTTGAAGCTCTTTGAAACAAGGGGAGATGTTGTCTTAACTCTCTGTGCTGCTTATATCAGTTGCAAAGTTTCAGGTGTGCTCCGATCAGAAAGTTCCAGACCAAGGTTGAGTGGACAAGGGCCAGAAATCCCCCATGGAGGATAGTGTTAAGGTCAAGGCCTCTCTCACTAGCTGAGTGATTTGACAGATCTGACAAGAAGCTGATTGCCCCTTTGTGCTGCCTGTCAACTTCCTTTTCGGTCCGTCTCATTTCAGTGCTTTGAAACACAGAGTGAGCTCCAGCCATGGAAAACATCCTGCTTCAGATTGACCAAGTGGAACTCCTTGTCTATGCTCAGTCAGCCCTGTTTCAAGTACTACCTTCTCTTCTGTTGTCACCGCAACACAACCTTTGTAATTCTGTTGCTATTTTTAGGTTAAGTACTTTGTCTAATGAGAGCAGAACGGATGATGTAATTGATTTGTGTGCTAGATTATGGTAATTGTTCTGTGTGACTACAAGTGTTAAGCCCTCTAGACTCATACTGGTTATGGTGAAGTTCAACCACAGCTTTGTTTGAATGAGCCCTACATTTATTTGCAACGGTGAGGTAGTATGCTCTCGTCCCCAAGCCTGTTTTTAGTCAGGACGACTACATCTGCATTTTGGCAGGTGATCGGTTCTTCTCTCTGCAGCTTGGTGCAATTAACCACATTTCAACAATGACCTCAGCCTTAATCCTGGGCCTTTTGATAGCACTGAGTGCAGAAAACAACAGAAGCCTTGAGTCACAAAATAGCCCTTGAATCTGCTTGTAACTATCCGTACAGGCCATTGATGTCTACCCGCTTGCTGGCACAGGAAGTGATGCGTAATTTGGAGGCATTGCTGCACACCCTCTCCTTGATTAAAGAAAAGCCCATTTATGGGGGTCTGCTTTCTTTCCGTGCCACCTCACACCTTTTAGTACCTCATAAGACCAGACACACCAGACCATGTCTTCATTAACCTCTTGCGCCTTCACAGTCCTCATGACAGAGGCACCACTTGCCCTCCGGCATGCTAAAACTCTTAGTGGGTGGGTGATTGTCAGCTAGCTTTTTCAATAAGAAAAAATGCTAGCAAGGGAACCATCCTGAGGGTTCAGTTTCACATTCGAAAGAAGCCAGATATGTTCTATTCAGCCTTTAGGAGCAATAGAAATTGGTCTTGTTGAAGGTC
Organism: Anabarilius grahami; assembly: GCA_003731715.1. NCBI lineage: Eukaryota > Metazoa > Chordata > Actinopteri > Cypriniformes > Xenocyprididae > Anabarilius > Anabarilius grahami. The sequence goes on along the minus strand of RJVU01053127.1, from coordinate 7,621,759 downwards.
TGGCCACTAGTTTGCGACCACCAGTGCAGTTATAGCACAACCTTACATTGAAACAAGATACATTTCTTTGAGAACAACACTGCATAATATGTTAAGACATATTTCTGAGAATTTATCCATTTAAACTTATTGCACTGGCAAATTTTTTTTGTGAGAAAACTTGGCGGGATAAACATTTTATTTTGAGAGGCTGTTAGTGCGTCTGCTCAAACATTAGAATGTTGTCATTGCGACAGAGATATTCTAATTTATTTTCCATCGCACTGCGGGACTATAAGATTTTCTCAAAAATCTGAAGAGCTGTTTGAAAACATATAATTATTGTTTGACTTAAGGGAAACTTGTGCAGCGCTTTGTGTACTAGGGTAACCGCAGTATTTCTGCCTTTCTACACCTCTTTGAGAGAGAGTGAATTTGCATTTTCATTCAGCCCGTGTGCTGTTTTTTACACATTAGCACATTAGTCTGAACAGACAGATCGCATCTGAAAATGGGACTGAACCTTTGTGCCAAATGTTTGTGCTGATGCAAACAGGCCTTTACTACACGACTAAAAATGCAGTATTATCCATGCCAGGTCAGAAGTTGGCGATGTCACTTTGTAAAGAAAGACAACACGACTGCACGCATACGCATTCTTTTACCGAGCACTCGTGCCAAATGTGCATGCCTATAGACCAAACACAAAATATGCATGTGCATGCCGTCACCGTTTTCACCGTTTTTGTAGTTTACACGGAGACAATAACTGTATCGTTTTCAAAAACATGCACTTTGAAACCCATTTTCAAAAGTTTGCATTTTAAGGCCACCAAAATGCTGTTGTAGTGTAAATGAATGGCCAAACGCATAATTTAGTTTTTAGTTGAAAACAGTGTTGTGTAAACAGCTTCTTAAAGTACAGTAAATAATTTTGTTCTAAGGACTTTTAGATATTCTTACTGAACACATCGAGTCAAATGATTTTTATAAAAAAAACTTCTTTTTTGGTAAGCAGATGAAGTGATTTGCTTTACTTGAAGTGTCTCAGTTTACCCTTTGTGGGCCATGCAGTGAGCAAATCAGTCATTCTGGGATTTTGTTTTAGGGGTTGATGATGTAATTTGGCCTCTGACCCTGGATCCATTGACTCTGGAAGTGGCCTTGTTATCTGGGACAGTAATTGAGTAATGAAAGACTTCCTGTGCCTTGTGAGAATCTCTTATCTCAGTTGAAAGCAAGGTCTCATTTCTAAATCTAGATATCAGTGTTTTAAACACATTTCATACATGCATGTAACAATGTGAAAAAAGTCACTTAGCTAGTTCGTCCCAGACAGATCAGTCAATGAACCAATACATTTGCAGAGATTTGTGCTGTAATTAGGTGAATATGTGTAAATGATGCCACACAATTCAATACAAATACAAATCCCAGATTAAAGTCCACCAAAGTGCTCAATTTTTTTTTAAGTGTTTAAGTGTCTTTCAACCTTTCAGTCACAAACTTCACACATTTACAAAAATGAAAAACTTCTACAACATCAGGAGAACCGGTCAGTGACAGAAAGAGCCGTCTGTAAATTTAGACAAGGCAGACAAACTGACAGAAAGAGACATGGGGCCCTAGCTAAGTCTTGCTTTGTCCCCATCTGACCCCTACTCTCCTTCCTGGCCTCTGTGCCTCTCACCTGGGCCATCTCTCTCTGTGTGCGGGGGGTAATGGGATACCTGTCACTGGCTCTAATGGCCTTTGAAGGACCTGGCTAATCCCCAGAGCTTGCATTCAGTGAGCCATAAAAGCAAAACGAGGCCAAGGGCAGGCCCCTGAAACTGTAAAAGCTCTGAATTGTGTGAGAGGGAACATCACCCAAGTGTGCAACCCTGGCAAATGAGTGTGATAATGGACTCTCAACTGAGTTAAAGTGCCTTGATGCTTGTGGTTCAAATTTGCACAACCTCACTTGCCGACACAATAGCAACTGAGCGGCTTCTGTATAAGCACCGTCTGGGGATGCACACTATCGGTACCATATTGGTTATCGGTCGATATTGGATGTTTAATTGTACATATTTATAACCCATAATTTAACATTTTGTTTACCTTTCCGGTCATCTAACATTCATTTAAAGTTCATCTTTAAAAACAATAATAATTTAATAACACTGCATTAATCTTTAATCTGCATTGTAATCTGTAATCTGCATTGTAATTATTAACAAATCTCATAATGAATATCCATTCTATTTTCATATCTTTCATATAATATTAATTTTCTTACTATATGATGTAGCATTAAAAGTATCTTCACGGCTAAGCATTTTTCTAGGTTTATTTGGGGTAAAGTACTGTAGATCAGTTTCAGTATTAAGGATAAATGTCGTTTTCCAGCCATGACCCTTTGGTGCATAGAATTGAATATTGTTTTTTTTATTCTTTATTTTATTCAGTACAGCTTGAGTGAAAATGACATGCACTTTATTATACTGGAACCTTATGAAACACATGACGAGAAGTAAAAACCAAGTCTGAAACAGATGTTTCACATTACAGCCAATGGACATTTATGAGACTGGACAGTAAATGCTTGGCAGAGTTATTTAGCTTCAGTGTGTGACATGGTCAAAAATCTTTTTATTTGATTTTATTTTTAAAACATGGTGCAGATTTCATCACCTTTTATATGAACTATGGCAATAGTTTCTATTTTTGCTTTTTGCTTTCGTTCATGTTGTCGGAAACATGCCAATATTACACCATATTATATCTCAGTAAAGAAGTGCATGTGTGCTGCATTAGTGTCATCCAGGCGTGAATTTTATTATATACCGATAGTTTAGACATTTTTATCTGTATCACTGATATTTGAAATTTAAGCAGTTAGTCAATTTTTTAAAACACTGTTGCCCATTGCTGGTGGTTCTCTACTCTTGTATAGAAACTGTACCAAGACCGCAGCGCATCTTATTCAGGCTTATTATTGCTGAAAAATCTATTTAACGACCAATTTAATTGTGAAAAAGAGCATGTTTACCTCACACACAGGCCTCTGGTGCAATGGATAGCAGACTAATAGGATGAGAAAGACTGATGTTATCAAAGCCAGCGTAGTTTAACACACACCACCCCACCCCCTGGAGATGGCAAGAATGTGGGAACGAAGAGAGAAATCAGGCCATGCAAAGAATCGTCTCAGCCACATCTTTTCTTTGCACTCTCGTTGTTTCTTTCATCCCTTTCCTTTTACCATTTTCGCTGTCAGAACAGACCCAAATGCAAGCGAGTACATCTGAACAAACCATTGTCCTGCTTCTAAATAGCAAAAATCGTTATGCATTTCTTCGGCCCCCAAAAATTATTATTATTTTATTTTACCCAAATGCACTTTCCAGGCAAAACAAACAATTTGGATATTCTGTAACTAATATTTTAACATTTAGACATTTTTAAGTGTGACAAAAAAACATATATATTTGAAGAGCCACCGTATATATTACATTTTGCTAAGTTATCTAGAGGGCCAGATTTTTCTCAAACTATTTGAAGCGATTTATTTTGTGAATTAATAACTTGTCATACATTCTGTTTCAAACTGAAAATCAATTGCAGTTGAAACAGCTTCAGTTTATTTAGTGTCGAAATGTCAAGAAACGTCTAGCTTTTTTCCATACATTCAGCTTAGAGGGAGCTTGGAAACTGTTATTATAAACAGCTTAGCTGTACACATTTATTACATCAATAACAACCATAAGTTATGTTTATGGCTGTGTAGGGTGTCATGGGATCTAAATAAGACATGGGAATCATTACTATAGACTTTAACGCCTAGAAAGAATTACGTAATTTGAATAATATATAGTAATACGAAGCCAAGGTGGAAAATTGCACTAAATACTGGAGCATAGAGAAGTTATATTAGTATACTAGGACAGTTCCAGGGTCATTTTGACAGTCTGCCATTGTATGTACTGTATGTGTGTGGTGTGTAGGTATGGATGGAGAGTCTTCCAGAAGTGAAAAAGTCGCAGTGTAGATTTGTGAGTGTAGAAGAGACATGTGTCATAGACTTACTCGTATAGTTATGATGCATGTCTGTAAACACAGGCTGGAGCTTCTCAGCTGCTTTCACTGTACTCTCATGATCATTCAGCTGTTGATTGCTCATAAATTTAACAACCCCGAAGCCATTTCTGCATACAAGTGAAGTCGTTTGACCACACCTGTGGTCAGTGTGGAGCTTCAGCTCAGTCATGCCAGAACAAGTTTTAAAATGGTAGTTTATATCTAAATTTTTGGATTAAAACCATTATAAAATTACCTGAACCCAACTGAAAACATAAAATAAACATTAAACTTGCATCCAAGGAGGGCCCAAAAAAATAGAGACTGGCATATTAAAACCATTTTGAAATTACCTATTTAAAAAAGTATATACAGAAAAACTCGATTTTTAATGTTTTTGGTGTCTTATATTCACCAAGGCAGCATTCATTTGATCAAAAATACAGTAAAAAGTGAATTTCATCAATTTTTTGTCAAATTCAGTACAGAAAACGTGATAAAAAAGCATGCACATTCCATCTAGGACTAGTAATAGCATCAGATGATAACCTCTTTCCCCAGGGCACCAGTGTTAGGTGAAAAATTCAATTTTGAATGTAACATGGTATAAAAGTAGGGCAGAGCGGTTACCCGCACACTTGAAACTCAAGCTGTTCAAAGCAGCGGTGACTAGGGTGGGCTCACGGCCTGAACGCTCATCCCACACACATAGGCCTAGAGTTCATTCGGCTCAAGAGCACCTAGGAGGAGGCTGATCTGATCAAAGGTGCTGGTCACGGCCATTAGGCACAGCAATAAGGACCCAGCATGAAAAGGTTGTGATCTGAAAAGGGTTAGGAAAGAAAAGGAGAAAAAACAACATCAGGACCCTCTAAAGGAAGAAAGCAAACTGTGAAAAAATTGAAAAGGTACGTCAATCAACTACAAGCACCCAGTTGGACACAAGAGATTCCCAGGCTTTCACCCGAAGGGGCGACAGGCCAGAGAGGGCTGCTGGAGGGGGCAACCTGGGAAATTAAAGACCCTCTTTAAAAAAGCACGTAAGGGAGGGAGTTCGCAGGAGAAACTTAGCTCCATCTTTCACCCTGTCGACCCCCTCCTTCTCTTTTAATTGATGTGGGTGGAACTTTGCTCTGTGTGACAAAAGCCGGGTCATTAATGAGACCTTGTCAGCTTCCAAATCTCAGGTAGGTAACAAAGGCCTTTTGGGAGCAAAGGGGCAGTTGAAGGAAACATAATTTTAGGAACCTCCTGACCTCCGCCCTGGCTTTCCTTATTACTAGCATCTACATCCCGCGTTCTCCACCGACTCCTCCTTCTGCTCCTCTCACCCGACGATAATTCTGACAAAGGAATCGCTTTGAGAACTCCTTCCTGCTTTTTTTTTTTAAATGATTTGCTTTCAACGTCAAAAAAGGGCTGAATGATCTGAAGATGGGCTCACTTCCAGAAAGTAAAGGGTTGGAGATTAAGGCAAAAGTGAAAGAGTAAAAAGACTGTGCAAAGGGCTTTCAGAAGTTACATGTGAGATGGGAAGAATGGGTAGTCAACACTTGACTAAGTCTGTAGAAATGAGGATTTTGCTTGTAATAGTTCAAGCGGCTTATTGCCAACTCCGGTCAAAATATGTCAAAGGTCAAGAGAGTTTCCCGAAGGTGAGATGAAAACAAACTCAACGCTATTTAAATGAAATTATTCTCGCCTACAAAACTCACTGGCAATTTTTTTGCATCTTGCAAGTTCTTTCATTAAAATGTAAAATAATACTACTGACAAAAAGCATAATGGTGTATATTTAACTACACAATATTACTCGACAGGTCTCACAGTTGTATGTGTTTGATTCACTACTTGATCTTATTTGAGTCATTCTGTCAAGATTCAGACTTTGGTTTTACTGTAAAAAAAAATAACTTTTGCAGTACTTTACTTCTTTCAAGGTTTTTAAGTTGTATTGGACTGGGCATTTTCATGAAAAATGTAATTCCCTGAACACTCCAGTCCAGAGACCATGAGCTTAGGACACAATAGAGGACATTTTCAAAGGGAATAAAGATTAATAAAGGTTCAACTTGGCTCTACAGGTGTTTGGTCATGCATCATGAGCTTTAATAGTTTCACCTAGACAAATCCGCACAGGATATTCATCGGATTTTCTCAACTGTGGTTCAACTGAGGTTGGTTCAAATAATGGTAAAGAATAAAATAAAGAAGAATATAAAGAGATTAAAAAAAACAAAACTGAGTCAGTCCTTTTATTTAGGAGGTTTTCCGGAATTGGACTTGACTCACACCTTTGAGCAGCTAATAATGAAAATTAGAAGTATCTGCACTTCAGACACCGGTGCTTTTCATTTGACTCGACCGTTGCTCATAAACTCAATGTGAGCTCCAATCATCTGGGGGACCTGCTGGATGTCTTATGAGCTGTTTGCACGCGTCCATCACCAAAGCTACCATGTTTGTAAACACGGCAAGGAAATAACATATTTGCCCTCAAAGCACAAACATTATTGAATACGGTTGCAGCTGTATGCCTGAATGGTCTATCAGCATGTCCTAATGATGGACTGCTTTACCCATATATGAAGAAAGATATTATTTACCTTATACTTCTCTATTTTTACAAGGAAAACGATTTCATGTCACTTTCTGTTGCCTGTCAACTGTACTAGTCTTCTCATGCTTGCCAAGTGAATTTCTTTTCTTTCAATTTTTCAATTTTATTATTCTTTTTTTAAAAAGTTGTATTACATTTATTGAATTTGATTTTTATAATGCATACATAGAATACATAAGTTGCTTTGGATAAAGCATCTACCAAATTTATAGATGAAATGTAAATGTAAATACGACCTATGCTATAAATATATAAATAAAATGTATTTAAAAATGGAGCATTTCAAGAATATCATGGAAAGCTAGTTAGACTTGAATGCTGTTTGATTTTTGCTTTTAGAGTTTACCACAAAAATACATATGAACAATCATGAAGGATAGATGGTTATTATATAGGGACATTAAATTGGTGATGTCAGTGATTTCATTTCCAAACCCAGTGGAAATGACATACGGCCAAGGATATTACTCTGTCACTACATTCTCTATTCCATTTTTCAGGTTTTTCTGATAGAACAGAAAAATAATAAAACATGTATAATTCAACAAGTACATTCATCCCAGGAAGTGTCACAAAGTTGCGGACGATAATTAGTCAATGAGTTTAAACTGGAAGAAATGGCTGTTGAGAAATAACTACACCTGCTCAAACCTGATGGCGAGGGTTTATTCAGTCACAGCTGAAAAGCTTTAACCAGAATCCCAAACCCAAGTTCTTCGGTCTGCCACCTGCAACACATGTGTTCAACAGAACTGACTTCCTGTGTTTTGTGTGTGTGTGTGTGTTAATTTCCCAACTGGCGCTAGGTCAACATCTCATTCAGCACCTCGATGTGTTACAGTGTTTACAGTCCTTGTCCAAAGTCAACAGCTGATTTGTCTGCGCCGCTTCCCCTTGCAGTATTATAGAGAGCTAGGCACCCAGCTGACACCAAATGGTTCGCAGCATTTTGTCTTTTTTTCCTTTTAAGCTGCTTTTTATGAGCTATAAAAGTTATGGATGCTCTCGACAGATAACATCAGACATTAAGAAGTATGTGATGTCATGGAGAGGAATGCTCTCATAAAGCGTTCAAATCTTTTTCACAGATTTTCAAGACAATCTCGGGTCATCACCAAAACAATCTGACCTATTGTCAAGACAAAGGGCCAGCCTCCATTTTAGAGCAAAAACAGCATTAGAAGAACTTTTCTTGATGGACATCAAACCATAATCTGAATCTGAAACTAAATTGCGAGATGATTGCTTTAGATCAAGGGTGTCCAATCCTGCTCCTGGAGGGCCACTGTCCTGGAGAGTTTAGCTCCAACCCCAATTAAACACACCTGAACCAGATAATCAAGGTTTTTATGTGAAATGCATTTCTGACTTTCGGCTTAATATCCTATTGATGATTCAAAGCTACATTCAAAGTCATGTTATTTATCAATGATAAAGAACATGTGGCAACACCACATGTCATAAAAACTGTTGGGAAACATTACTTTTGATTAAATATTTCGTAAAAACCTTGTCATAAGAGCAAACTCATTACATTCAATTGATTTTTAACGTTTTGATTACTTTTGTGATACTTTTTTTTCCCCTCGTTAGCTGGCTTAGGGACCATTCGCACAGAACGCATATTTTCATTTGATTATGTGAAACGCAGAACAGTGGAATGGAAAAAACAAAGTCTCGAGATTATTTATTTATTTATTCATTTATTTTGAAGTTTAACTTAAATGACGATGTTTTTAAGAACACCATGTTGTGGGAGACTTTGCAAAAGACGAGTGCAACAGTCATAGACGTCCATCTAGCGCATGTTTAAAAATACATAGAAAACTGAAAAATATTGGAAAAACATGCATTCTATGAACTAGGTCTTAAATGCGGTCTCAAACTTTTTTCTTTAGATTGGGCTATTTCCCTTTTCATATAGACAAAAAAAAATGTCAAAAGAAAATCATGACAATTTGTTGCAAATTCTTAAAGGGTTAGTTCACTCAAAAATTAAATTTCTGTCATTAATTACTAACCCTCATGTCATTCCAGACCTGTAAGACCTTCATTCATCTTCAGAATACAAATTAAGATATTTTTAATGAAATCCGAGTTTTTTTAAAGATGAACAAAGGTCTTGAGGGTTTGGAACGACATGAGGGTGAGTAATTAATGACAGAAATTTTATTTTAGGTTGAACTAACCCTTTAAATTCTTATAAAATCTCATTTGTATGTTTTTGTGCGATCTGCTCTCGCCCATTTTGGGGTGGATTAGGGATGAAGCTTAATACTTGTTTTTGGAGAGAGATTAGTAAGGGTTTATTGTCATTCCAGCCATATACAGGTATAGAGGGAAACAAAATGTCATTCAAATCCTACATTTTCACAAAAATTCTCATAAAATTACACACTTATAAAATAGCTAAATTTTCTTGTGAGATGGTGTTGATGTTTATCCACCTAACCTAGTTTGCATGTGTTAACATATTGTCAATACCAAGCAGAAATTTTTTTGTTGTTGTTGTCGTTTCTTTGCAACATTACATTTTGGAAACACTATCTTTGACCAAAATTGTTCATGCATCCCAGGTGGGAAAAAAAAGTACACTTCTATAATGTACTTAAAGTGCAATATTTTCGTGCACTAATTTTGTACTTAATATACTAAAAATTCTTCTTTAGTACTTCTTAAGAAAATCTTAAGAACATCTAAGTGAACTCAACTGTGCTATTTTGAGACACCATGAAATATGGACTAAAATGTGCTTTTAATATACGATCTCTGTATTAATTTTTGTTTTTCATATTTCATCGTGTCTCAGCACATGAGTACACTTAGATGTTCTTAAGATTATCTTAAGAAGTGCTATTTGTATATTAAGCACACGAATTAGTGCACGAAAATAGAGCACTTTAAGTAATTTATAGAAGTGTACTTTTTTTTGCACCTGGGATTGATCACCATGAAAATCTAATTATTTTGTCAGCTACAAATGGCAGTTTGTCAGAAAATAAAATGTGTTAATTTACTTGCAACTGTATTCGTAACATTAAATTGTTACCCCCAACACTGCCCATAACATCAGTCTTGTCCTTTTCTACACTTTCGTTCATTATGCCATAAGTGCCACATGTGTTTTAAAGAAAACCATGTCTGGAAATCTAGGTTGTTCTTGCTGGATTCACAAAGAGCATCGTTCAAACTGGCCTATTGTAGTGTGTCCTGTTTTTTCTTGCCCTGGGAAAAAGAAGAAAAAAACATCCCTTGAGCATATGGATGCCTGGTTTTCTAATCAGTAATGATAGAGTGGCTTTAGATGGAGAAACTCGCCCTTTCTAAACCAGACTTCTGTTCCTTTTTCCCTCCTCAGGTCTGATGGAAATCCGATCTGTCAGTGTGGGAGTTGTCGCCATCAAATCTGTCAGCACCGGCCTGTACTTAGCTATGTCCAAAAAGGGAACACTCTTCGGATCGGTAGGTACATTGAATGACAGTGTTTCAGCATCTTTTAGTATTAAAGGGTTAGTTCACCTTAATATTAAAATTCTGTCATCATTTACTCACCCTCATGTCGTTCCAAACCCGTAAGACTTTAATTCATCTTCGGAACACAAATTAATATATTTTTTATAAAATCTCACTTCAAAAACTTCATAAAGAGATGTTCATAAATTCATAAAAATAATCCATATGAATTCATAAGCTCATAAAAGTAATCCATATGAATTGAGTGGTTGAGTCAAAATTTTCTGAAGATACACAATCACTTTATATGATGAACAGATTGAATTTAGGCTTTTATTCACATATAAACATTGATCAGCAAACATAGACAGAAGCTTAACTGGACATGCTTGACACATGAGAACAAACCTCATTGGTTCTTGTGGAAGCTCAAACGTGCTGCATAACACATGAGAATGAACCTCATTGGTTCTCATACGTCAAGCGAACATGCTTGAGCTTCTGTTTACCATAACTGATGTGTGAGTTGATGAATGTTTATATGTGAATAAAAGGCTAAATTCAATCTTTTCTGTTTCTAAAGTAATCGTGTCTCTTCAGAAAAATTGGACTAAACTGGTCAATTCATTTTACGGTTTCTTTAAGAACTCAAATTGGTAGCTATCAATGGAGGGACAGAAATCTCTCAGATTTTATTAAAAATATCTTCATTTGTGTTCCGAAGAGTCTTACGGGTTTGGAGTAAATGATGACAGAATTTAAATTTATGGATGAACTAACCATTTAATGTTTTTGCACTTTTGAAACAAAAATGTGCGAAAAAGGGTCATTCCGTGAATATCCTGGAACTGATATTTGGACTTTTAATATAGTAATTTAACTCAAACGTGGTCATTATAGGATGGTTTCGAATCTGCAGTGTCTTACTGTTTTTGTGAAGTTAGTGCGTGCCACCAGACAGTTGTTTGTGGCTTGTTTAATGAAGACGCCCCATTGCATAGTGCGTTTTAACTGCCCTCTGAGAAATCTCACCCTGGCAATCTGTCACCCAGCCATGATAAGATGGCTTACAGATGTCTATATCTATTCTCCGATCCCCAGAGTAAACATGACAAACCTTGGGAATCACTCGAGGCCTGAGCACCCTTCTTTTCTCACCCTTTTGAATTATTATTAGTCACATTCACTCATTCCACAGTGATCTTATCGGACTGTAGGCTAAAGCTGCCTCAACCAGGGCTCTAAGTGTTAATGTCATCATCCTTTTTGTCCTTTTCAAGTTAATAGTTTTATCCAGCTGTGGCATAGTGGCAAAGCTCTTTTGGCTTCGTCAGGCAGCTTTTTGAGCCCATGCGAGACGGTGATGGTTGATTTACAATGACAGGCTGGTTGAGATAAATGCAAATGCGTAATGGGTACACAATGGGATGTTTGGAACATTACTCACTCTCAGATTTCTCAGGACATAAGCACATATTCTGGATTTGGGGATCCAAATGTAGAGCCATTGACAATGGAAAAATTGAAAATGGCTGACCTGAAAATTGGGGTGTGGGGTGATTACAGAAGTGGAAAGCTCACAATTTGCTGTTTAAGAAAGTAATTTTTTTTTTGCCATATGGTACTGCCCTCTTAAAAAGAACCTAAACTACTGTAAATATTTGCAGGTCAGATACAACCCCAGCTGCAAGTTCAAAGAACGCATCGAAGAGAACGGCTATAACACCTACGCCTCCCTGCGCTGGAAGCACAAGGGGAGGCAGATGTTCGTGTCGCTGAACGGCCGAGGGAAACCACGCAGAGGCCACAAAGCTAGACGGAGACACCCATCTACTCATTTCCTCCCTATGCTGCCCACATAGCTGGACTTTTCCGCATGAGCAATGCTATGCCATCTGCATTTGATGGGGACTTATTAAATGTTATTAAGTTCTTGTTTGTCTGTTTTTGTTTTGTTTGTTTTTTCTGAGTACTGTCGCACAGTACATTAACTTATTACTCTGTCTTCTGGCTCAATTTAAGACCCAGTAAAGTTTAAAACAAGGCTGTTAATATGATGTACAGGTTATGTATTAATGTTATTGTTGAGTTAACTAGGCATTTACTGCATGTATTTGTACTCCTATTATGGTCGATTTCTGACAGACATCACCAACCTAGTCTCACTGGAAAAACGTGCCTCTACCTACATTTTTGCAAAACTCCAAAACCTATACGTACAATTCATCGGAGTTTCCAGCTGGAACGAACACTAGTGGAAGCTTTTATTCCTTTTCATAGAAATTTTTATCTATAATAAAATACTTTTAACACTAGAAATGTCTTTTACTTAAGACAAAGAAACACTCAAAAAAAACAAAAAAAAAACTTTTACCATATTGCATGATTTGTAGGCTAATTCATTTTAATGTTTACATCACATAACTAGCTTCGTACCATATGGGATCAGTCAATAAAGACATTATTAGATATATAAGATATTATTAATTTATTTATCTAGGACACATTAAATTGATCAAAAGTGACAGTAAAGGCATAATGTAAGAAAAGATTTCTGTTTGAAATGAACTTTTCATTCATTAAAAATCCTGAAAAAAAATGTATCACGTTTTCCACAAAAATATTAAGAAACACAATGGTGTTCAACATTGATAATAATAAGAAGCAATGCTTCTCGAGCACCAAATCAGCATATTAGAATGATTTCTTAAGAATTATGTGACACTGCAGTGTTGACACTCCAGAGTTGGACCAGTTAGGGTGAACAAGAATCGGCCCAGTGCTTTACAGCCGTAACAAATATACATGTGCCAGAGTGATCTACGGGCCACAATCGACCTGGTTAACACACACCGATGCCGAGTCTGAGCCGCAGGCACCGCGGGGCAGCCGAGCTCGGGCCAATAACTAAATGCTATCTGGGTGATGACTGCAATGATACTGAAAATTCAGCTTTTCCAATACAGGAATAAATGACATTTTAAAATATATTACAATAGAAAACTTGCTTTTGCTTACACTGTCGGTAGGATTTAGTATACGTTTTATTCATTTCAAAATCGACAGAGAATTAACCTTTCAGTGCCTCACCTGACAATTTATTTCCGAACTGCTGTGATACATGCAAGCAGCAACTAATGTTTCCACAGTCACATTCGTTTGTTCCGGCTAAAACTGAACTCGCTATTAGTGCTATTTCATTTGGGAAATGCAGTGATACATGCAAAAAGCAACGTAATATCATTTTGCAAAAATATCGCCACGGGCTAATATCTTTCATGAGACTGGGTTGGACATCACATCACGATTGGTGACTGCATTTTTGAAAAGCAACTGCTGGAGGCGGTTGTTTGAAAATTTTAAAAAAAAAGGTCCACAACACACCGTTGCATCTTAAAACATGAACTTGGAAACTACAGTTAAATCTCAAATGTATTTCTTGTGATTGGAATGATTTAACAAAAAGAAACATATTTCATTTACATGCAATGTGAAGGGAACATACAACTAATTGGTTACACCACAGATAGACAAAAAGTCAGGTAAATGCAAACAGATTCAGTACTCAGATCAACTTTTAGTATAACAGACTTCCTGTAACGCTCTGAAAAGATGTTTTTATATCCATGTGTTCTTCTGTCACATTAACATTTTTCACAACTTGTCGCAAATTAGAACATTTAATATATTTCGACCTTTTGAACTCCAGTGTTGGGTTGTGATGTTATTGTCTATGTTTTGTCCTTCATAACTTCAGTCTGCTCCATGTATCGGTGAGAATCTGGCTCCCTCCACGTGCCATTGACCACAACTGCATGTTCTGCCTACTAATGATCAGCATCAGCTGCTGAGTGGTTAGCCGTGGCAGAAAGTCCAAAGATGCCTTCCAAAAAGGCGGAATTCTAGCCGCGCTAATGGAAGCTTCATCTGTTTGAGTCAAAACAGGGGTCTGCTTTCACCTGTTGCTGGCAGTCGCTAAAAAGCTCCGGAGAATTCTATGCCCATCTCGCCTGTTAGTCAAAAAGTAAAAGGATTTTATTCACTGTGTGAAATGTTGGTTGACATTTTGTATAGTTATATGTGTTTGAACAAGGAGATGAAACTAATGGGGTATGCTGAGGTATTTGCGTTTATATTGCGTTACAAGAGTGCTGTGGTTTATTAGCCTCATTGATTCTCGTCTTATTTGCAGGTTTAATGACAACAAAAATCCTTAATGCTACTACTACTGACATAATGATCCAACAAAACCTCATGAATCTTGGAAGACCGTAAAAAGCTCTATTCATAAGGAAAGTAATGCAATGTAGAAGGCAAAAGGATCTTAGAGGGTTTTTCTGCCTGATAATAATTGCACAAAGAATATTTATTTGCTATCTTGTAAAAACATCTATGTTCTTGTGCTTAGAGTTCAGAAACCAGTATGCTGATCTGAAGAACCTATAATGCAACAACAAGAACTTTTTAATCCCCCCCCCAAAAAAAGTGTTGCTCAATTCAAGAGTCTCAAACAGCCAAAAAAAGGTTCTTGATATAGGATTCTTTGTTGGACCTAGAATGTCAAAATGAAAGGATAATTGACCGCCACACTAGAGGAACATGTTGAAGAATATCTAAGATCTAACACTTTGAAGGTCTCTTAAATCTCAAATATCCTATTTCTGTGCTCAAGTTTCTTCCAAATATATTTCAAGTACCTTGAAGCCTTTCCCTTATGATAGGTTTCTGGGAAGAGACATTGATGTTACCAAAAGTCTTGCAGGAATCTATGAGTTTCTCTTTATTTTAAGCCCTGTAGATATTTCATAGTAAAAATAATCTTGCAGTTACATTTTCAGAACATGCTTAAAAACTAAAAAAGAGGGTATTTGCTTTAAGATACCATTTAGTATGAATATACATGTGAGCAAAGCTTCATAGAAACACCAACTTTCTATCATGCAGGAACATTATATCCACCTTTAATCTAGTCTCTCCATCATCTAAAGAGTAAAAGCACTTTACCTTTCTTCCTTTCTCTCTCCCCGAGCTACAGCCCAGGAATTCAGGCTGTAGTGCAGAGTGTCTGTTTATGCCAGTTTTTTGCTTGAAAGACACAGAAAGAAACATAAAGAGGAGCCTGTAATTATCATTGTTGGTCTACTGTCCTGTCAGTTCGCTCGCCAGAGAGACCGGAGTGATCTTTTGGCAGCACTAGGACGAAAGATCAAAGCTGTGGACCTTTGATCAATGCTAAAACAACCCGCAAAACGTCTCTGTGGAAAATCAGGATGGAATGCCTGAGAAAAAAAAGAGGACAAGACCCTGGAAAGCTTGGCGAAGACATCTTCTGTCTTCTTCCATTTTTAGACATGATGGCAGTTTGATTGTTCATATTTTGTGTCTTTAAAGATGGTCAAATAGTGATGAATAATGTTTTGATGTAATAGATTAGAGAATTTCAAAGACAGTGAGCTTTTCAATTATATTGTGTTTATATATATATATATATATATACACACACACACACTTGTGCATAACCACAACCAGACCAGGCATAACATTATGACCACTGACAGGTGAAGTGAATAACACTGATTATCTCTTCATTACGGCACCTGTTAGTGGGTGGGATATATTAGGCAGCAAGTGAACATTTTGTCCTCAAAGTTGATGTTTTAGAAGCAGGAAAAATGGGCGAGCATAAGGATTTGAGCGAGTTTGAAAGGGGCCAAATTGTGATGTCTAGACGAGTGGTCAGTATCTATCAAAACTGATCCAAGGAAGGAACAGTGGTGAACCGGCGACAGGGTCATGGGCAGCCAAGGCTCACTGATGCACGTGGGGAGCGAAGGCTGGCCCATGTGGTCTGATGGGATGAGGTCAACAGCCTGATGGGGTGAGGTCAACAGATGAGCTACTGTCAAATTGCTCAAGAAGTTAATGCTGGTTCTGATAGAAAGGTGTCAGAATACACAGTGCCTCGCAGTTTGTTGCGTATAGGGCTGCATAGCCGCAGACCAGTCAGGGTGCCCATGCTGACCCCTGTCCACTGCCGAAAGCGCCAACAGTGGGCATGTGAGCATCAGAACTGGACCACGGAGCAATGGAAGAAGGTGGCCTGGTCTGATGAATAAAGTTTTTTACATCACGTGGATGGCCGATATTTGCGTGTGTTTCGATTTCCTGGGGAACACATGGCACCAGGATGCACTATGGGAAGAAGGCAAGCTGGCGGAGGCAGTGTAATGCTTTGGGCAATGTTCAGCTGGGAAACCTTGGGTCCTGCCATCCATGTGGATGTTACTTTGACATGTACCACCTATCTAAGCATTGTTGCAGACCATGTACACCTTTTCATGGAAACAGTATTCCCTGGTGTCTGTGCGGCCTCTTTCAGCATTAGAATGTGGCCTGCCACAAAGCAAAAATGGTTCATATATATGTATATATACCAATCAGGCATAACAATATGACCACCTTTCTAATATTGTGTTGGTCCCCCTTTTGCTGCCAAAACAGCCCTGACCCATCGAGGCATGGACTCCACTAGACCCCTGAAGATGTGCTGTGGTATCTGGCACCAAGATGTTAGCAGCAGATCCTTTAAGTCCTGTAAGTTGTGAGGTGGGGCCTCCATGGATCGGACTTGTTTGTTCAGCATATCCCACAGATGCTCGATTGGATTGAGATCTGGCAGATTTGGAGGCCAGGTCAACACCTCAAACTCATTGTTGCGCTCCTCAAACCATTCCTGAACCATTTTTGCTTTGTGTCAGGGCACATTATCCTGCTGAAAGAGACCACAGACAACAAAGAATACTGTTTCCATGAAAGTGTGTACATGGTCTGCAACAATGCTTAATTAGGTGGTACATGTCAAAGTAACATCCACATGGATGGCAGGACCCAAGGTTTCCCAGCAGAACCAAAGCATCACACTGCCTCCACTGGCTTNGTGGATGTTACTTTGTCACGTACCACCTATCTAAGCATTGTTGCAGACCATGTACACCTTTTCATGGAAACAGTATTCCCTGGTGTCTGTGCGGCCTCTTTCAGCATTAGAATGTGGCCTGCCACAAAGCAAAAATGGTTCATATATATGTATATATACCAATCAGGCATAACAATATGACCACCTTTCTAATATTGTGTTGGTCCCCCTTTTGCTGCCAAAACAGCCCTGACCCATCGAGGCATGGACTCCACTAGACCCCTGAAGATGTGCTGTGGTATCTGGCACCAAGATGTTAGCAGCAGATCCTTTAAGTCCTGTAAGTTGTGAGGTGGGGCCTCCATGGATTGGACTTGTTTGTTCAGCATATCCCACAGATGCTCGATTGGATTGAGATCTGGCAGATTTGGAGGCCAGGTCAACACCTCAAACTCATTGTTGTGCTCCTCAAACCATTCCTGAACCATTTTTGCTTTGTGTCAGGGCACATTATCCTGCTGAAAGAGACCACAGACACCAAAGAATACCGTTTCCATGAAAGTGTGTAACAATGCAACAATGCTTAATTAGGTGGTACGTGTCAAAGTAACATCCACATGGATGGCAGGACCCAAGGTTTCCCAGCAGAACCAAAGCATCACACTGCCTCCACTGGCTTGCCTTCTTCCTATAGTGCATCCTGGTGCCATGTGTTCCTCAGGTAAGCGACGCACACGCACCCTGCCATCCACGTGATGTAAAAGAAAATGTGATCAGAGCAGGCCACCTTCTTCCATTGCTCCTTGGTCCATTTCTGATGCTCACGTGCCTACTATTGGTGCTTTCGGCGGTGGACAGGGGTCAGCATGGGCACCCTGACTGGTCTGTGGCTATGCAGCCCCATACTCAACAAACTGTGATGCTCTGTGTATTCTGACACCTTTCTATCAGAACTAGCATTAACTTCTTATCAATAAGCCTTGGCTGCCCGTGACCCTGTCACCAGTTCACCACTGTTCCTTCCTTGGACCACTTTTGATAGATACTGACCACTGCAGACCGGGAACACCCCATAAGAGCTGCAGTTTTGAAGATGCTCTGACCCAGTCGTCTAGCTCTTGTCTCACAAAATTTGGCCTTTGTCAAACTCGCTCAAATCCTTACGCTTGCCCATTTTTCCTGCTTCTAACACATCAACTTTGAGGACAAAATGTTCACTTGCTGCCTAATATATCCCACTCACTAACAGGTGCCGTGATTAAGAGATAATCAGTATTATTCACTTCACCTGTCAGTGGTCATAATGTTATGCCTGATCGATGTGTATATATATATATATATATAATCATATTGTATCATAGCAGGGGGTAACTAGACTCTGATAATCAATCCCTTGTAATCAATAACCATCTGCCACCACTTTTTTTTATTCAAATAAACCATTATAGTCTTGTAAAACCGATTAAGCAGCCTTATTCTCATTCTTCTCTCCTCTTTTCTTACTACTTGTAAGAATTATGTATTTTCCATCTGTTCCATTTATAAATGATATAAAGGACAGAAGAAAAACATATCTGCAAGATCAACATTTGCAACTAATAACCAGTGTCAATCACGAAGAGCTTGCTCATTTGGAGTCAAAAAATGAATAGAATCTAAATTCTCCTCAATTTGTAGAGGAAACTCATAGGGTTGCTTTGAAATTGATACAGCTTCATAGGCTATTCAATATTTCTTTACCTCCAAACTTCTTCTGCATTTAATTTTGGCCATCCTCTTTACTTACTTTGAGGCCAATGTGTTCATTACATATAGCATGATGGTTTTTTCAAGTCTGTCAAAGACCCTGGCATTACAGCATTGCATCTGTGCGAGACAGTTTGGGACGGCAGTTAAAATGAGTTGTTGCATGACTCTCGGGCTGAAAAAACACGGCTTTCAGAAACCCCTTGTCCTTTTCCTCTTGCGGTCGCTCTCTTTCTCTCAACCTTGGCAGTCACGACAAGATTCATCATAGCCTCGATTGTCATCACGTTGAGGATTAGGGTGTGTTGTCTGAAGCGACTGGACGTACATGAATCCTGGAGTGGTGTGCGTGCCTCGTGGCCCTCGTGAACCCCACCATGCCACTGTCGCGGTATGTGCCGCCAACACAAAGTCTTCCCTGACTTCTGCGCCATTTTGGCATTCCCAGAATGCCTGTGGGCAAGCCAAACGCTAGTGAGTGGGTTGAGCAGGCTGCCATGAGGAGGGGTTGCTGTCCATTGTTATAGGTTTTGGGCAGTATATTGGCTGCCATCCCAGTCAACATCGTGAGGTTGTCTTTGGCTTTTGAGCGGCTGGAAAAGGTGTAAGATGGGTTGGGGTTCTTACAGTGTTCAATTTTACTTCTTATTTTTAGTAATAGTTTTTGTCTTTTGATGAAAATATCCTTTAAATTTAGTCAGTATTTTGGCTTGTGATAGTCCTGAATTTTAGCCAGTTTGACTAAAATGGCATCCAGTTTTAGTTATTGAGAAAAGTATTTTAGCGCATAGGCTAATTAGTCTAAAACTGTAATTATTTAAAATTTCAAACATTTTAAATATTAGTTTAAACATGTCATGTCAAACATGTCAATGTTTTAAAAAACGTGAAACTGTGCTTGTAAAAAAAACAAAAAAAAACAACAACCTATGCCCCCCAAATAACGTTATAAGGAGTAGCCTACATTATTTAAGTAGTACATTATTGCAATTTGCAATTCTTTATTCATTGTCCCTATTCTAGCGCGTTGTTACTAAAAGAGCGTATTCGTGACGTGACTTACACATTGTCACGTAACCTAATTTAGTTCAAGTTCTCGTATGCATTTGCGTCATATAGAAGTAAGTTATGTTACATTTATGTTTACTGATGTTCAGAGAACGCAGCTCAAATGAGTCGATTACTTGTAATGTCTTCGATAATATTAATTTACCTGTTAACAGCAGGCGTTAAGAGTTATCGGGTAAATAATAACTAAAACATTTTAGTCCGTAATTCCTTTGGCGGGATGAACACTGGCGGGAATCCTCAACCATGCCAAGCTGCTGTTTGCAATTGTGTATGAGAAAGGTAGGCCTAGGTTAAATATTCTGTCTTCTCTCACCGTGGTCTGGACTGCATATTTCTCAACAGCTCAAACGTTGTATTTTCCCTCACTGAATGTTTAAAGTTTTAATGTTTTTAAAGGTTTTAATCAGTTTCTTTTCCTTCAATCCAACACATTTGTAAAATAAGCATGTCTAGCCATGAACAGGCAATTTATTTTGGACTCTTTCCATTGGGTTGGTAAGTATCAGACTCGCTGAGCGCACTAGCCAATAGGCTTCAACGCTCTGTCATTATTTTCTCTGACAATGAAGATAACTTGATACTAATAATGGCTGTATCAGATGCACATGCTGGTTCCATCTGGTTTGTAAAGTCAAGTCAAGTCACCTTTATTTATATAGCGCTTTTTACAATGCAGATTGTGTCAAAGCAGCTTTACAGTGATAACTGGTATATCATTTTGGCTGCATAGCAGCTCTTAAAGAAAATGGTGTCAATGCAGGCAGATCAAAGCACTGTTGAATATCAAATGTCCAGTGTCCCCAACTAAGTCAAGTCAAATTTATTTATATAGCGCTTTTTACAATTGGTAATTGTTTCAAAGCAGCTTTACATATTAGAAGCACAGAAAAAAGNCAAACAGATGTTAAAATGGAGAAAAAACCTTGGGAGAAACCAGGCTTAGTCGGGGGGCCAGTTCTCCTCTGGCGAACAGTGCTTTGTTACGATTCAGGTAGCTATCATGATCCAATGGGACCGCAACATTCAAAGTATTTATTCCAGTTCCATCCAGTTGAGGATCATATTCATACTTCAGGGCTGCGTTGTGGTCGTGTCAAGGCGCAGGTCCTCGATCTTACTTGAATACGGCCCGGATCCAGTTGACTACGGAAAAAAAAAAGAGAGACTAATATTAGCGTAGATGCCATTCTTCTTCTGATGTAACAAATACATCTAGTGTTATAGGAAGTGTTCCCTGTTCCGGCTGACCTAATTTATGCAGCCTNGATAAGCAGAGAGACTGATATTAGCGTAGATGCCATTCTTATTCTGATCTACAGGTATATCTAGTGTTATAGGAAGTGTTCTCGGTTCCGGCCGACCTAATTATTGCAGCGTAACAATCCTTTAACGGATTTGAAAAAATGTTTATGTATTGATAATGTGTTATGTGTATGCAAGAGCAAAGAGATGTGTTTTTAGTCTAGATTTAAACTAAGCAAGCCAAAGGCGACAGCGGCAAGGAACTCAAACTCCAACAGGGGACATCAGGTGGTAAACAGGTGGCAAACAGATGTTAAAATGGAGAAAAAAACCTTGGGAGAAACCAGGCTTAGTCGGGGGGCCAGTTCTCCTCTGGCGAACAGTGCTTTGTTACGATTCAGGTAGCTATCATAAGTCCAATGGGACCGCAACATTCAAAGTATTTATTCCAGTTCCATCCAGTTGAGGATCATATTCATACTTCAGGGCTGCGTTGTGGTCGTGTCAAGGCGCAGGTCCTCGATCTCACGTGAATACGGCCCGGATCCAGTTGACTACGGTTAAAAAAAAAGAGAGACTAATATTAGCGTAGATGCCATTCTTCTTCTGATGTAACAAATACATCTAGTGTTATAGGAAGTGTTCCCTGTTCCGGCTGACCTAATTTATGCAGCCTAACAATCCTTTAACGGATTTGAAAATATAAATATTTAATGTGTTATGTGTATGCCAGGTTAAAAAGATGCGTTTTTAGTCTAGATTTAAACTGACAGAGTGTGTCTGCTTCCCGAACAATGCTAAGAAGATTGTTTCAGAGTTTAGGTGCCAAATAGGAGAAGGATCTACTGCCTGCGGTTGATTTTGATATTCTAGGTATTATCAGCTGGCATGAATTCTGAGATCGCAATAGACGTGAAGGACTATAATGCTTTAAGAGCTCGCTCAGGTACTGGGGAACTAAACCATTTAGTGCTTTATAAGTAATTAGCAAGATTTTAAAATCTATACGATGTTTAACAGGAAGCCAATGCAGTGTTGACAGAAATCGAGCGCAGCGTTAGTTCAGTCAGGCCACATAGGCATAGTGCTGCGACCAGCTGATGCGGTCAGCTGTCAAATCGCTCCAATCACTACCATTCTCCTATTAGACACGAGACATATATACGTGGCATTACTGCTCGGTAAGTATGCTCAAACTGCTCGCATCCCTCCCTCCCGGCTGGCATGGACCTCACTGCTGAGAGACACTCACTCTCATAACCAAGCTACAGTATAGATGTCCGCCTGCCATATCTACATGATTACCATGTTCGCTTTTAAAGACATTACTAAGTGTCTTAATTGTCTATGTATTTCCAAGCTGATGGTTCCGGGGGTTAATGTTAAAGCTCTTGTATGTTCAATTAATTTTGGAGCAAGAACCCCCGTAAGGAACCATACCGCCAATGATAAATTGTGTTCAATAAACTCAAGTAACTTGCCAAAGTGGTCCTGTCTGAACTGGGCTAATATGGTCATACTTCCTAGTTCTAGTAAGAACTCTAGCTGCTGCATTTTGTACGAGCTGTAGTTTATTTATCAAGCGAGNTCCCGGCTGGCATGGACCTCACTGCTGAGAAACACTCACTCTCATAACCAAGCTACAGTATAGATGTCCGCCTGCCATATCTACATGATTACCATGTTCGCTTTTAAAGACATTACTAAGTGTCTTAATTGTCTATGTATTTCCAAGCTGATGGTTCCGGGGGTTAATGTTAAAGCTCTTGTATGTTCAATTAATTTTGGAGCAAGAACCCCCATAAGGAACCATACCGCCAATGATAAATTGTGTTCAATAAACTCAAGTAACTTGCCAAAGTGGTCCTGTCTGAACTGGGCTAATATGGTCATACTTCCTAGTTCTAGTAAGAACTCTAGCTGCTGCATTTTGTACGAGCTGTAGTTTATTTATCAAGCGAGCAGAACAACCACCCAGTAGAGCATTACAGTAATCTAGCCTTGAGGTCATGAACGCATGAACTAACTGTTCTGCATTTTTCATTGAGAGCATATGTCGTAGTTTAGATATATTTTTAAGATGGAAGAATGCGGTTTTACAGATGCTAGAAACATGGCCTTCAAATGAAAGATTGGTATCAAAGAGCACACCCAGGTTCCTAACTGACGACGAAGACTTAACAGAGCAGCAATCAAGTGTTAGACAGTATTCTAGGTTATTACGTGAAGAAGTTTTTGGTCAAAAAATTTGAATCTCTGTTTTTTCTGAATTTAGTAGTAGGAAATTACTGGTCATCCAATTTTTTATATCAGCTATGCATTCCGTTAATTTTGTGAATTGGTAAGTTTCGTCAGGGTGCGAAGAAATATAGAGCTGGGTATCATCAGTGTAACAGTGAAAACTAATGCCGTTTCCTAATGATATCTCCCAAGGGTAGCATGTACAGAGTGAAAAGCAACGGTTCTAGAACTGAGCCTTGCGGTACTCCATATTGAACTGATAACGGTCAGATAAGAATGATTTGAACCATGACAATGCAATTCCACTAATGCTAACATAATTTTCAAGTCTATTTAAAAGAATGTTGTGATCGATAGTGTCAAATGCAGCACTAAGATCCAATAACACTAATAGAGAGATACAACCACGATCTGATGATAAGAGCAAATCATTAGTAACTCTAATGAGAGCAGTCTCAGTACTATGGTACGGTCTAAATCCTGATTGGAAGATACTATTTCTTTCTAAAAAGGAACATAGTTGTGATGATACTGCCTTTTCTAGTATTTTTGACAAAAAAGTGAGATTTGAGATCGGCCTGTAATTGACTAATTCTCTAGGATCAAGTTGTGGTTTTTTAATAAGAGGTTTAATAATAGCCCGCTTAAAACTTTTTGGTACGTATCCTAGTGATAAAGACGAATTAACGATATTAAGAAGAGGAGCTATGACCTCTGGAAGCATCTCTTTCAATAGTTTAGTCAGTATAGAGTCTAACATACATGTTGTTGATTTTGATGATTTAACAAGTTTAGACAATTCTTCCTCTCCTTGAATTTTTCCTCAGGGACACTACGGTGACGCGATACTGTAGTAGACTGTTGCATGGTTATAATTTTCTCTCTAATATTGTCAATCTTGCAAGTAAAGAAGTTCATAAAAGTTATTACTGCTGTGCTGTTTGGAAAGTTGAAGCTTTATTTCTTGTTAATTTAGGCACTGTATCAAATAAATACCTAGGGTTGTGTTTATTTTCTTCTAACAGATTTGAAAAATAGGCAGATTTTCAGGGTGCCATGGCGGATCGGGAGCTTCAGGACGCTATAGCGGGTCAGAGACTTCAGGATGCCATGGTGGTGCGGTCTCCCCCCACACACACACACACAAATTTCTTTGGGAGGATCTATGCATCCCTGGACTGGAGCGGACTCTGGAGCTGACTCGGGGACTGGAACGGAGTCTAGAGCTGACTCGGGGACTAAAGCCATCACTGGACTCTGGTCATGGGCTAAAGCCATCACTGGACTCAGGTCACGGGTGGATTCAGGGGTTGGAGAAGACACAGGAGCAGATTTAGGGACTGAAGAAGACTCTGGAGCGAACTCAGGAACTGGAGAAGATACTGGAGCGGACTCAGGGGCTGGAGAAGACACTGGAATGGACTCAGGGGCTGGAGAAGACACTGGAGTCTGGTCAGGGATGGACTTTGGCTTTGACCAGAAGTAGATCAGCCATAAGTCGTCCATTAGCTCTGGAGAGGAGTTGGGCATGGCAGCCATTCTGGCTGAGGGCTCATTTTCGGCGGCAGCCATCTAGACCGAGGGCTCAGGCGTGGCGGCGGCCATCTTGACACAAGGCTTAGGGGTGGCGGCCATCTTGAGTGGTGGCCATCTTGCGACGAGGCTCTGGGATGGCGGCCATCTGGACCTCTGAATTGAGGATGTGGGGAAGTGCCTGAGGGCAGAAATGGACTTATTTAATGGAGGGGTATGTGGACGAATGGTATCCTCATCCAGGCCCATCAGAAAACAAGCACTAAGGGAAGCATCAGGCCAGCCCACCCGACAAGAGAGCTCAGAAAACTCCTCCACATACCTCTCCAACGGACGACCATTCTGCCTTAAACCACACAGGCGGTCCTCAGCCGAGATGATGTTGTTGTGGTCGGCGGGATCAAATGGGAGGAGAATAAGGCCCATGGTGCTACTGTTTGTCACAGTGTGGGTCCGGTCTTCTGTTACGGACAGATACTTGGGAACGCTGGAGACAATCATGGGAGTAGTCCTTCGTATGAACGAGACCAGACAACTGAGTGAGGTGAGTGGTGTGCTTAAGTAGGAGCAGTGATGGTGCAGATGAGGAATAGGTGCATATGATTACCAATCAGGAGAGGTGATGGTGAAGTGTGGGAGGATGATAGGAAATGGAGTTCTTGGACAGACGGAGACTGTAGCTGTGTCTCATTTCAAAGGCTGCGTCCTCCGGAGGTCGCATTTGAAGGTTGCACGTCATTGAGGCTGTATCGTTTCAGAAAAGTAAGTAGGACAAGTAAATACATTTTCTTTTCAAATTACTTTACAAATTTATTAATAATTTCATTCATTTGCTGAGAGCGCAACGAGGCTGCCGTGAACGCGTTGGCATAACAACGATATACTTCCTGTTTCCTTTCCTGCCTGTGTGTCCTACGAAGGACGTCTCATTTAATTCTGGCTAAGGACACTCCATATACCGCATCCTTCACAGGATTCGTCCTCTTGAGGCTGAGACAGCTGTGTCTCATCTCGAAGGTTGCGTCCTCCGTAGGTCGCATTCAAAGGTTGCATACGTCATTGAGGCTGTATCATTTCAGAAAAGTAAGTAGGACACTCTGAATGCGACCTTCGAATGCGTCCTTCTTTCACAGGAATTCGGAGGATGCATGAGAAGTATCCTTCGCTGCTGCAGATAGCCCACAATCCTTTGCGTCACTGTTAACAACCGTTATTTATTTGAAAAATTTAAAAAAATAAAATAGCGGCCACGGCAGATGTATATGTACGTACAAGTGAAGATGTGGTGTTTAAATGTAAGTAGTTTCAAGCTTGTTTTTGTTTTAAACTTTGTTCTTCTTAATATCTTCCTCCTTTGTCTCAGCAACAGATATCTGTTGTACATACACCACAGCTCCTCAAGCATTACCTAAAATAAAACAAGTGAATACATTTTCTAATCAAATTACTTTCCAAATGTACAAATAATTTTCATTCATTTAACTGTTGTGAGAGCGCAATGACACGGCTGTGAACGTGTTGGCATATCAACGTGATACTTCCTTTTTCCTATCCTGCCTGTTTGTCCTACGAGGGGCGTCTCGTTTAATTCTGGTTAAGGACACTCCGTATACCGCATCCTTCACCGGATGCATCCTCCTTCGAAATTAAATTAAATGAGACACAGCTTGTGACATCAATACGTAATCAGATTACTTTTTTGATGTAATGAGTAAAGCAACGCATTACAAGTAACACGCATTACATAATCAGATTCTACTTTTCTAATGTAATGAGTAAAGTAATGCATTACAAGTAACGTACATTATGTAATCACATTACTTTTTTGATGCAAATGCAAATTACATTCTAATAACACATTTATTTACAGCCAAAAAAGTTACTGCAGATTTAGTATTTTCATGACAACAGTCAGAGTAATAGTAAATTGTAGCTGAAATATAGCTATTTACATGATGTCCAATTTAATAGACAGATGATTAATCATAATGTCCTGTCAATCTAAAATCAGTACTTGGAAAATTTAACAATGACATGACTTCTTAGATGTTACTTGATTTTTTTTTTTTTTACCTGCAAGAGTCTCCTAGGATAGAAGGAATGGATGCTTATTCTGGATAAACTTGACATTTCTGGTCATCTTGGTTTGGAGAAAGAAATCCGCATACAACGGCTTGCCACTTGGTGGCAGTGTATAGGATGATGCACTAGTGTCCGCTGTAGTGGTTGATATGCAACTGTGCAATCAAAACCCATGCATACACAAGAAATGGCTGTCCACTGTAGCGACTCTATGTGTGAAAGAGTTAAAAAAATAAAATACTGATATTTATACAATCAGAATCATAACTATCCAAATAAGTTAAAATAAAGGAAATCAATACTAAGAGAAAAAAAGAAAGTAGTTGTAAATAGTATGCACAATTTTGGGGGGCAGTTTATACTTTTATGAAGGCATTTGTTTTACTTAAACCATATAAAAGACACAGTATGCTGTGCACTGATATATCAGATACTTCAAACTCATACTACACTAGTAATAATGAAATACAGTATATCGGTATAATGAATATTATAATATTTTTTGCATCCATTTTGACATTTTTGCAGAGGTGGAAAGTCCAGGGGTCAGAAAGTAAAAGTCCTGCCATATTTTTATTCCACCCAATGAAGTAGTGTAAAAGTTAATAAGATAATTAAGTGATTAATTGAGTGATGATTGGCCATTATTGAAGACACCTGATGATAACAAGCAGAATCACCAAAGAAGAAAAATCACAATTTTTAAGTCACCATCATAGAGATTAGGGTTTGCTTTAGTTGAGATCTTGACCCTTGACTCTTTAATATTAGGTTTTATTTGGCAGCTTAACTGATGATCAGGTGATGTTGGTTATGTTTTCACCTAATCATTATTTGACCTGAATCAAAGAGTATAGAACCCAAGAGGCGACACTTTGATATTTTTTGGGCCCCTAGATGGCGCTCCGGTAGCACGGCCACCATTATGGGGTGAAAATACTAATGGGACCATAGAATCCTTCACATCTTACACACCCAAAATCGTCGAATTTCACTGACAAATCAGAAGCGCAATAGAACAGTTTTTTTTTATTAAGTCACCAGTAAATTGTATGGCTCCTACAGTAAATGTTGTATTGTCTTATATATGTTTTATTTTACCAGTTGTGGAATCCAATCATTCATCCATCTGAGGTAACGTAGTTAGCCTACTTTATTGAGTATTTTATGCAACTTTACACATTTATTTATAGTAAATTAATAATTAATAAATATAAGATCATCATGTTTGCAGTGAACAATATATTTCAGACCTAGTGGAGTAATAATAGGTCTGAATTTAAATACAGTATATTGTTCGTTTTAATGGATCACGCTACAAACATAAGGATCTTATAAAATACATAATGCATTGCTGTGTCTGTTATCGCATAATTCACACTTTTGGACACTTTTGCTTTAACCCTTTGATGCACAAGCTATGAAAACCCCTTCTAATGCACAACATGGGTCAAAAATGACCCGTATTCATTTCCTATGTAATTTCAATCATGGTTCAGTGTTTCTTTGCTGAACCTTTAAAAGAAATGTATTTTATCATTTATTTATTCCAGGTATTCCTTAAATATCTTGTTTTTGATTGTCAAAAATCATTATGTTCATTTTTTCTCTCTTACTTTATAAACAAACACAGTTTTTGTATGTCTACATCAATTTTACACAATGGGTCTAAAATGACCCGTATTCATTTCCTATGTTATTTCAATCATGGCTGAGTGTTTCTTCGCTGAATCTTTAAAAGAAATTTATTTTATCATTTATTTATTTCAGGTATTCCTTAAATATCTTGATTTTGATGTTCACTAATCATTGTGTTTATTTTTTCTTTCTTTTTTTATAAACAAACACAGCTTTTGTATTTCTACATCAATTTTACACACATGGGACAAAAATGACCCATATAGAAACCTTTGCGAATATTCGCAAGTAGAACTGAGGTGGATGATGACATCACTGTAAAAAAAGCTGAAAGTATACTTTGCGCACAGTCGAACGCAATTTAAATGTGTATGTGCAACCTGCACATACAAAGTTACAGAAATCCGGCGGAAATTATAAAAAGTTACAAAAATCTGTATGCTGACCCTCGCGTACGCATAAAAAGGGAAGTATACTTTGGCCTTTAGAAAGGTTTTTGACACACAAAAAAATTCATTCAAAAAGAAAGGACAAATTAAAATAAGGATTTTTTTACTGAGTAATACCTAATAAATGATGAAATTAATTTATTGTAATATATGCAATATAGAAAATTACTCATTCTGGTCACTTTAGACCCGTGTTGTATATGTCCAAAACTGTTACTTTTCAGGAACACTGACAGACATAAAGGGTGACCAATTGCGTTGATTTATGACAAAAAATAAAAAAATTATGAAATATATAGCCTAATATATTAAATATAATAAGTCTTACATCCATCAAATATACAAAAGTAGCCTTGATAAGATGTGAAATGTGTGGCAGATGAACAGTTGTCTGCAGTAAATATGTTCCTTGCAAAAATCTGCAAATATTAAAGATTTCTATATGGGTCATTTTTGACCATGTGTGTAAAACTGATGTAGAAACTGTTTGTTTATAAAGTAAGAAAGACAAAATAAACATAATTATTTGTAGAAAATCAAAAACAAGATATTTAATGAATACCTGGAATAAATAAATGACAAAATACATTTCTTTCAAAGATTCAGTGAAGAAACACTCAGCCATGATTGAAATAACATAGGAAATGAATACGGGTCATTTTTGACCCATGTTGTGCATTAGAAGGGTAGTGATACAAAAATGATTTTTATTCAAAAAGTAAGAAATAAAAAATAAAAAATTGAGGATTTGTTATGATCCAAAACAAGTTAATTGAGGAATACCTGGAATACTGAATGATGAAATTAATTTATTGCAAAGATATAGAAAATAAAAACCGGGTCATTTTTGACCCATGTTGTGCATCAAAGGGTTAACAGACATTAGACAAAACTGCAAAATCAAGCTGTTATATTCATATATGTATTGTCCAGCATTCCCAATTTTTCTGATGCATATCCTTAATTTAATTTCACATGTTGTAATAATTCAGTGTTTATAAGCCTTTTAAAGAATTTTAACCCAAACTGACTGGGTTTCTAGAGAACAAAGGTTTAGTGAAAAAAATGGAAGACTTAAACACAAAGTCTGTAAAATAAAAAAGATTTGATGATCACTAGTGATAGTATTTTATTCTGTGTAGTCATCATTAAGATTTCAGCTTTAATGTAAGTTTTTTTAACAAAACAGCTGATATTGCCATAGAAACTAGTGGACTGCTGAGTCGCTTTCATCACAAAATGGCAGAAACGCAGGGCCGATGCTGGGCGCCGGTGTTGCAATGGAACGTTCTACTGAGTGTCACTTCTTGTTAGTATATATTCTTTGCCTGAATCACCAAACTTATTTAGAGTCCAATCTCTGAGTTAGATTTACAGCAGTTGTTACAGTTACAACAGCCCAAACAAATTCTAATATCAAAGAGTCAAGGGTCAAGAGCTCAACTAAAGCAAACCCTGATCTCAGTGATGGTGTCTTAACAATTATGGTTTTCTCCTTTGGTGATTCTGCTTGTTAACATCAGGTGTCTTCAATCATCACTCAATTAATCACTTAATTATTTCATTAACTTTAACACTGCTTCAGGGGGTGGAATAAAATTATGGCAGGACTTTTACTTTCTGACCCCTCGACTTTCCACCTCTGTTTTTTGTGTCACATCAGATTTGTTTATAGAGGCCTCTTCTGACAGAAAGAGTGTATTACAACATAAAAACCACGCTATGAAATTGTGCCCCCTGTAGGATTATGTGTGTAAATGAAACTTGTGCTGCGTCCCAATTTGCATTAAAATTAGACTTTTCTTCAAATTTTAGTGCTGATGTATGTCATGAAGCCTTTAAACCAGCCTTAATTAACTATTTTAATTATATATTGTACTGTATATATATTGGCTATATAGGGTGCGATTTGTGAAAAAAAATGTTTTTTTTTTTTTTACAAAAATCTTCTGATTTTACCTTGAGATTTGAAGTATTAGATAGCTTAGATATTTGCACCACTATTTACAATGACACTAATAATTCTTACTTTCTGATAGAAATGCAAAATCAATCGGTATAGTTATTAATAGAATAACGAGACACAACCCTCTACATTCAATCGCTTTTGGTCCCATTTATTTTTTATCACAGTGCATACTCATACAAACTTTTAGTCCAAAAGTGCGCACATTTGTAGAAATACACATTTACCTCAGATTTCATTAGATAGAATATAAGCCGGGCCGTATGCAGGGTTTCATAATTAGGTGAAGTCAGAAAATGTTGTTTGCTAGGGGGGTACGGGGGCATGCTCCCCCGAGAAAATTTAGATTTCCCTTGTGTTATATTATAAAAATAATTCAGCAGAGGCAGGGATACATAGAAGGGGGGAAATCAATTTTGTGTATGTATATATATATATACAAAAGTGGCCCTTGCATGAACTCATGTGCCTTAAAGAAACTTTGGACCTTGCTTTTTTCCACACACCAGTGTCATTATTGGTGCTTACCAGATGAGGTGCTTAAACATGAAGGTAACAAGTTTTGGTTTTAGACATAAGACCACAAGGATTTGAAAAAAAATTCCCAAGATGTTGACATCACAATGTGAGAAAGTCCCCACAAACAGTTACACTCTGCTTCTTCTGCAGACACTCAGTGTTTGTCGTCTTCATCATGACCATCATCATCTCTCTGCTCCTGTTGGACTCTCTGCTGCCACACCTGACCTTCGCTGGTGAGACTGATTATATAAAAGCATAGCCTACTGGTTTTTAATAATAATTCATTGGTATGTGCTGAATAAGTTACTGATAGCAGCATCTCTTTCATCTCATGTGAGTATAGTGATGAATGGCAAGGAGGCCAGCCCCCACTCCAGACCTTACATGGTTTCTATTCAGGAAAACTTTCAACATATCTGCAGCGGATTCCTAATTTCTGATCAGTTTGTGTTGACTGCCGCACATTGCCGAGACAAGTAAGACTTTTGTCTGAGCTAAAATCACGATTTTTCGTATTTATTTGTATAGCGCTTTTCACAATACATATCATTTCAAAGCAACTTTACAGAAAATGCACGTTTACATTACAATTTAGAGTAATCTGTTATCAGCGGTGACTGTGTCCAAGTAATGGGGTGAGTAAATTATCAGGAACATTTTATTTGAAAGTGGACTAATCCTTTAAAGCAATTACAAGTTGTGATCATGATTACAATACAGTATATAAGAATACAAAAAAGGTCTGCACTCTGAAGCAATTTAATTATGGTACACAGGAGATAAGATGTAGGTATTGATATATAGGTCTCAGCACCTAATTAGCTGGGAGAGCTCGGTGAATGCTTTGATTACAATACAGTATATAGAAAATTTGGCAGTGGTGCATGTTTATTGAGTTGAGGTGCAGTTAGTAGATCGTTATAGTTGCGCCGCCTCTACTGCCGTGGATCCGCTCCTCATCTACCAACCACTGACCACAATACAACTATTTATTTTTTCAAGTTGAGTGCAACGGTCGTTTAAAACAAATCGTTTCGCGAACAAATGATTCTGCGGTGGCTGTTACTGACTATTTAAATCTAGCGGGTTTGGTGTCTCGTGTTTCAAATCCAATGGTAGTGACTAATGACGATTCTCTCTGACCAATCAGTGTTTACCAATGCAGTGTTTAGAATTGTACAGTACGGTTAGGAGATTTTCGGTTTCGAAGGCGGAATTTTAGTTCACGTTGTATCAAGCACATTTAGTGGATTATTCCATAAAAGTAACTATCTGACTTATGCCTAAACTACAGTTGTTCACTTTGTTTATACCTAATGTTTTCATTAGTATGCACGTTTTGTACAGTAGTCTGTAAGACAGGCACTTCGTGTAACAGCAGAACAACCTTCAGCTATCGTCTACAATGAGTTGAGCCCGTTGTGCTCTTCCTTTGTACCTTGCGATATAACAACTGATATGTGTATCACTCTGGGGTCTGACGGTCACGCCGGCGATACATCGCGGTTTTTTTCTTACCAGTGTGAAAGAGACTCAAAATACTCCATCAATGTTGCACATATAATTAAGAGTTATACACCATTTTAATCTGTGGAATATCTTCTTTTATTTGTGTACACTCAGAGTAAAAACAAAATGTTGTGCTTTTTGTAAAATAAAGAAAACTAACATGATGCGTGATCTCTCGTCTCCCTCTGAACGAAGTCCAATCTGATAGTTCTCAGAAAATTAACTGTAACTTAGTGAATTCTAATGACAAAAAAATTACACTTATGTCAAAAGAAACGTTGAGATGTCAGCTTTTAAATCATTTAAGTCAAATCGAAAACAAACCTTCTGTGTTTATGTAATCTGTATGAGAAGAGAGCCATGTCAGAAGTCCGTGATTCAGCTCATTATCCACTAATGCGGCCACGCCCACGGAGGGAGCGCTATTCAGACGCAAATTCAGTCAATACAGGCAGACATCGTCTCTCAATCGTGTATTTATTATCTTAAAGTGTTTATCTGGAAATTAAAGCCATGGTGAGCTCTAGAAGACATACAGTTAGTTCCTGGTTCTCTTCTTCTTTATATGGATTTGTGGACTAAAGGTGTACAGAGCGCCCTCCGGCTGCAAGTATGAATTAAAAACACCATTCCTGAAATGTCCTCTTCTTCTTTAGAATAATTTGTGGACTAAAAGGTGTACAGAGCGCCCTCCGGCTGCAAGTATGAACTGAAAACACAGTTTCCAGCACTCATAGTGATGAGAATGAATAAATATAGAATAAATATTACTCCTCTGTATAGAAATTTGACATAAACATATAAGATTCATCAATATTTCTCCAAATGTACATGCTTTTAAGCTAAAAGCCTATATGAAATGCCATGGAGGTAACATAATTGTTCAGACACTGCATCACAGAAATGCATTATATTTTAAAGAATATAATAGAATACCATTATTTTAAATTGAGCTGAGACATGATTACAGAGGGTTTTTTTCACAGCCTACCTGACTGAAAGAGCTCATTAATATGCAAGTCATTTCAGCTCATTACAATTCAAATCTTTTGTCTTCTCAGGTGAGAATGAGCCATTATTCACGATCATTCACGCCTCCATGCATACTGTGTTCCTTGGCAAAAAGTGTCTTACAAAAACTAAATCAATATATTGTTTTATATGAAGGAGCAGGCAGCATAATTTTTACATAATTCTGAAGCAAAAACTCTAGTCTACAACCTCCAATACCCAGAAGTCTTATGAACACAGATTTAATATACTTTTTTTGGCCTTATTTCAGTGACTTAAGTTTTTTGTTTTTTCAATAACCACGCATAAACATTATTCCTTCAAAAATACAAACATGTACATACATGTTCCTCACATATTATGGTAGCCTAGTTTGTGCTGAATACAGTGTAATGACACTTGTGCCATTTATATGTTTATGAACAACTGAAAAAAGCACAAATGTCAGGGCATGTCAAAACTTCTCCAGGGCCCCAAAAATCCTTAGACCCCAGAGGGGTATAAATGTGTCTGTGGACATATTTTTGTAACCTATAGACTACTGGTGTGATGATACCTTAGCTTACCTGTTCTGACCGATATTGGATTTCCGGTTGGTGACAAATGCTGAAAATGTTGCTGAAACTATATTTTCTTTTCATGGTTTCCGTTTATGTAGTAAAGAAATATACACTGACACCACAAGTTTAGTTTTTCAATTGCACAGTAAACTAAGCATCCCAGAACACCTGAATGAGTTCAGGTGGATTATACTGATTTCCTAACAGGAAAAAAACAAAACAAAACATATTGTTAAATACATGCAGCTGCCATTTGAATGAGGTATTGTTATGTTCTTCTGGTACCTCACCTTATGAAGATTTAAAACTGGGTCATCCCTCTGGAAATGAATTAAATAATGTCCAAAATCAGTAGCCTATTTTCCAACATTTTGTTATTCTCTGCCATCCGTTCTTTTGACCGTGTGTCACTTGTGTACCTGGATATACAATGATGATGATTACTGATATAAATGGGCAATATATTTTGTTACACAACAAACATTCATTATATGGTGTGAATTCAGGTTGATCTGGAAACTTTTTCCCAGTCATCTCAATGGCAAAAAGTGTCCCAGTCAACCTGAATTCGCTGGTCATTATTGTTCATAAACGTGCATGTTTTTTCATGGGGCTTTAATTAGCGGCACCTTTGACCTCATAAAACTTTGGGGGGATATATAAACATATATCACAAATCGTGGAATAAAGATGGGATTACGGCCTTGATTTGCTTTTGATTACTGGATGCTTGGTATAATGTGTGATGGAGTGAACATATGATATTGTGTGAGACAGTAATGACATTTTGTTTTTATACAAAAAAATGGGCCATGGACTTGCCAACAACCAACATTAGCTAGCAGTCCCTTAATGTATGAAAATATGACACATAAAGCTATTCTCAAACCAAAAAATGACATTTTTAATCTTAAAGATTTTGACATTTTTACCACTCTTTGAACTTTAATTACATTTTGTTATTTATTTAAAACTATTTTTATAACAACAACAACAAAACATTATCTTTTTACATACAGCCCCTCAAATTATTTGCGCAAATGTATTTGCATTAAAATACTATTCAAATGTCTGGAATCAATGTAGTTTTATTTTTAAAGAAATTAATTCCACAAGGATGAATTTTAGTCAACAAGGATTAAATAAATTGATTTAAAAAAAAAAAATGAAAAGAAAAAAGATATTTCTAATGTTACAAGAACATTTCAATACTGTTCTTCAAACTTTCTGTTCTGTGAATCCTGAAAACAGGATACTTTTGAACAGCAATACATCATATATATCAAAATTAACAAGAATTTAAGAACAATACAAGAATAGATATTAGTCATAAACATTTATACAGGTTTATTTCAGTTGTTACAGGCAGTGATGTACTTAATGATAACAACTAATAAAAGACTGAATTTTAAAACATCTCAAGGTATAAATAAGGAAGATAACAACAAGCTCGACTATTGTAGACGATAGCTGAAGGATGTTCTGCTGTTACATGAAGTGCCTGTCATACAGTTACAGATGACTGCACAAAAAATGCATAGGCCTACTAATGAAAACATTATAAACTGTTAGGCATAAGTCAGCCGCGACATTAAAAATATAGTTACCTTTATGGAATAATCAACTGAGAAACTCATGAATATTCATGTGTGCTCCGCCTTCAGAGACCGAAAATCTCAGAAACCGAGGCTGAATCCCAAATGGCACACTTCTGCACTTTCGCCCTGTGTTCCATTTGGAAGGGCTCATCCCTATGCCCTAATCCCTTCAAAGGGTTTACCCTGTGGAGTGAGAGCTTCAAAGGGATGAAGGGTGTAGGGGTCAAAAAAACTATTTTTTTGGAACACATTTCTGTGTCATCTTAACGAGACAATCAAGTAGCCGCCTTCGTCGCACATTTTGTACGCAGGTTGATTCCCAAAAAACACGCTCTGAATGATGAGTAGATTGTGCAAGCTGTGCCTTTTGTTTACCGTTAGATTATTTATTTTTGGTTTATCGCACCATATTATATATCGTGTCTATGTATTTGAAACATTTGAATGGACTGATAAAGGTAGCTGTAAAGTATTTTTGTTGAAGTACAATGTCATTTTGACCATAATAATGTACCAAATCTAATTCGTATAAATATTACAGTAGTATTGAAAAATACTATACATACATTTAAAGGTAAAATCCTGTACCCATTCTGTGACGCCAAACAACTTCCCTGTGCAAAGGATTATGGGGGCACAAAGTGTCCATCAGTTGTACCCTTCGAAATCCTTAATTCAGAAGGGCCCTTTAAAGTGGCCCGTTTTGAGCACTTCGGTTTGGAATGACCCATCAATATGGCGACCATGATTGTTTTCACTTCGAATTGCCCTTTGGAAGGCGATATATCCCGGTTGGAAAGCACCATTGGTCTTGTGGGCTTACAATGGCTGTCGCGTGTACATGTCCGTTAAGTCCACGAGACCGCAGGGTGTCCCATTTGTCAATTTTATATTTCAGAAGGGTGCTCACGAGCACCCCCTTTGTGGCCGATATGCGCCTTCGATGCACACTTTTGCTGAGCCCGCACTGGTGCAAGCTCCACGGCAGACTTCTTCCCAACAGTCAAAGCGGCATTACATCACGAAAGTGCGGACTCGTAGGAAGACCGCAAGTGTTTAGGGTGCCATTTGGGATTCAGCCTGAAAATCTCGTAACACCGGCTATTTCAGCGAGCCGTACTTTCCGTACCGAGCTGCCCCAGTGGAAAAGCACCATAGGTGTTGGGTCTTCTGAAATCTTCGTAAGAAGAGTAAAACTAAAATCTTATTTAAATGGTTTCATCATACCTTCACAATCTTTTCTGAAAGAATAAAGAAACCTAAAAGCTGAAGTTAAGATTAAAGGAGACCTATTATGCAAAATTCACTTTTGCATGGTGTTTGGCTATAAATGTGTGTTGGCAGTGTGTGTACACAACCACCCTATAATGATAAAAATCCATCCACTCCTTTTTTTAATCCTCACAAAACATAAGCAGTGTCTCAGAACAAGCCATTTGCAGATCCCTGGCAGTGTGACGTCACATTAGCCACAGGCCCCATCCATGAATGTTGACAGACACTGCCATTTTAAAATAGAACTGCTCTGAGCGAGTTCACAGCCAGTTGTACAGTCCGCCATTGCTGCACTTACGAAAATGTCTCCCAAGCATTTTAGGTGTTCTGTAGCTGGATGGATTAATCCACATAGCTCTCTCCATTTACTCACTAAATCTGAGCCGCTGAAGATGAGGTGGATTCATTTTTTTTTCGAAGAAAATGCTCCCTACCGAAATTTGTTTATGTCTGTGCGAATCATTTCAGATTTACCGGACTTCTTTGTGAACGAATGTCAATACAAAGGGACAATACAAAACAGAGGTTGTGCTAAAAAATTTTAATTTGTTATTCATTGTTATTCATTCTTATTGTACTACTCAGAGCATGTAGTCAAGATCTAAATCATTTAAGAGGCAATTTATTAGCAGACGGAGTCAGAACCAAACATGTATTGTGCGCAATCTTTATTAACTAACTCACAAACACATAACTAAACTAACAAACACATGACATACATGCAGGTCACACACATACTGTACGTAGGTAAAAATGAGCAATGATAGAGTTGAACCGGAAGTGGGACTGGGACCGGAAATGGAGCTATGGGAAAAAGTCAAAGACAATCTGGAAAAGAATCATCAGTTTCCTCAGTAATAAAGCACCTAAGCTGACACAGGTGGTTTACAAATTGCAAAATGCCTTTAGGCTGAGGAGAATCGGGTCTGCCGGCTGCGGTAGGATTCTTGATGATTCGGTCCGGAGTTGTAAACAATACCTTCTGCATTGTTCGAAGA
Organism: Anabarilius grahami; assembly: GCA_003731715.1. Lineage (NCBI taxonomy): Eukaryota > Metazoa > Chordata > Actinopteri > Cypriniformes > Xenocyprididae > Anabarilius > Anabarilius grahami. The sequence goes on along the minus strand of RJVU01053127.1, from coordinate 7,583,288 downwards.
CATATGAAACAACTTGAGCTGTTAAATTGACTCTTAGTGGGAAAAGTTCTCCCACTTCTAGTCAAGCACATGGTTGGTGGCTGGGCAGGCCCCGGCCCACGGGCCCCTGCAGTCGCTGTGTTGTCGGAGAAGTAAGAGAGAGGGAGGAGCATTGCGTACCGGCTTTAAGCTCTGGGAGAAGTCACACCCCTTAGGGTTGACCTGACCAATGAAATGGATAGGATCTCCGAGTGGCAAAATTCCTCTATGGGGGCTTTATGATCGAGCATGATTTAAAATGGCTGAGTTGTTGAAAAGGAACTATTAAAGATTCTTGTAATACTGATTTGTTACAAACATATCGTATACACAAGCATTTACATCTTCTCGATACGAAAGCATAGACACTAAACATGGCATAATTGAAGTTACCTTAAATGTATCATAAAACATGTGAAAACACTGTGAGTGCAATACAACAACAGTAATAATGGATACCATTTCCTGGGGATGTGCATGTTCATTTATAGAACCGTCTGTCTATAAATTAATGCAGGAAAGTCTGTGTTCTGTGGGAAAAATGCTGGAAATATGCAGGTTTTCTGTGTCTCTTCTCTGCTCTTCCATGTGGCAACCACATTCTGTAGCGCAATAAAACGTGTAACTGAGAACTTCTCTGGGGATGGGGGACAGACCCCAGAATGAGCTTTAAACAATTATTGGTTAACTATAACAAATAATTGTGTCTGATTTGTCTCAGTCGTTACACAAGGATAGATCAGTACAAACTGTTCATGATCCAGCTTACAGCCTCCAGAGTGATACTGGATACGGCAGTAATGAAGGTGAGGGCACTTTATTACAGTTCATCGGAGTTGATTTACGGATATAAAGTTTACCAGTTTATTAAGCACCACCCGAAAAGGCTTAAGGTCTTTATATATTTGTTTACTGTTAGTTGTAACGAGTGTTTCTGTGTAATTCACTATGTATGTTGATGATAATGCAAGGGAGAGAGAGAGAGTTTATGGATAATATTTTCACACTTGCACTGTGTTTTATTAAAGGGGTGGTTCAGTGGCTTTTTCTAGGCTTGATTGTGTTTTGGGGGCATTGTTTAACATGTCTTAATGCTTCGTTTTTTGGAAAACGCTGTATTTTTCATATATTTTATCTTTATTCTACACCTCTGTTTCCACTGTCATATGAATGGCTCGTTTGACTTCCTGCTTCTATGAAGCCACTCCCTCCAAAATACGCAATGTGCTCAGATTGGTTAGGAGGTTGGTAACTGGTCCAGTGTACTGTGATTCGCTGAAGCGTCCAGAAATGCCACGCCCCTTACCATTCGTTGTTACGCGATTAGGTCGAAATGTAAATAATAGCGCATATTGCTGTATCAAATTGAGCCGAATCAGACCCAGATGAAGAGGAAAAAGCAGAACCTCTGCAATCGCGTCTTTTAAAGGACGTTTATGAATGGTATTTCATTTTGTATTTGTGTAAAAGTGTTTAGATGCTGTCACTGCTGTTTGTTAGCTTTCAATATACATTTTTATCCTGATTAAAGCTTTACTGTAGCCGAATACATGACTGAGTTGTCGCATTTTTGTAAAGGTAGCGTTTAATTTATAGCATGAACAACTGTTTGTCTATGAACATAGAAGTTTGTTGGTGTTTGTTGCACTAGAATTTAGCTAACTGGCTAGCAGAAACGAGTTGCTCTTTGTATATGTCCTTGATGCATTAAAAATAGCAACAGAACTATAACATTACGTTTAAAAGACAAACAATAAAACATACTTACAGTTTGAAGCCAATAAACAGCAGCTTCTGCTTTTAAAGTGGGAACTGCTTCATCTTTCAGTGAAAGCCTTTGTGCAAATCCAGCATTAAACTCGTGTAGATTCTGGAATCTGTCTTCAGCGCCACATCCAGTGTAGAAAATATCACAGATTATTATTATAATGGGTTCTATATCTTTTGACGTGTCACGTCGCGCAGCTCGCGTTCGGTGTAAACAACTATTCCGCTTCCATTATACTGTGCCACATGGCCTCGCCCACTTTGTTGCGTGTTCCCGGGGGCAGTGTTTATGTTAATAGCAAGGGTTTATGATGTCACCAACCCGGGAAGAAGCTCATTGTATAGTCCAAACCAGCCGTTTTTGTAGGCAATAAACTGCCATAACTTAAAAGACATTATCTCCGTTTGCATTGAACTTTCAGCGCTGTATCTTTGCAGATACTGTTTATGCTCAAGCAGCAACATTACACACTAACTAAAGTTAAAAAAGTGAAATCGCATGCAACCACCCCTTTAACCTCTTACAGGGATTTTCTAGAGCGAAAACGGTCGCTTTTGTGTGAAGTACAATAAACGTCATAAAACTCGTTGAAGTTGAACGTGGTCCGGTACAACAGGCTTGTACTAATATAGGGGATAAAAAACAAGAAGACAATATAAGTTATAACCGTAATTGAACTAAACTATACCTGTTCTATCTCCATGCAGCATATATTCGCAGTTTGACATTATAGTGCATCCTGACCGACTCCTGACACCTGAGAATCAGCTCTTGAAGCTCTGCCCTCTTAGGCCGAGCGCAGCAGCTCATTTGCGTTAAAGGGCACACACTGAAATGAATTGTTTTTGCTCAACCCCAAAAAGTGGCAATTTTAACATGCTAAAAAAAATTATCTGTGGGGTATTGATGAGCTAAAACTTCACATACACACTCTGGGGACATCAGAGACTTATTTTACATCTTTTAAAATGGGGCATAATAGGTCCCCTTTAATGTTTCCATAAACAGAACAGAAGAGCTGACAGTTGTGGTTGGTGCACATGACCTGCGAAAAATGAAAGAAGGAGCTGTCCGCATTGATGTAAGGTCCTACTACAGACATCGGGATTATAGTGAAGAAACTTTGGGGAATGACATCATGCTTTTGAGGGTAACAGACTGCATTTATACCAGTTTTTCAAAATGATACCTAATCATTTAAACACATGCCTATTAACACTAATTCTGTTTTTGGATTGCAGCTAGAGAAACAAGTCAAAAATAATAAAAATGTCAAATGGATTTCTATACCAAAGACAAAAGGAGACATCGAAGCACATTCTGATTGCAGTGTTGCAGGCTGGGGACGTTTAGTAACTAATGGCACTTCAAGCCCAGTCCTGATGGAAACGAACATGAAGATCATGGATAACAAAATATGTGAAAATATTTGGAAATGGACATTCTCAGCAGCACAAATGATGTGTGTATATGGCAAAGGAGGGACCTGTAAGGTATGTAAAAAAGTTTATAAATTATTTTATCATGATAATATTAGTAATTAACAAATACAATAATAGAACAATAAATAAACAAATTTCAATTTATATAACACAATGCATGAAGTAGTCTCAATGTGCTGAATAGAGGAAGGTGATAACTGGATTTTTAGTGACGCACTGATCCTTGATTTTTAACAGGGGGATTCAGGAGGTCCTTTGGTTTGTGGAGACACAGCTGTTGGGGTCGCATCTTTTGAAAATCGCTGCAATTCACCTGAGCATCATAATGTGTTTACTAAGATTTCAGCATACTTGCAATGGATCAACAATATAACTGAAAAAAATAATTGACTTTATAATAATAAAAAAAGATGTGTAGTACTAGTGCCTAATAAAAAATGTTTCCAAATGTTTAACAGATTTTTCCCCACATCTTGTTCTAATAAAAGTATCATGTTTTAAGAACAAATGGTCCTCAGTGTTAAAACCTCATAAAATTGCAGTAACATCCTGTCTAAATGCATTATGCAAACAAAATATAATTTTTCTTCCTCATATTTATTTCCTGAGCTCCCATAAAGTTAATCGAGAGGGAAGGTATTTGTACTGCACTTGTGCACTACCTTATATTCAAGCATATTCGTGTTTCATATATTGCATGGAAGTGTTAATTGTGACACTATGCATATTCTTTTAACAGTTTTTTTGTTGTTGTCTGACACTTGAGGTTGGAGCTAATGAGCAGATCTTGCTACAATGGGTGTGAAATTGCTTCGTCTTTTGCTCTGCACACTTTTTCAAGAAAGACCACAAGTTTATTTTGAAAGAAATGCTTCAAATGGCTCCGCTTCAGTGCAATGTAAGCATAGCAGGAAATAATCTGAATATGTAAAATAAACTCGTCAATGCAGTTACGGTCATGTGACCTGTTTATCATTGCATATGCAAACTCTTTCACTTACTTGGATTGAATTATGATAGTAAGTCTCTTGAGCACTAAGAAAGGAAGCTCAGTGTCTCCGCCCATCTTTTTTAAATTTATACCGTGTTTAGCCAGCAAGAGCTCATCGATCGTCATCATCATCATGACCATCATCATCTCTCTGCTCCTGCTGGCCTCTGTGCTGCCACACCTGACCTTCACTGGTGAGACTGACAAAAAAAAATACTAAAAAATAATTACCAAGTTAATATGAATCAGTGAGGAGGAAACATAATAACTAACAACATCTCTCTCAGCTCGTGTGAATGTGGGTATAGTGAATGGCGCAGAAGCAAAACCTCACTCCAGACCTTACATGGTTTCTGTCCAAGCGAGCAAGCAACATATCTGTGGTGGATTCCTCATTTCTGATAGATTTGTCATGACTGCTGCACACTGCAAACAAATGTAAGAC
>RJVU01053127.1:7563045-7578374 GCA_003731715.1 Anabarilius grahami | reverse complement strand
ATTGTTGATATTTAATTTAAAAATACATATACACTTCATGAAAATGACTACAGTACAATCATGCACTACTCTATAAAATATTCATCATGACTTTGGCAACCAAACCACCACACTTCCAGACATTATTGCTAAATATAACTTGTTTCTTTTAACAGATCTCAAGTTCTGACAGTTGTGCTAGGTGCACATGACCTACAACAAAAGAATTTGGACCGAATCAATGTGGATTTCTACCACAAGCATCCGGACTATACCAGTGGATCCTTTCATAATGACATTTTGCTTTTGAGGGTAACAAACCGCACTTATTTAAATTGTTCTAAATAATATTTGTTTCAGGAAATAGTGGTCTGGTCTGTTTTATATTACACTTCTCACCCCCATCTGGAGGACAATCAAATCTTTCTATTAATGATGATGCCGTTTTTGGTTTACAGCTAGAAAAACATGTCGAACTAAACAACAATATCAAGTGGATATCCATACCAATGAAAGAAGATGATATCGAAGCAGATACTGTTTGTAGTCTCGCGGGATGGGGAAGTTTAAAAACAAATGGGACAGGAAACAACCGCCTCATGGAGACAGATGTGACAGTCTTGAATAACATGAAATGTGAAAGTAAATGGGGGAAAAAAGACTATTCAGCTTCACAGATGATGTGTGTATATGGCAATGGAGGAAGCTGCGATGTATGTAAAAAACACAACAACAGAGTAACCAAATCTTTATTTGTCAGTGAAGTTACCAATTATGACAACTCATGACTTATGTGTTGATCTGTGTTTCTCAACAGGGGGATTCAGGAGGTCCTTTGGTTTGTGGAGACGCTGCAGTCGGTGTAACATCCTTCGGGGACTCTCGTCACTGTAATTCACTTGAACTACCTGAAGTTTATATTAAGATTTCAGCATATCTTCCATGGATAAAGAGCATTATTGGAAATATTAATTGAATTAATTGCAGATTAAATGGGGTGATTTTTGTTTTTTGAAAGCTGAGTTGTTTTTCACCCAAATCTTCAATCAATAAACATAATAAACATTGTAATATGCATAAATATGTGCTTTGTGCTTTCCTCTTAATAAAAAAATAAACAAAATAAAAATGACAGTGGTGAGACAACAGCAGTAAGAAAGCATATGATCATACAGATATTTTGTACTGTATATATATTACCTACATACCTGTCTCAGGGCATTACAAAAGTGGCCATTGTGTGAACGTTAAAGAGACTTTGGACCTTGCTTTTTTCCACACACCAGTGTCAATATTGGTGCTTGACAGATGAGGTGCTTAATGATAGTAACAAGATTTAGTTTTGGACATAAAACCACAAGGATTAGCAATAAATTACTCAAGGTGTTACTGACATCACAAAGTGAGAAACAGAGTCTCCACCCACTCAAACATTTATACTCTGCTTCTTCTGAAGACACTCAGTGGTCGCTATCTTCATCATCTTCAACAGCATATTATACTGGTTTTTAAGAATAATTAATTGGTATGCTGAATAAGTTACTGATATCATCTCTTTCAGCTCAAGTGGATATAGTGAATGGCAAGGAAGCCATTCCTCATTTCTGATGAGTTTGTATTTGCCACATTGTTTGTACATTGCCGAAACAAGTAAAACTGTAGTTTTGTCTGAGCTAAAATCATGAATTTTCAATTCGCATTTATTTGTATAGCGCTTTTCATAATACATATCGTTTCAAAGCAACTTTACAGAAAAATGCACGTTTCTACATTACAATTTAGAGTAATCTGTTATCAGCGGTGACTGTGTCCAAGTAACAACATGTTCTCCAACCAATACGACCATATAGGTCGTTTGTCACTTCCCTGAAATACGACCCATAGGAGCGTTTACTAAAGTGGCACCCCTATCGACAACAGGACACTTTCATTTTAATTAATGAAATACGACCCATAGGAGCGTTTGCTATAGTTGTGACCCTATTGACAACAGGACACTTTCATTTTAATGCATTGTTCCCTTTTATCTGCGTCATATTTCGGGTTTCGCATAGCTCAACTGGTAGAGCAGGTGGGGTGAGGTAGGGTGAGGTAGGTTGGGGTGGGGTGGGGTGTAGTCATTAATAAAAATTTGTTTTGGTAAATGGAAATAGGAGAAATGGTGTAAAAAGTCCACACACTGCATTTAAATGAACATGCATTTTGATTGGTAATGACAGTCATACGCCATTTCATGACGACAGACGTAACACGACACTGTCATTATTTTTACGCCCACTAGAGGGCACATGACTTCAAAACGTAAATATAGGTCGTAATATGGTGCTTAAAAAACGACCTATAGGGTCGTTTTTTTTTTTGGAGGACAGTCTCCCAAGTAATGTCCATATGTCAAAAATTTAAAGTGCTAAAATAATACAAGTCATGCAGTTAGTTAACATCATATATTCAGTTAGGCAGAAACAATGATCTCATTAAAGCAATTATTACAAGTTGTGATCATGATTACAACATATAGAAAATTTGGCAGTGGTGCAAGTTGATTCAGAGTTGGCATCATCTGAAGGTCTCGCAGGGGTTGGTGTAAAAAAGCCACACAGGTTATGTTAACGTGCCTTAGTTTCCCTTTGTGTTACGTAAAGTCGACACACACACATGCAAAACAGCATCTCTTCAGTGTACTGAGTTTGTGGTGACAATAAATGGGTTATTCCCACATACCTGATCATCTGTGGTAAAGTCTCTAACCGGACGCTCCGTAGTGGGTCTGTTATCAACCAGCAAATTCACATACTCAAAGAAGAGCTACCAGTAGCCACTCATTTTTACAGCTGGTGTCATCTCTAGGTGTTGGGTCATCTGAAATCTTCATAAGAAGATTAAAGGGAACATAACACACACAGTTTCGGCCAATCTCATGTTAATCTTGAGTACCTATAGACCCAGATAGCAACATTGTGTCTGCCTAGATCTGGCCCACATTTGGCACATGTGGAATGAAGATCTGGCCCACATGCTGCACTGAATTACGGCCCTTGTGTGGGCCACTTCTGTTTTCCAGATCTGGGCCACAACCAGGCCACAGCAATGCCGTATGTCAGCCATGAGCAAAGAAATAAACCTAAACTGGACCTTATCTGTAAATCCAGCATTGAACTGGGCCTTGCTTATAAAACAATAAGCTATGATCCTGAGGGCTCGAGCAGCCATGGAAAATCATGAGAAAATCTCCATTCATTTTAACCAAAAAAAATTTATTGCAACTATCAACATGATATTATCCTTATTTTAATAGTTAATTTAAGGCAGTTTCTATGATTATTTTAATGACAAATATTGAGAGTGCATCAATGTAATGCGTGAGCACAAATCTCTCAGCTCCACTTAATGCTGGGTTCTTTGGGAAGCAAGGTTATCTTTCCTTCACAACCAAAAACAGTCTTTAGTGACATTGTTGATTTTGTAGTCTAAAAACAAAGTGACAAATCTTTCTCGAGCAAGTCCTGTGCAGGGCTGCCGATGACTTCCATAAAGCCAAACAAAGTGCGTTGATGGGCGTGCTCTTGCTCTCTCGCTCTAGTTAATGTGTGCGCGCTCTTCCGGGAGAAATGCCCGTACAAGGAATTCCGTCCTTTATTACATAATAAAGGGCCATGCTTGAAAAAACCTGTCCAAAATCTGTATGAAATCTGAAAAGTATTTTTGGCACGGAAATACTCCGTCATACATCCAACTCGTTTTTTGAAACTTTGGCCATGTTTAGCATGAGAATCCAACTCTTTAACAGTGTAAATAAGTCAGAATGCATGAAATAGCATTACACCCCCTATTTAAAACTAAAATCTTATTTAAATGGTTTCATCATTCCTTTACAATCTTTTCTGAAAGAATAAAGAAACCTAAAAGCTGAAGTTAAGATTAATGTTTCCGTAAACAGAACAGAAGAGCTGACAGTTGTGGTTGGTGCACATGACCGACGAAAAATAAATGAAGGAGCTGTCCGCATTGAAGTCCTACTACAGACATCTGGATTACAGTGAAGATCCTTTTTGGAATGACACCATGCATTTGAGGGTAACAGACTGCATTTATACCAGTTGTTCAAAATGATACCTACTCATTTAAACACATGCCTATTAACACTAATTCTGTTTTTGGATTGCAGCAAGAGAAAAAATGGCGAAATAATAAAAATGTCAAATGGATTTCCAGACCAAAGACAAAAGACAAAAGGAGACATCGAAGCACATTCTGATTGCAGTGTTGCAGGCTGGAGACGTTTAGTAAGGAATGGCACTTCAAGCCCAGTCCTAATGGAAACTAGCGTGAAGATCATGAATGACAAAATATGTGAAAATATTTGGAAATGGACATTCTCAGCAGCACAAATGATGTGTGTATATGGCAAAGGAGGGACCTGTAATGTATGTAAAAAAAAATAAATATTATTGAATAATAATAATATTAGTAATTAACAAATACAATAATAGAACAATAAATAAACAAATTATTATTTCAATTTATATAACACTTACAATGCATGAAGTAGTCTCAATGTGCTGAAGAGAGAAAGGTGATAACTGGATTTTTATGACGCATTAATCCTTGTTTCTTAACAACGGGATTCAGGAGGTCCAGCTGTTGGGGTCGCATCTTTTGGAAATCGCTACAATTCACCTGAGCGTCATAATGTGTTTACTAAGATTTCAGCATACTTTCAATAGATCAAAAATATAATTGAAAAAGAAAATTGACTTTATAATAATAAAAAAAGATGTGTAGTAGTGCTTATTACAAAATGTTTCTAAATGTTTAACAGATTTTTCCCCACATCTTGTTCTAATAAAGTATCATGTTTTAAGAAAAATAAATCAATTGGTCCTCAATGTTACAACCTCATAAAACTGCAGTAACTTCCTGTCTAGATGCATTATGCAAACTGTTTGCATAATGCATCTTGACAGGATGTTACTCAATGAAATAAATGTGAGGAAGAAAAATTATATTTTGATTGCAGCAACCAAAAAAAAAAAAACATTTTTCTTCCTCACATTTATTTCCTGAGCTCCCATAAAGTTAATCGAGAAAGAAGGTATTTGCACTGCACTTGTGCACTACCTTACTTCTGCAGTTTAAGAACAATATTACAGACATTATAGACACCTTAAGTTTTGTAGCCATTTTATTTTTGATTTGGATTTGTTGTTGTTGTTGTTGTCTGACACTTGAGGTTGGAACTCATGAGCTTGCTACAATGGGTGTGAGGTTGTACTGCATCTAAATAATGCAAAATTTCTTCATCTTTTGCTCTGCATGATATTTCAAGAAAGACCACAGATTTATCTAGAAAAAAATGCTTCAAATGGCTCCGCTCCAGTGCAATGTAAGAATAGCAGGAAATACATTAATATGTAAAATGAACTTGTCAACGCAGTTAGGGTCATGTGACCTTTTTATCATTGCATATGCAAACCTGAATTAGGATAGTAAGTCTCTTGAGCACTAAGCATTTTTTTTAAATACAGATAATTGTTTACATGTGTGCATGTGTGCGCGCTCTAGCGGTGTAGCCTGAAAAAAACCTATGTACATTTCTTAGGAGTTTCATTAAGTTCAAACTAAACAGAAACGTCTTTCCCCCCCCCCCTTTTTTTCCATCTAATGCTATACGAGAAAAAACTGGCTAGATTTACATGCTGCTACTTTATACATTCAAAGCTCTGTGCACTGTCAGCATGTTTAATCGTCTCATCGTCAAGCCACAAAAATGATCTAATCTTATAATCTGATAGTTAATGACACCACAAACTTAAAGAAAAATACTTACTGGAAGCTCAGTGTCTCCACCCACCTTTTATATATATTTATACCGTGTTTAGCCAGCAAGAGCTCATCGATCATCAACTTCGTCATGACCATCATCATCTCTCTGCTCCTGCTGGCCTCTGTGCTGCCACACCTGACCTTCACTGGTGAGACTGACAAAACAAAATACTAATAACCCAAGTTAATATAAATCAGTGAGGAGGAAATATAATAACTAACCTTATCTCTCTCAGCTCGTGTGAATGTGGGTATAGTGAACGGCACAGAAGCAAAACCTCACTCCAGACCTTACATGGTTTCTGTCCAAGCGAGCAAGCAACATATCTGCGGTGGATTCCTCATTTCTGATAGATTTGTCATGACTGCTGCGCACTGCAGAAACAAGTAAGACCTTGTTTCATCTGCAATCTTGAGTTATTCAATTATATTATTGTTATTAGCTTAAATTAGCTTAAAATTAATAAGTGATACCTATATTATTATTAATTATTGCTCAACACAATACTTATATTATTATAATATTATTAATAATTTAATAATAATACGCAAGCTAATTATAATTAATAAATAATTATTACATTTATTAAATTATTTAAAATTATTTATACACTTCATGAAAATGACTACAGTACAATCATACTGTACTGTAAAATATTCATCATGACTTTGGCAACCAAACCACCACACTTCCAGACATTATTGCTAAATATAACTTGTTTCTTTTAACAGATCTCAAGTTCTGACAGTTGTGCTAGGTGCACATGACCTACAACAAAAGAATTTGGACCGAATCAATGTGGATTTCTACCACAAGCATCCGGACTATACCAGTGGATCCTTTCATAATGACATTTTGCTTTTGAGGGTAACAAACCGCACTTATTTAAATTGTTCTAAATAAGATTTGTTTCAGGAAATAGTCTGGTCTGTTTTATATTACACTTCTCACCCCCATCTGGAAGATGATCTAATCTTTCTATTAATGATGATGATGCCGTTTTTGGTTTACAGCTAGAAAAACATGTCAAACTAAACAACAATATCAAGTGGATATCCATACCAATGAAAGAAGATGATATCGAAGCAGATACTGTTTGTAGTGTCGCGGGATGGGGAAGTTTAAAAACAAATGGGACAGGAAACAACCGCCTCATGGAGACAGATGTGACAGTCTTGAATAACATGAAATGTGAAAGTAAATGGGGGAAAAAAGACTATTCAGCTTCACAGATGATGTGTGTATACGGCAATGGAGGAAGCTGCGATGTATGTAAAAAACACAACAACAGAGTAACCAAATCTTTATTTGTCAGTGAAGTTACCAATTATGACAACTCATGACTTATGTGTTGATCTGTGTTTCTCAACAGGGGGATTCAGGAGGTCCTTTGGTTTGTGGAGACACTGCAGTCGGTGTAACATCCTTCGGGGACCCTCGTCACTGTAATTCACTTGAACTACCTGAAGTTTATATTAAGATTTCAGCATATCTTCCATGGATAAAGAGCATTATTGGAAATTTTAATTGAATTAATTGCAGATGAAATGGGGTGATTTTTGTTTTTTGAAAGTTGAGTTGTTTTTCCCCCAAATCTTCATTCAATAAACATAATAAACATTGTAATATGCAAAAATATGTACTTTGTGCTTTTTTCTCAATGAAGGAATAAACAAACAAAATAAAAATGACAGTGGTGGTGAGAAAACAGATTTAAGAGTATATTTGAGACTATAGTTTAAATGAATACCATTTCATTGCATAACATTATCCTGAACATTGTATAAGCATTTGTTTCATGTGTCATAAAACAGAAATAGGCTTCTGGGAAATGTCATATCCTTTTTATTTTCCTGGCAAAAACGTCCTGAGTCCTTCACATAAAAATCAGTCTACAGGCTTTCATAGACAACGGAAGTCAGGGAAGGTCTTGTTATTTAAGTTTCATTATAAACTGTTCACACATTGGCAATAAAAAAGTGATTAATACATGAAAATTCTTACAGAAAAATCTGATTACGTAACTCACATTACTTGTAATGCGTTACCCCCAACACTGACAAATCAAAAAATTCAAATGTACATAGCAACTAGTGGAGAAAATGCTATTTTAAACTCGCAATGTTCATTCTGAGTATTTATTTCCGATAAGATCTGCTATCTCTCTTTTTTACTTATAACATGATATGCATTCTGATTAAAAAAATTCATGTGCAAATTCGTTTTCGCTATTGACAGACAGTTGTGGAGCTTATGAGCTCGGCTGCTGTTCTAGCCACACAACTGTGACTGTTCAACCACATCCACCCTGGCCACGATGAAAATTTTCACTGCAAACTTTTTTCTTTCAATGTTATCAAAATTAGTAAAAAATGTATTTTATTATTCAAATGTATTATTTTAGTTGCATGCACTATAATACACAATTCTCAATTTTCCATCTACATTTTCTGTAAGATTTTTAGCACCAGAGAAGCAGTAAATAAATATATCAAGGTCTTTTTTTTTTCTTTTCAACATATGATTATATTTCTAGTGAAAATGAGTCAGTGAGTCAGTCATTAATTAATCACTTGGTCTTGTTTACAGCTCACTTGAATTTGTTCTAGATCATTAGATATGACATTGTGGTGATCTGGAAGCTGGTCTGATAAATAGTTACCAGAAGCTCAGTGTCTCCACCCACCCTTATATTTCTACAGTGTTTTGAGAGCTCACTGATTGTCTTCATCATGACCATCATCATCATCTCTCTGCTCCTGCTGGCCTCTCTGCTGCCACACCTGACCTTCACTGGTAAGACTGATTGACTGAACTGCATGTTGATTAATCTGGTTAACAATATAATTAACCATCTCTCTCTCTCAGCTCAGCGTGGGAATGTGGTGGGTATAGTGAATGGCACAGAAGCCAAACCGCACTCCAGACCTTACATGGTTTCTCTTCAGAGGAACTGGCTGCATGTCTGTGGTGGATTCCTCATTTCTGACGAGTTTGTCTTGACTGCCGCACATTGTCGAGAAAGGTATTGTATTGTTTGGCATTTGACATGCTATACTCTAAAAGAAAAAGCTTATTATATTAATACAATCTATTTTATAATAACAGATCAGAGACTTTAACAGTTGTGGTTGGTGCACATGACCTAAAAAATAAGACTGAGGGTTCAGTGCACATCGGGGTGATGTCCTACCACCAGCATCCAAACTTTACTGTGGAACCTGTTATGAATGACATTATGCTTTTAAGGGTAACAATCTCTACTCATTTCAGTTCAAAATGATATCTTATTTGATAATAACTTTTAGCTAATCTTTAAAAAATAATAAATAACTTAAAATATGGGATATATACGGAGCCCCTAAAGGGACGTGGTGGTGGAAAAAATTTGGGATGGGAGGATTTAAAAAAAAATTATTCAAATCTTTTTGCGTTCCCACGCAACTTGAACTTGTTGGACTCAAATATAAAGAAATGTGGTCAGTGGTGTTCAGTAAAGTTGGCAGTATCACAGATTCGAACTTCCCGGATCAATAACTCGTGAGCTAAACATTGTTAAAACACAGATTCTGAAGTGTGCATACAATGGACATTTTACTATCCCATTTGGCCACATGAGAGGATTTGTGAATGGTGATGATGAAGCAATGCAACTGACACTGGTAGATCACGTGATAAGGGCAACATGGCAAATGCTTAACTCAAATGTAGTACATCCATATTACATTCATACATTCATATTATATAGAACATACTTTTTTAGCGGTCGTGAAGTAATGACTTATTCAAAAATAAGTACCTACTCAAGAGAGTATGCAATTTCGGATGCAGCCTCTGTTTCTAAAGCTTTGCATATGTAAATGCTATCATATTATGAAGCTCAGGGGAACACAAAGCATTGACTGATTATTTTTCCTCGCATCTCATTTTTTTCCCCACCATCATATGTCCCTTTAGGGCAGTGTTTCCCAACCCTGTTCCTGGAGGCACACCAACAGTACATGTTTTGGATGTCTCCCTTATCTGATCCATATATTTCTAGTCTTGTGCTGCGTCCCAATTCGCCTACTTATACTACGTCCTAAAAGTATGTACTGTTTTTGTAAAGAAAAAGTACATACTTTTGAGTGTGTAGCAGAAGAGTATGCAAGCTTTGGGACATACCTTGACATAATTGCGTCTTTAACGGACGTTCTGTCGCTTAGTTACGCAACCTGTAACTGTTTAAACTGCCCTGTCAATCATCTTGTCACAGTTAAAATCCTCCACATTCAATTAAATTTAATTTCCTACCGTTTCGGAGAGAAATGTAGTAGTCGCACGTTGATCTGCCAGTCATGGGTCTTTAATGCAGAGAACTCTCCTCATCTTTGCATAATGATGCATTTAAAAGTTAATGACCAAACGCATCGTTATAAAAGTTCACAATGCTGTTGCAGATGAAATATAATGTGGATAACATTTAATAAATATCTTTTCGTCAGGTTATACTGATTATGAATCATTCAAGCCCCTTTATCTTAAACGCTCTGCTTAACCGTCGGTCTCGCACATCTGTCATGTTTGTAGTTTTTTAACACTTTTTACTCGTATTTGTAGTTCTAATCGAATCCTCGTCCACAGCGCAATGTGTTATGGGCAATATTAGCCGTTAGAAGTGTGCACGGATCTGCACTTCGAATTCTAACCGGAAAAAGTAGACCATCCGGGTATCTTTGGAATTCTCATTTCAACATACTACGATTTGGGACATACTAATTCTTTTTTCGAATACTATTTAGGACGGATAGTATGCGAATTGGGACGCAGCATTGGAGTTTCTACTAACGAGCTGATGAGTTGAATCAGGTGTGTTTGATTAGGAAGAGTTGGAAAATGCGTAGTGTTGGTGTGCCTACAGGAACAGGGTTGGGAAACACTGCTTTAGGGGCTCCGTATTACTTAGATGCTGTCAATACATCCTTATTGTACATTTCAGCATATAGGCTATCTGAACGTACAAAGATGGATCAGTACAGGCTTGATCAGAAAATAAACCAGACAGAAAAATCTCAACTGAAGGGAAAAGACTTAAAACTGGTTGTTCTGATCAAACAAAATAGAATAAAAAAAAATTGGAAAACCGTCATTCAATGAGATTAAATCTTTCTATTATATGATTTTGTACTACAGCTGGATAAAAAAGTCACACAAAACGAGAAAGTCAACTGGATATCCATACCAGTGAAAGAAGAGGACATTGAAGTGCATTCTGTGTGTTGCAGGCTGGGGAAGACTGAATATTAATGGCTCCCTTAGCAATCGTCTCATGGAGACATATGTGAAGATCATGAATAACAAAAAATGTGAAAATAAATGGAGAAAATACAACTATTCAGCTTCACAGATGATGTGTACATATGGCGATGGAGGAAGTTGCACCGTAAGTACAGTAGAAGATCATCTGTCATTTGATCCACACACTGACTGATATATGAAGTGCACTTAATCTTTTTGTTTACATAACAGGGGGATTCAGGAGGTCCTTTGGTTTGTGGGAAAACCGCTGTTGGGGTCACATCTTTCGGTGACCCTGATCTTTGTAATTCATCTGAGCTACCTGAAGTTTATATGAAGGTTTCAGCATATCTGCCATGGATACATACATTTATTGGAAATGTTCATTGACATTTACATGGTTTTGACTTGAATTTCTCCAAATTGTTTCAATAAATGCACCATGTGTCAATCATCCATGAGTCTAGTTTTTATCTAGCCCTTGGAGACTGTAAATATAAAGGCCTGTTTTGTGTTTTTATCATATTTTTCCAGGAGATAGTGTATTTTTCTATACGCAAGATGTTCTGCCCAAATGTTTTTATTACACATGTATACATTTTGTTAAATATTTCCTAACCCACAATATGAACCTAGAAATGTCAGCAATTTCAGAGAAAAATGCTCACTTTACTGCTAAAGACTTTCAGAATGACCTGATAGAAGGAACAAAGCATTTAAGCGTTTGGCTTGAGTATGCTAGAAGGATTTTTAACACAAGAAAAAAATAAAAACTGCATGTAGCATCAACAGGACTTTTATTACAGTGTAAATAATATACTGCAATTCCCTAAACTCTTCTTCTTCAAATACATTGTTATATATATAAATCTTGTTTTATAACAAATATCCAACAGGGCTAGACTGTCCTTGTAATGTAATAAAATAAAATATTAGTTAGAAACTTTGACATTAGTCACAATTGTTCTTTAAAAGCAACTTAATAGAAAAATATTTTTCACTTAATACTTTACAACAAATTTATAATATTTTTGAATCTATTTTCTACTATGCAAATTTTAATAAAACTAAATATAAAAAATATATAGCTCCCTTATATTTTTTTGTCTTTTACAAGAGGTTCTTCATTTTTGGGGTCTATAGTATCAAATTCTTTTTATTACTATTTTTATTATAAACATCTAATTGAATAACACAAAAAGCCTTGTTGATGTTTATTGATGGTCTCTTGTGTATGTTCAAAAATATTTAGGACTATATTACAATTTATGAAAACAGCAAACATGTTTCATATGGAAATTTCTACTCTTCTTGACAGAGGACAGTTGTGGTTCTAGCAGCATATTGTGAAGTTCTACCACCTCCATCTTGAACATTGTGAAACTGCACTGCACTTTTGCAGCACAAACCATCTTTGATTGGGAAAGAATTGTAAAGCAAGAATTCACTGGAACTTTGAAGATTATGAGAACTTCACAATAATTGATTAGCAGAGTCAAAAAGTAAAAGTCCTGCCATATGTTTATTCCACCCACTGAAGCAGTTTTAAAGGGGGGGTATAATGCTATTTCATTT
This sequence comes from Anabarilius grahami, assembly GCA_003731715.1. NCBI lineage: Eukaryota > Metazoa > Chordata > Actinopteri > Cypriniformes > Xenocyprididae > Anabarilius > Anabarilius grahami. Next base: position 7,565,719 of record RJVU01053127.1, on the reverse strand, counting down.
TGACTTATTTACACTGTTAAAGAATTGGATTATCATGCTAAACCTGGCCAAAGTTTCAAAACACGAGTTGGACGTATGACGGAGTATTTCTGTGCCAAAAATACTCTTTCAAATCCTCACAAACTTCAGGGTCTTTTTTTCAAGTATGTGCCTGTGTGACATCACAATGGTTGGAATTCCTTGTACGGGCACTTCTCCCAGAAGAGCGCGTGCGCACACGTCGACCAGAGCGAGAGAGCAAGAGCACGCTCATCAACGTGCTTCGTTCGGGTTTTTACGGAAGTCGTCGGCAGCGCTGCACAGGTCACAGGACTTCAACGAAATCAACAATGTCACCAAAGAAGTGTTTTTTGGTTGTGAGGGAAAGATAACCTTGCTACCCAAAGAACCCAGCATTAAGTGGAGCTGAGAGTTTGTGCTCACGCATTACATTGATGCGCTCTCGATATTTGTTATTAAAATAACCATAGAAACTGATAGTTGCAATCACTTTTTTATTGGTTAAAATGAATGGAGAATATGTTTTTCCGTGGCTGCTCGAGCCCTCAGGATCGGCGCTTATAGTTTAATAAACAAGGCCCAGTTCTACGCTGGATTTACAGATCGTTTGAAATTGAAAGATGGAGCGGTCACAGCAATAATGATCCTGGTCATGAGTCGGAACCGCAGGTGGTGAGTAAAACTGCATCAAATGTCTGTTTTGTTGGCAATAGGCTCCTAAGTGTATACAATGTAAACAATACGAATGTAGTGAATTTATAAATTCATTATTCATCATTCACTATACGCTATATTCATTATAGTGATTCAAAAGTTATCCATGGATAATGCGATGGTGTATTGCGTGTGTTTAAACATATTTGTTTAGCTGACCATTGATAGCTTGCAGCCGATCTCTACACTAAAGCTGTGCGTGCTCGTGACAGCTTGTCGCTCTATCTCCGCTCACAAGGCACGCCTCCAGGCGCTCAGCTGTTTTCGGAAAGACTCGGTACAGCGTATGTATCTTATATAAATATGATAAAACTAAAGACTTTTCCGCGATATGAAGGATGCTGTACTACTCTATGGGTGCTTAAGATTAACATGAGATTGGCAGAAACTGTGTGTGATACCCCCCCTTTAAAGTTAATGAGATAATTAAGTGATTAATTGAGTGATGATTGACCGTTATTGAAGACACCTGATGTTAACAAGCAGAATTACCAAAGAAGAAAAATCATAATTATTAAGTCACCATCATGGAGATCAATGTTTGCTTTAGTTGGGCTCTTGACCCTTGATTTTAATATTAAAATTTGTTTTGGTTGTTGTAACTGAATTATAACAGCCAGACAAGCAAAGAGAAAAGATGATCAGTTGGTGTTGGTTATGTTTTCACATAATCATTATTTGACCTGAATCGCCAAACTCATTTAGAGCCCAATCTCTGAGTTAGATTTATAGTATTGAATACAGCAGCTCTGTGATTCTACAGCAGAATATCCTGCTTTTTCAACATAATCCAAGGGATTTCATAAAAGTTGTTACAAAAAGTTCCAAAAAAGAGCTTTTTGGAAGTAAACCCACCAGATGGGTTTGGTGCACACATGGATAAATGTTCCGCATGCCCACAGTTAAATATACTACTAGATCTTTAATGTTGTGGGCCTATTTTTCTGCTGGAGGTCCTGGACATCCTGTTCAGATACATGGTATCATGGATTCTATCAAATACCAACAGATTAAAAAAAGAGAATCAAAACCTGACCGCTTCTGCTAGAAATCCAATAATAGGCCGTGGTTGGATCTTCGATCAGGTCAATGATCCAAAACAAACATCAAAACCAACACAAACATGTGTCACTGAGCACAAAATGAGGCTTCTGCTATGGTCATCCCAGTTTCCTGACCTGAACCCTAAAGAAAATTAGTGGAGTGAAGTGAAGAGAAGAAGTACCAACATGGAGCTGGGAATCTGAAGGATCTGGAGAGATTCTGTATGAAGGAATGGTCTCTGTTCTCTTGTCAGGCGTTCTCCAAACTCATCAGGCATTATAGGAGAAGAGCTGTTATCTTGGCAAAAGGAGGTTGCAAAAAGTATTGAATAAAAGGGTGCCAATAATTGTGGCCTTCGTTGAAAGGTTAGATTTTTGCAAATTTTATGTATGAAAGATCAAAAGGATAAACAATGCAAATTTATTTTTACAGTCATCTTTAATCATATTCACCAAGGGTGCCAATAATTCTGACCACAACTGTATATTCTGGGTTCAATACAAGTTAAGCAATTGTTACTGTTGATTATCACTTATGAAAGTGAATCCATAAATGTTAAAATACTGTTTCAATGGTGTAGCCACGAGAGATAAACAATATGTGTCAACACAATTTTAGTGTGACGAAAATCACTTATTTTCTGTTTAAAGTTATATGCAAATTTACAACTTTGCCACCATGACAATGGTGTAAACACTAAAGTAAAAATGATGAATTTTAGTATTAAACCACTTTGCAGCTCAAATCATACAAAAGTTTTAACAGAATAATTAATGATTTTATACATTTATAAGCTTTGCATTTCTGCTTTTAAACCCTCCAAAAATTGGCCCCATTCATTTCCGTTGTATGTGCCACACCGTAACAGTTTTGTTTTTTCAAAAGGAAGGGACAAAACAAGGGACAAGTCGATTTA
>RJVU01053127.1:7513274-7562652 GCA_003731715.1 Anabarilius grahami | reverse complement strand
GGTGCTGTCCATTTCTTCTGATCATCCTTGAGATGGTTCTACACCTTCATTTGAGTCCAGCTGTGTTTGATTATACTGATTGGACTTGATTAGGAAAGCCACACACCTGTCTATATAAGACCTTACAGCTCACAGTGCATGTCAGAGCAAATGAGAATCATGAGGTCAAAGGAAATGCCTGAAGAGCTCAGAGACAGAATCGTGGAAAGGCACAGATCTGGCCAAGGTTACAAAAAAAATTCTGCTGCACTTAAGGTTCCTAAGAGCACAGTGGCCTCCATAATCCTTAAATAGAAGACAAAACCCTTCCTAGAGCTGGCCGTCTGGCCAAACTGAGCTATCGGGGGAGAAGAGCCTTGGTGAGAGAGGTAAAGAAGAACCCAAAGATCCCTGTGGCTGAGCTCCAGAGATGCAGTCGGGAGATGGGAGAAAGTTGTAGAAAGTCAACCATCACTGCAGCCCTCCACCAGTCGGGGCTTTATGGCAGAGTGGCCCGACGGAAGCCTCTCCTCAGTGCAAGATACATGAAAGCCCGCATGAAGTTTGCTAAGATGGTGAGAAATAAGATTCTCTAGTCTGATGAGACCAAGATAGAACTTTTTGGCCTTAATTCTAAGCGGTATGTGTGGAGAAAACCAGGCACTGCTCATCACCTGTCCAATACAGTCCCAACAGTGAAGCATGGTGGTGGCAGCATCATGCTGTGGGGGTGTTTTTCAGCTGCAGGGACAGGACGACTGGTTGCAATCGAGGGAAAGATGAATGCGGCCAAGTACAGGGATATCCTGGACGAAAACCTTCTCCAGAGTGCTCAGGACCTCAGACTGGGCTGAAGGTTTACCTTCCAACAAGACAATGACCCTAAGCACACAGCTAAAATAACGAAGGAGTGGCTTCACAACAACTCTGTGACTGTTCTTGAATGGCCCAGCCAGAGCCCTGACTTAAACCCAATTGAGCATCTCTGGAGAGACCTAAAAATGTCTGTCCACCAACGTTTACCATCCAACCTGACAGAACTGGAGAGGATCTGCAAGGAGGAATGGCAGAGGATCCCAAATCCAGGAGTGAAAAACTTGTTGCAACTTTCCCAAAAAGACTCATGGCTGTATTAGATCAAAAGGGTGCTTCTACTAAATACTGAGCAAAGGGTCTGAATACTTAGGACCATGTGATATTTCAGTTTTTCTTTTTTAATAAATCTGCAAAAATGTCAACAATTCTGTGTTTTTCTGTCAATATGGGGTGCTGTGTGTACATTAATGAGGGAAAAAAATGAACTTAAATGATTTTAGCAAATGGCTGCAATATAACAAAGAGTGAAAAATTTAAGGGGGGTCTGAATACTTTCCGTACCCACTGTATATATGAGGTCTTTGAGTCGACCATGAACTCCTCTGAATACCAAAGTATTTTAGAGTCAAATGTGAGGCCATCTGTCCGACAGCTAAAGCTTGGCTGAAATTGGGCCATGCAACAGGACAATGATCACAAGAACATCAGCAAATCTGCAGCAGAATGGCTGAAAAAGAAGAGAATCAAGGTGTTGCAATGGCCCAGTCAAAGTCTAGACCTTAACCCAACTAAAATATTGTGGTGGGATCTTAAGAGAGCTGTGCACAAACAGATACCCGCAAACCTCAAAGAACTGAAGCAACGCTGTAAAGTAAAAGAGACTGATAAAGTCGCACAGAAAATGATTCCTTCAACTTATTGCTGCTAAAAGTGGCTCTACAAGCAATTGAATCATAGGGTGTACCTAGTTATCGCCAATGGGTTTTTCATTTTGTCTTTATTTTTAAGTAAATAATGACACGGTGTAATATGTCATTTGTTGTCGTTCATCCGATGTTGTATTTACCTAATTTTAAGACCTGCTGCCAGGTGATTTTTGTTATGTTCTGATACATAAAACCATAAAATTCTAAAGGGTGTACTTTCTTTTTCACATGACTGTATGTACGACATGAGGGTGAATAGAAAGCAACATAATTACCGTCATTCAAGGTCCAGAAAGGTATTAAAGACATAATTAAAATAGTCCACGTGACCACAGTTGTTCAACCTTAATTTTATGAAGCGACGAGAATACTTTTTGTGCACAAAAACCAAACAAAAATAATGACTTTATTTAACAATTTCCTCTTAACCCTGTCAATCTCCTACCCAGAGAGCAACTTTGTGTCGGCCCAGATCCGGCCCACATCTGGCACATGCGGAATGATGATCTGGGTCACATGTGGCGGGAATTGATGGCACTTGGGCGGACCGCTCCTGTTTGCCAGATCTGGGCCACAAGCAGGCCATAGAAATGCCACATGTCAGCCAAGAGCAAAGAAATAAACCAGAACTGGACCTTATCTGATCCACAAAATATTTATATATTATTTATAGAGTCATCTCAGCATTACCAAGCCTGTTGTCAAGCAGAATCACTGAAAGAAAGAAGAAAAAAAGAGATGAGCATTAATTAATGGCACAAAAAAAATAATAATTACATTTCAAACAACATCAGTGATGCAGGACATTTCACATTAATTATAAAATCATCGATAGCCAATGGCCAACACCTGATCCCATTTCAAATTTTGTTGCTACTGCAAATGTGTTTGACAAACACACTATCACAGCAGCCAGAATAAAGAAATACATAAGAAAAGTTAAGAGGCCAACTAATGGAAACATCAATCACCATCATGGTAACCTCAAATGAAACAAACATTAGAGTTAAGCTTCTGTTAGTTCTCAATAAGAACTGCTGTAGATGAATGACAGAAATAAAGTCAGCCTGGTTAGTAATAAGTGAAGCTGGTAATTCTGTTTGTGGAGTTGTTTAATCAGATCTTCAGAGATTTAATGACTTTTATCTTCATTTGATTTCATCTTAGGCTATGGCTGAAGTCATTTGTAGTTCTTGTGTTTCTGCTCATCTCTTTTTTCTGTTTCCTTCTTTCCTTCAGTGATTCTGCTTGATAACAGGCTTGTTAATGCTGAGATGACACTATAAATAATATATAAATATTTTGTGGATCAGATAAGGTCCAGTTCTGGTTTATTTCTTTGCTCTTGGCTGACATGTGGCTTTCTATGGCCTGCTTGTGGCCCAGATCTGGCAAACAGGAGCGGTCCACCCAAGTGCCATCATTCCCGCCACATGTGGCCCAGATCATCATTCCGCATGTGCCAGTGCCAGATGTAGGCCGGATCTGATGTTGGGTCGCAGTTGACGCAGTGAACACAGTGCAGTACTTCCATGTTCACATCTGAACGCCGGCTCCTGCGTCAGCATCACACATATTCGTCGTGGTGCTCACGTGAACAGCGTCGGTCAAAACTGAGCTGGCGTTCGGATGTAAACACGGAAGCACTGCTTTCTATGGGGGATTAAAAAAAAACTCTTGGATTTCATCAAAAATATCTTAATTTGTGTTCCTAAGATTAAAGAAGGTCTTATGGGTTTGGAATGACATGAGGGTGAGTAATTAATGACAGAAATTTCATTTTTGGGTGAACTAACCCTTTAAGCTTTGAATGTTTAAATATGTTTAATGTGAAGCAAATTGTAACACTGCTAATGCACAAGTTTTTATTTTTCACTGTTCTATTTATTTTGTATTTTTATAACACAAGATGCTTTTCGTTTTTGTAGCTGATTGCCTTTTGCTTTTTATCAGCCCTGCAAAAAATATGACCTATGCAAAAGTGCATTCTGTTTACTGCTTAGTGCTTAACACACTAAAGGATGCTGTACTGTACCAACTACTTCAGAGGGACTAAATGCTGCTAAATTCCACTAAAGGTGGAACAAACTGTAATTCTGTTCAAAATAAATTAATAGAAACCTAGCCATTGTGGATTTGTTCCTTTGTCTGTAACACATTAGTTGTACCCTGTAGAAAAGTGTCCTCATGGGACCACAATATCTAATGACAATATTACATGGGAGGCACAAAAGTCATTTCACATTAATTCACTTGGTGGCCATCTTGGTAACACCCTCAATTTCCAGTCAAGCAAGTACAGCTTATAATTTAACGAGTTTATTCTCGTAATTTAATGACTTTATTCTCAACATTTTATCTCAACTTTTTTCTCGAAATTTAACAAGTTTTTTCTCTTAATTTAACGAGTTTATTCTCAACATTTTATCTCGACTTTTTTCTTGAAATTTAACGACTTTTTTCTCGTAATTTAATGAGTTTATTCTCAACATTTTATTTCGACTTTTTTCTCGAAATTTAACAAGATTTTTCTCGTAATTTAACGAGTTTATTCTCAACATTTTATCTCGACTTTTTTCTTGAAATTTAACGACTTTTTTCTCGTAATTTTATGAGTTTATTCTCAACATTTTATTTCGACTTTTTTCTCGAAATTTAACGAGTTTTTTCTCGAAATTTAACGAGTTTTTTCTCGAAATGTAACGAGTTTTTTCTCGAAATTTAACGAGTTTTTTCTCGAAATTTAACGAGTTTTTTCTCGAAATTTTACGAGTTTTTTCTCGAAATTTAACAACTTTAATCTCGAAATGGTTTTGTTTTTTTATTATTGCTTGGCCCTAATACTCTTCCGTAATCATACAACAATAGGCCTATATTTAAAAAAAGAAAAAAGAAAAGAAAAAGAAGGTGGAGTAACATGTTGCTTAATGCCTCCGCCCATATTTAAAGTAAATTTATACCGTGTTTAGCCAGTTAGATCTCAGTGATTGTCATCTTCATCATGACCATCATCATCTCTCTGCTCCTGCTGGCCTCTCTGCTGCCACACCTGACATTCACTGGTAAGATTATTTTGTATTATTTGTTTATGCTGAATAAGTTTACTGACAGCACTATCTCTCTCAGCTCATGTGAAAGTACATATAGTGAACGGCAGGGAAGCCAAACCTCACTCCAGACCTTACATGGTTTCTCTTCAGAAGAACAGGGAACATACCTGCGGTGGATTCCTCATTTCTGATCAGTTTGTCTTGACTGCCGCACATTGCTGGGGCGGGTAAGAGCTTGTTTAGTGTGAACTGCAATGTTGAGTTAAAATTAGTGCAACCATACAGTGTATCATATGACATAAATGCATTTTCAATGCGCTCTTTCAACAGATATACAGTTTTGACGGTTGTGGTTGGTGCTCATGACTTAAGGGACAGCAAGAGTTCAGATCGCATTGGAGTGAAGTCCTACATCCCACATCCAAACTATACATCTAGGCCTAATCGGAATGACATCATGCTTTTGAAGGTAACAACCTGTAAAAAATGTAGTTGTTCAAAAGAATATCTGGTCAGGAATCAGTAACATAAAACACTGTGTTTGATTTTCTATTACAATCTCTTGCTTTAAAAATTACTGAAGGGATTTCAATTATTTCTATGTAAATTGCCAAATGCCTCTTTGAGTCTGTTTCCTACATTATTTATTTACTGCTCTTTGTAGAAACAAAAATGGGCAAAAAAGGCCCTTTTTTTTTGTGGTTGTTATACAAAGCAGAAAACACTATAATAAATGAAACTTAAAAATAAACTCAACTTGTCAATGTTAAGGGCTTCTGTAACCTTGAAAAAAAAATGTGATTATTGATAATGATTGTATTTTTTAATTACAGCTAGAGAAAAAAGTCAAACTTAACAACAATGTTAGACTGATATCATTACCAAGGAATGGAGAAGACGTGGGAACAGATACTGTCTGTAGTGTTGCCGGCTGGGGAAGACTGCAGACTAATGGCACAAGAAGCAATCGTCTAATGGAGGCAAACATGACTACAATAAATCAGGCAGATTGTCAGAGTAGATGGGAATTGACCTTCCTGGCCTCGCAGATGATCTGTGCATATGGCGGTGGTGGATCCTGCAAAGTATTTACAAAAGATGATTCACAGATGTTATGATAATGTACAAACTGGTTTCACTAGTGACGTGTTGATCTGTTTTTCTCAACAAGGGGGATTCAGGAGGTCCTTTGGTTTGTGGAGACACTGCTGTCGGGGTCACATCTTTTGGATATAGATATCTCTGCAATTCACCCGAGCATCCTAATGTGTATACTAAGATTTCAGCATTTATTCAATGGATCCGCAAAGAAATTGGAAATATTAAGTGACTTCATGTAAACTAAAAAAGGGAGAAATGTTTTTCTTGAATTCTTCCATAAACCGTCTTTCAATAAAAGTATCACATGGCAAGCATCATTTATAGTCAAAGTGTTCTCATTGTCACAACCACATATAATTACACACTCAAAATCATTTAGCAGGTCACTTGGTAGCATCATGGCAACACCCTCAATTTCCAATGGGACTTTAGTGTTAAACATATCTGAGTGACAGACATTTTATAACCTCCTTCCAGAAGTTTTGGATTTTTGAACACTCACAAAGACAGTGATATTGTGTACCTTTCTTGTCTGAACATTTAGAGCGCACACAGGAATATTAACGGACATATGATGAAGTTCGACAGGAGTTATCTGCGTTTTCATTAACCATTTACAGTGAATTAATTTAAACATTGTGTTTATTGCCTGTGTTTGTGCTTTTAGACAAGCATGATTCCAATCTGTCCCATATGTCTTCTTGTATATCCATTTTCCAAGGATTTTATTTATCTAATGTTGATTCAGAACTATATTTAACCATTATGTTATATTATATAGATACATGCCCCTTCCCTTCTAAATTTCCAGGTGTTATTTCCTCTCATTTTGATAAAGGTATCTATTAAAGTCTATCAGAACAACTGAATATTATTTGGAACAAGTTTGACATCCATTCAACCTTCATCTACATCTGCAATTCCCTCAACTCAACACCAGAGTTGTACACCAGAGTTGTACACAATGTACTTATTGTGTTCAAATTGTATTGAAAAACTCCTTTGCTGTTACTGAGGTGGGATACGGGTAAGGAAGGTACAGGTTTGGTGGTATGGGTAGGTGTAAAAACAAGTATGTACACAATAGGCAAGGCAAGGCAATTTGATTTGTATTGCACATTTCATACACAATGGTAATTCAAAGTGCTTTACATAAAGAAGAACCAAATACATAATAATAAAAATGGAACGCATAAGAAATAAAAATAACAGTAAAAACAGAGAATACCGCTATCTGGATGGAAGAGTTAAGAAGTTTCAGGGAGTTTTTTGTTGTCCGTCTGAGTGGATCTAAACGGATCTATCCATCAGGGCGGATCTAAATGGATCTTCCTCACAGATGATGTGTGCATATGGCCGCGCGGTGGATCCTGCAAGGTATGTAAGCATTTTATGAACTGAGTTTTAATTGTGATATGGTATTTTAGTGACGTGTTGATCTGTGTTTCTTAACAGGGGGATTCAGGAGGTCCTTTGGTTTGTGGAAACACTGCTGTTGGTGTCACATCCTTCGGTGACCCTCTTCAGTGTAATTCACCTAACTATCCTAATGTGTACATTAAGATTTCACCATATTTTCCATGGATCTATGCAAAAATTAGAAATGTTAAGTGACATTATTGATTTTAAAAAAAGGAAGAAAAGTTTTTCCTGAATTCTTACAAAATCTTTTTTTTTTTTTCAATCAAAGTGCATGGCAATCAGTCAAAGTGTCTTCTTTGTCACAACCATATATAGGTGGCACTGGGCAATAAAGTCATTTAATATTAGCAAATATTCATAAAGAAAGAAATCTCCAAAACTGGAATAACTATAATAATAAAGTAAGTGTCACTCTTAGCACTGGCTCAGTCACTCTCAGCAGAATCTTTTTTTTCTCCAAGTTGGACACACACATAATATAATATAATATAATATATAATAAAGTAAGCACCAGCTCAGTGTGTGTGTGTGTGTGTGTGTATATATATATATATCACATACTGATCAGGCATAACATTATGACCACCTTCCTAATATTGTGTTGGTTTCACGCATTATCCTGCTGAAAGAGGCCACAGCCACCAGGGAATACCATTTCCATGAAAGGGTATACATGATCTGCAACAATGCTTAGGCAGGTGGTGCCATGTGTTCCCCAGGTAAGCGACACACACGCACCCGGCCATCCACATGATGTAAAAGAAAACTTGATTCATCAGACCAGGCCACCTTCTTCCATTGCTCCGTGGTCCAGTTCTGGTGCTCAGGTGCCCACTGTTGGCCCTTTCGGTGGTGGACAGGGGTCAGCATGGGCACCCTGACTGGTCTGTGCAATGCAGCCCCATACGCAACAAACTGTGATGCTCTGTGTATTCTGACACATTTCTATCAGAACCAGAATTAACTTTTTGAGCAATTTGAGCTACAGTAGCTCATCTGTTGGATTGGACCAGACAAACCAGCCTTCACCCCCCACGTGCATCGATGAGCCTTGGCCGCCCATGTGCAGTGCAACCATTCAGTGTATCATATGACACGAATGCACGTTTCCAATACCCTCTTTCAACAAAAAAGAGATTCTGATGCTGTGGTTGGTGCTCATGACTTAAGAAACAGTAAGAGTTCAGATCACATCGGCGTAAAGTTCTACATCCCTCATCCAAACTATAAATTCAATTCTAATCGGAAATGAAATCATGCTTTTGAGAGGAACAACCTGTAATACATTTACATTTTCAAAATAATATCTTGTCAGGAAACAAAATAAAAATAAAATAAAATATTTTATTTTATAAATACATTTTCTTTCAGACAGGTCAAAATAATAAAAAACAATAAAACAGTCCTTGAGTTGTAAAATAAAGAGCTTTGTAAAATCTTCTTCTAAGATATTTGAATGACAGGTTTACTAAGCTCTCAACTGATTTCTCACATGTAACAGAATTTACAATAAACATGGCTACATTTACATGGATTATATCACACATGGAACAGATTCATCTACTCCCATCAAGAACGCAAACATAACAGCTATATTTTCCACTTCAGTGCAAAGTGAGACCCATATGAAGCCGTGAAAGAGGAAGTACGAGCACTACCAAGGGGTTAAACCAGACCACTTTACATTAAATAATCAACACTGAGGAGAACTTCAGCACTCCAGAGAAACCTTCTCAGAACAGCATCATGATCGTCTCTGTGTTTTGCTAGTCAGCCTGCTACCATATCTAACCCTTCCATGTAAGCAATAACTTTTTCAATAAACATTTCTCATTTAACCAACATACATTAATTTCTCTCTCAGCATCTGTGAATGTGGGTATAGTGAACGGCGCAGAAGCCAGACCTCATTCAAGACCCTACATGGTTTCTATACAGAGAAATAATGAACACATGTGCGGTGGCTTCCTTGTGTCTGAACAGTTTGTCATGACGGCTGCACACTGCTTTACAGAGTGCGTTTTTTGTTCGGTTCAGTAAAATTTCATTGTGAGTCAAAGAGTCCCGGACTGCTGCAAAAGGGTCTACACTTGGTGTGACTACTTTCAAAATGACACATATAGTACCCAACCTAGTGCATAACTGACTTCTAGGCAGTCCGCCAATTATTGTTTGAACCCAAAATGTATTTTTACCTAAACTAAAGCTAAAGTTGAGCTTACTGTTTGTAACTTTACAATGGAAGCATCATAACAAAGTATGTTAATACAATAATATGGTTGTAAATGCATATTGTTATAGGTCAGACCTAAAATGCAAAACTCTGTTTTGAACAGTCCTTATTTACCACAAAAACGCATGTTTTCTTCCTCGTCTTGACAGGGGAGAGAAGCTGACAGTTGTGGTTGGAGCTCATGATCACATGGTTCTAGCCACATGGATTTCAAGTTCTACCACATCCACCCTGCGTTTGAGTCTGAAAGTCTGCTAAATGACATCATGCTACTTCAGGTAAATGACTCAGCTAGGTTTTGCAGGGCAAACTGCAATAGAACAATCTTGAATGTCCTGATCCCCTAGGCTTTGTCCACATTGTACACAAATCCATTTGGTTTCAAATCCGATTTATAGGACTGACAGTTCATTTTACATGTGATGAAATTAATTCAGTGATGTCAATATCTGGTGTATCTACATTGTTTGCCATAGTAATGACTCAAGCAATATACAACTACTTGAAACCTTTCAGAGTCATTAGTCTGGTCATTCTGATCATAGAACTGGAGTAAAAACTGCAATTATTTAAAGTGCCCCTATTATGCCTTTTTCAAGGTTCCTAATATTGTATTGGGAGTCTCCTACAACAGGTTTACATGCATGCAAGGTCAAAAAACACTTCAGTTTTCTCATAATATTCATTTAATTTCACCTCAGTTCTCAATTATTCATAAACGATTCATTAGAAGCAGTTTAAAGAATTAGTCCCTCTAAACCCCTCCTTTCTGTGAGCCTACACTGCTCTGATTGGTCAGATGGCCCAATCCTTTGTGATTGGTCTACTGTGCGCACCGTGTGCCGGAAACGAAACGCCCATTGCCATAACTGAATGACAGCTATCAATTCGCAAGACATTGTATGCAATGTATGGACAGAAAAGATGGCATCGGTTTTACCGTATCAATTCAAGCCCGAGTCTGACGATGAAACGTCTGAAGTAGTCGATCAACCAGAAACTGACTGGAGCAGAACGTTTCTCTATGGTACTGTAAGTGTCACCTTAGTTTGCTTTATAAAAGATAAAAATAAAAGATTGTACTGCTGTGGTATTGTTGAAAAAAAAAATTTTCCCTGGTGTCTGCAATAAGTGGGCAGATATAAGCTAATATTTCGTCTTGACGTCACAACGAAACGACTCGTTTAATTGACTCGGAGTCGACTTTTACTTTTGAGCGACAATAACTTTATATACGGTGCACTTTCAGATTTAAAACTTTGCGGGATGTTTTCATTCACTGAGAGCTATGTTACACACTATATGAAAGGTAATTTTCAAAAATCCATAATGGGGAACTTTAAGTAATTATACTTAAATTATAAAATACTAGCATACCTAGTAATCCCATTAACATAAGTAAAATAAGTTGCTAGTACAATAAAGATTGTCATGTAGTTTATATTCACCACGAAATTTCTCAGCATTAATGATTTTCGTTTATTCACAGCCTGCAACTTTTTCCACTTCTCAGGGTGATTCTGGAGGACCTTTGGTGTACAACAAAGTTGCAGTCGGTTTTGTTTCATTCAAATAATTGACTCACCTACACAAGCCAATGTCTACACCAAAATTTCCAAATTTCTGCCTCAGATAAATTGTATTTTTGGAGGTCTGAAGCAAGAACTTGATTAATAAACATTTTATTTCCTAACACACTGTTGATTGTATGTGTGGAATTTTGGAGACCATCTTGATCGATTTGTCATATGTAACAAACACTTTTTTCAGTGGAAAGATGGTTTCAACCCTTCTCAGGAGGCTTGATTTCCTGTGGGGGGCTGATGTCATCACATGTGGTCAGACACTCTGTGAGAAACACTTTAGCAAAGACATCTTAAATAGAAAATCTAATGACTGTGCAAGGCCATGAGACTCACCACAGATTATAATGTATATTCTTACTGGAAGAACCTGAAAATTACATGTCAGCTCATACACATATCATGACACTTTACAGTAAAAAGAAATAAATGAATAAATAAAATGTGTTATAGTATTGTAAAATGGAAATTCCTTACAAGACTGAACACAAGAGCTCTTACAAAACCCCCTTCTGCTCAAATGCCTTTCCACTCATCCTCAAGCACAATCTTATGATATATATCTTGAGAATTCATGATTATAAATTTCATGTTTGGTATCAATTTAAATGTTTCAGTGTGATTGGTAAATGGTCTCAATTTCACAGCAGTCACTCATATTATGAGAAAAATTGAAAACTTAAGATAATTCTGTTCTGCTCTCAAAGTGGTGTGCCTCTCACAAGGTCTCTGGGGAGAATGATTTTCTTTCCCTGACCAGGCATGACCCTTGGGTCATGGAATCCTGTTCAATCAAAAAGTCTTCTGTAATTTACAACTTAGATTGAAGATTTCTGAGTTTGGGTCTGGGTATTTGAGGGAAAGTGGCAAAACAGGTATTGGGGTTCTGTAACTAAAAAAACCCAACACAGTGTTGTGTGAGTCCTGCACTGCTGTCAGGTATGCATCTTTCACTCTTAGATTCATCTTTGAGCAATTTATGCATTTATAAATTCTGAATTGGCTTCTTATTGTTTAATTATGTAATTGGCATGATACATTTCTACCTGACAAATAAAATGTTATATGATTTATTCTGTATTCCTCTGAAATCATTATGACTATAGAGTGAAGTCTGGTGTTTCCGCAACTATCATGTCCAGGATCGGTCAAACTCAAGACAAAAAGGTAATAATTAACCCTGCATCCTTAGACTAAGATCAGAACTGGCAATTTTGTGTCCGTGAGATACATGAACTGGCCGTTATGAGACTCTGTGTGACATTGGGTCCCTAATGAACAAATAATTGAAGAGTAAGGGAATACTAGAATAATCAAATAAAATTAGAACAATCAAAAATCTAAATTTGGAGTCTTTTGAAATTGGAGTCAGATCAAATTCCTGGGCCTCCATGTCAGTGAGGACCTCAAGTGGACCGTTAACGCTGCTGCCCTGGTTAAATAAGCCCAACAGAGACTTTACTTCCTCAGAACTTTAAGGAAGGACCATCTCTCTGCCAGACTGCTGAAGTCTTTCTACCACTGCACAGTAGAAAGCATACTAACATATCGCATTACAGCCAGACCTCAGAAAAGATCATCGGACTTCCACTGCGTATGGTACTAGTTTAAGAGAAGCTTGCTAGCCATCTCTGGTGCTGCATCCTCTTTGTAGGCTCCTGCCTTGACAGTGGAGTGAACGCGTTCAGCTCTTGAGAAAATTTAATGCGGGGAGCTGGGGTCTCAGTCAGCAGCTTTCAGGAGATCTCTCTCTGGATGTCCGTGAGGGTTGATGCAGGGTGAACGGAGTTGTGTATGGCATTAAAGATTCTGTCTACTTCATTTACCTCCCTCCCCAGCTACTTTTGGGTTTTGAAGGAGGTAAGTATGCTCTCCTTAGGATGGGTGCTCTACTATAGCCCTGGTTCGATAATGCTAATAAGTTTGCTTGTGGGGCATCCCTCCTTATCTGTCACTTACTATGGTTTAATGTTAAAGAAGATGAAGTACTACCTATAGTGGGTCTTGGATAGAGTGCCTTGACTCAAGGCAGGGTATAGGCTGCCCTCCTCCAGTTACATTGGGGTCTTTAAGAAGGACCTAGGCTCCCCTCCGGCTTCCTTGGGGTTTAGAGCACTTGTTCGGATGACATTTTCCGATAAGAATTCTTACTTTGGTCATACTTCAAGACTACAATCTGTGATTCTGAAGTAGTTTCCACAACAGTGTGGTGACTGACAGCAAACATTAGATTCATCTGCACTGAGGAGTCGTGCCGAGGCACAATCCACGTAAAGACGATAATTACGCAAACAACTGCATTTGCAGGTTTCAAACAGGGATGGCGACAAAGAGGCAAAACTTACTGACTGCAGCTTTAACAAAGATTAACAAATAAAGTAATGTATTGCTCATGGTTAGTTCATATTAGTTAATACATTGACTAATGTTAACAAACAGCAAAGTCGAAGCAACATCACGGAATCTGACATAGAAGCGTTCCTCTGGAGTGTGTGATCATGGATTTTCCCCAGGATGATACAAAATTAGATTGGTCTCTCATGCACTGCTTAGCCCTCTGTCTCAATATCGCACACTTAGAACGTCATAGTCAGCGGCTGCTCTCTTAAAGGGGAAGTGCATCTTTTTCAGGGTTTACATTCTAATACCACCCGGTTACACTCAAAAATGGTTTGTTGTACAACAGTTTGTTTTGCAGCAGTTTGTTATACAGCGTTGTTTCCCTTCTGT
This sequence comes from Anabarilius grahami, assembly GCA_003731715.1. Taxonomy (NCBI): domain Eukaryota; kingdom Metazoa; phylum Chordata; class Actinopteri; order Cypriniformes; family Xenocyprididae; genus Anabarilius; species Anabarilius grahami. The sequence continues at coordinate 7,548,812 of RJVU01053127.1, read as the reverse complement.
CGGTCACTTCGACATGTGTTAAAACCGACATATGGGGTTCTCTCTTGAGATCTCATACAAATCACCTCTGAGAGTATTAGAAAAGGCTAATGAAATTGGCGTGCAGAATTTGCATGCCAGGCCGCGCCCATTCATACAGGTATATAAGGCCGGCAGCATGCAAGCTGCACTTCAGCTTTGTTCTTCTGAGCTGAAGCAGAAGCAGAGCTTTGATCTTCTCTCGGAAACAGAGAGAAGCATTTCCAACAGTCCTTTCTTTGTGCACGGATAGGCTAAGAGAAAAATCTCCTCATAAAATAGCAAATTTCTTCGAAGTACATAGCGGCTCGCATCTTTTTAAAGATGCTGTTCCGTCTGTGTTCTCCTGGATGCTGGCCATTCTGATGGGCATGATCGCTGTGTTCAGTTTTTGTGCCGTGCCCACACTGAAGCAGCGTTCGTGGGTGGCTCATGTTCTCACTGCGAGAGCATCACCATCGGAATGTTGCAGTCGTGGCTCTTTTATGTCTTTAAAAGACGAGAGCCTCCTCAGCCGCTTCCCATCCTGGTCCTTCAACCTCCCAATACGAGGCCCCTGCACGAGAGAGACCGAATGTGCTTGCGAGAGAGATCGAGTTGTTAGAGAGCGAGCGACACTGCGCGAGAGTGACCGAGTGTGTCCGAGCATTATTAAATTAGTACATTAGTAAACATTGATCAGATTATATGCAGTCATTAAAACAGTTCTACTGTAGGAGTGGAATTTGGGGACCAATATTACAGTTTCAAAATTGGGATAAAAGTTTAATACAGGGATGGCCAACTGGCGGCCCGTGGGCACCATACGGCCCACAATGTCTTTAAATACGGCCCGCGGGACATTTGAAAAGCAAGTAATGTAAAGATTGCATTCAGATTATAAAGTTAACACTAAATCAATCCAGGAGAGGTTGCTATTTCCAGCCAATCCCCGCATTAATAACAGTGATGTGCATGCTAATGTGAAAGTTTACTAAAATTAGCAAAAATAAATGAAAAATTCCATATCAGGCTCGGATCAGATCACACGGAATGGAACAGTAAGCAAAGAGTACGGTTTGGCCCGACAGTGGAGAAATATGAAAGATACACATGTGATGCCAGAGTTGCACTTTTCAAAGGTAAAATGCATAGTCAACAAACCGCCAAACCATTTTTTGCCTAATGAATGACAGAAATGTATGTACTTATTGTAATTATGTTCTTATACATTTTTTAAAAATAGTATTTTTCATGGTAATATGTGGATGTGGATTATGGTAATGCCATATGGAACAACTATTTTTTAAATTAGCACTTTTTAACGAGGCTGAGTTGAACATTTTCTCTAGGCTTGTAATCAAATAGGACTTCTGCACATTTGTTTGTTGCAAATGTACAGATAATGCAATTGAGAGGTTTATATTTGCTTGTTGGGGTAATATTGCTTGTCAACTGAAAACAAAGTTTACCATTTGTATTAGCAAAATTGCACAAGTTTAACAGTTCATAAAATCTTTAAAAATTGTACATTGATTTCCCTTAATGAAAAGTGAATTGAGTAAGACGTTACCTTTTACTCAAAAAATTGAGTAAAAGGTGCGAGTGTGGATTAGTAATCTGGCCCCCTGGTATTAAGGAGAAAAGATTTTGTGAGTCTGTGTATAGCGGATAGTCAGATGGAGAGTTAGCTGGTGGGTAATCCCCAGCTAACTCTGTGGTGTCTGTGGCTGGTGAGCAGGGAGACGGATGGCAGCAGACAGATGATAAGACGGTATCTCAGGAATCGCAGGTGAGTATTCAGGTAATCTGAAGATCTTATCATGACAAGACCAGACAATGAGTGAGGATGGTGACTTATAGTGGGTGATGACAAGGGAAAAGGTTTGCAGGTGATTGAGGATTGAGTACAAGTGGTGAGCAGGAAGAATTCTGGGAAGTGTAGTGCTGAGAGTGACTGAGCCAGTGCTAAGAGTGACATTTACTTTATTATACCATAGTTATTCCAGTTTTGGAGATTTCTTTCTTTATGAATATATATATACTTGCTAATATTAAATGACTTTATTGCCCAGTGCCACCTATGGTTGTGACAAAGAAGACATTTTGACTGATTGATGATTGATGTACTTTGATTGAAAAAAAAAAGAAAGAAAGAAGATTTTGTAAGAATTCAGGAAAAACATTTCTTCCTTTTTTTTAAATCAATAACGTCACATAACATTTCTAATTTTTGCATAGATCCATGGAAAATATGGTGAAATCTTAATGTACACATTAGGATAGTTAGGTGAATTACACTGAAGAGGGTCACCGAAGGATGTGACACCAACAGCAGTGTTTCCACAAACCAAAGGACCTCCTGAATCCCCCTGTTAAGAAACACAGATCAACACTTCACTAAAATACCATATCACAATTAAAACTCAGTTCATAAAATGATTACATACCTTGCAGGATCCACCGCGGCCATGTGCACACATCATCTGTGAGACTGAATATCTGCGTTTTCTTTCCCATTTTTTTTTACATGTTGCATTATCCATTATCTTCACATTGGCCTCCATAAGACAATCACTCTTTGGACCTTTCATGTTCAGACGTCCCCAGCCTGCAACACTACAATCAGGGTCTGTTTTGTTGATGGATTCTTTCTTTGGTAATGATGTCCAATTAACATTGTTGGTTGGATCAACTTTTTTCTCTAGCTGTAATTTAAAAGCATTCATTAATAACAAATAGATGTATCTTCCATAAGATTAAAGCATAGCTTATTAAATAATTTTGTCACTTTAATATGAGGTTAGTGCAGAAAAGCCCTAAGTTATTTATTTATTTTTTTCTGCAACTGGAACAAGTGTAGATATTTACCTGCAAAAGCATAATGTCATTCATAGTGCCCGGGTACTTGTGGTAAGACTTGACTCTGATGCGGACTGAACCCTCAGTGTCATTTTTTAGGTTGTGTGCACCAACGACAACTGTTAGTATTTCATTTCTTTTGAAAGAAAGTAGTATTATTTCTCACAGATTTATGCATTCTTTTTATAAAAGCATACTGAGCATACTGATTTAACTCTTTAAACTATATACTACTGTCAATTAATCTAAATTCTTCATCTAAATATTATTAATCAATCATTATTGCATTTAGACCAAACAAAAGTCTTACTTCTTTCGACAATGTGCAGCAGTCAAGACAAACTGATCAGAAATGAGGAATCCACCGCAGGTATGATTCTTTTCCTTTTGAAGAGAAACCATGTAAGGTCTGGAGTGAGGTTTGGCTTCCTTGCCGTTCACAATATCAACATTCACATGATCTGAGAGAGAGAGAGAGAGAGATAGAGATAGAGAGAGAGAGTGCTGTCAGCCAACTTATTCAGCACACAAGAAACATCTTTATGAGGCATCAGCAAAGATGCTGAGATCATACCGACATCTTTTAGGATGACTGTTTTCGGTCCCACTTTATATTATCTGGCCTTAACTACTATGTGCTTACATTTAAAGTAATTGTATGATACAATGCACTTATTGTGTACATGTTTTTACATTGTACCCTACCCAGACCACCAAACATGTACCTTCCTTACCCGTATCCCACCTCAATAACATCAAAAGTGTTTTTCAATACAATTTGAACACAATAAGTACATTGTTCTCATTTTTTAATGTAAGTACATAGTAGTTAAGGCCACCTAATATAAAGTGGGATCCTGTTTTCAACTAAAAATTGAATATTTTGGTTGTTTTGGGGGCCTGAAAACAAACTTTTGAAAATGGATTTCAAAGCACAAGTTTGTCTCAATGTAAACCACAAAAACATGAATTTGTGAAAACGGTGATGTCATGTGCATGCGGAATACATGATCAGTCGGTAGGCGCATAGATTTTCTTTACAAAGTGACATCACCGACTACTGCATAAAACAGCATTTTTAGTCGTTTTCGCGGATCATTGTGAACTGGCATCATTTTGACATTGTCGTCTGTACTCGAAAAATGCAAAGTAAAAACTTCTCAGTTTTTAGTATATTGTTTCATGTAAACATGCCTTTAGTGATGAATAAGCAGTTGCAGAAATCAATATGCAGTTCAGTCAGTCTCACCAGTGAAGGTCAGGTGTGGCAGCACAGAGGCCAGCAGGAGCAGAGAGATGATGATGGTCATGATGAAGAAGACGATCAGTGAGCTCTCATGACAAAACACTGTATAAATAAGGGTGGGTGGAGACAGATATTGAGCTGCCCACAAGTTTTTTTTTTGTTTTTTTTTTCTTTCTTCAGTTTGTGGATGAGTAAATATTGTTCTTCTTAATCTTTGTGGTCTCATTTTCAGGCCACAGATGGTTTGGTCTAGATCTACTGTAGAAGAAGCAGCTCAGCATACATTCTGTACTTGAATATTTTACAATTCATAATTCATATATATACATATATATATATATATATATATATATAGTGCACAGCATAAATGAGTACACCGCCTCTGAAACTTCTGAAAGTCAGCAATTACTCAATTACTTAGAAGACATGTGGGGGTTCTTTAGAAATATAATGTTCCAGCAAGTCTGCTTAATCAATTACCAAAGAAGCATGTCAAAATTATTCAGGAAAATAAGACTTTCTTATCAAGGTGATAAAATGTTTTGTAGCAAAAATGAGTACACCCTCCTAAAAGTTACTAAATAAAACTAAATAAAAAGTTTCTGGTGTAAGTTTAAGGCAATGTTTGATCAACAGGAAAGCATGTTGAACCAAAACATTTAAAGAGAAGTAATTTCTTGACAATTAAAAGTGTTAAATAGCCCATTGAATTATTCTCAGACTTAATGCTGACAACAATGGAAGCACTTTGGAGAGAACTATCAGGAGACTTATTTCTTAGCACAAAAGACGACAGTGGTACAAGAGGATTACCAAATCATTGTCACAAATCACATCAAGTGTGAAATATACACGTCCCTTCCCTTCTAAGTTTCCAATTGTTATTTTCTCTACTTTTGATAAAGTGATCTATTAAAGTAGAACAACTGAATATTATTTGGAACAATTTTGACATCCATCCAACTTCATCTACATATTATGCAATTCCCTCAAATCAACACCAGAGGTCAACATCCCCACTTTTCTAAATCAGACTTCTAAATGGACCCTATTTATACTTCCATTGTTTTCAGAAGCAGAAATTGTCATGGGTAAACTTCTATAGCGGTGAATAGGAGGTGACAGCAAATATAATTTTTGTATTCAGAGAATGATGTGGAATTTGCAGTCACTCCCTCAGCTGTTGTATTAGAAAACACTCACGCAGCAGCAGTGCTTCCCACAGGTTTGAATTATACTTGCAGTGGTAGCCAGGTGGAAAATCCTCCTATTACCCATGTCACAAAAATGGACTACTACATGTGACAAACAACAGATAATGTGTGACTTTTAACAGTATTTTTTTTTTTACTGAAATTCATTTTTAATACAGATTATGCTGTGTTTTGGGGGATATAAAGTACTTTTTTACTTATTTACTGCAAAATTCCTCAACTACACCATGAGCATGCATATGAAATATTACATTTCTGTGAAAAAAAAAAAAGAAGTTTGGTAACACTTTATTTTAGTGCCGTAGTTACATGTTACTACATGTACTTACTATAGTAATAACAATACATTATGCATAATAACAAGTAACTAAGCTTAAACCAAACACTAACCCTAACTGTAACTCTATAGTAAGTACATGTAGTTAATTAATAGTACTCAGTACTTATTTGAGTAGTTTCAATGTAACTACGGCACTGTAAAATAAAAAAAGTGTAACCAAACGTTTAATGATGATCAAAATTAAATATGAGTTGTTTCTGGATATTGTTCTAGATGTTAGGGGCAGAATCTGCCATCTGCTGGTTAGAGAAAAATCTGTAGGAAATACAGTTACATCATGGTACAAAAAAGTGTAATTACCATATACATCCAGAAGAGGCCATTAGAGATCCATTCATTTTCCAGATGTGGCCAACTGCTCTAATAAATGCAATGTGGAACGAACATGGTCACACATGTGAGATTGTCAGTGGGAGTAAACGGTTCTCGCTCACATAGAACGAGCAGTTTTGAAAAGCATAGAGCGAGGGGAGATTCTCCACTATTTAGGGGCATTCACATGTCATTGCTTTTGCGCACTGAAGTTCGTTATTTTAAATGTAGACATGCAACAAGTGCCCTCAAATGTCACAACACGCTCATGCCACAAGCGCACAAGAACAAATCAGCTTTGACCTTTCCATAACAACATCGAAAGCTCAGCCAAGATGGATGAACAGCTGATTGTAGCTGTACAGGGTGTTTATTATTATTATTATTTCTCATCTCCATAAATATAACTAGTAGTAGAGCTCATGCAAGGGCTGGAAATCCATTTATCCTTTGCTGAAACTTCTTTGCCTTCTTGGAGAAAGTGGCTCATGAAACGTCAACCGCAGACAGCGCTTTTGAAAAAGGAGAAAGTGGAGCAGCCGCTGTTTTCCACGTGTTTTTAGGCACGACATGTGAACGGCCTCTAAATCAATCGCAGATGGTTTCATTATCTCGGGGTGATAAAAAAGTATTAGAGGATAAAAGTAATAAAAGCAAAAATGTGTCACCAAATATATTTGTGCGGCCATTAAAGGCCCACTGAAGTGACTTGGAATGTGCAGCATTAATCAATGTGTTGACGTAATTTCAACTGAAACAGGAAGACAGGGCAGGACAAATTGAACAGCTCCTCCCCCTTTTTAAAATAGCCAATAGTGTTTCGCTTAAATCACAGCTCGGCCAGAGCCGTTAAGTTTCCTTATAATCTCTTTCTCCTTATAATCTCCTCTATATTGCTTTAAAATATAGCATTCTGTGCAGAATTCAAATGGGTCCGATATGTTTTTTGGTCTGCACCGACTCGCGGATATGATCCGCTCTGTGCTGTCATGACTCGTGTCTCTGGACCGGAGCAGACTGTGCACGCTGCGGTTCGCGTGACACTAACATGAAACCAAACTTCATTTGCCTCAATGGAAAGCATATTTACACTCTGTTAATCGTTCCCTATCCCCTATGTAGTGCACTATGTCCCATTCACCATGTCGAAAATAGTAAATGTGTGAACAAGTGACTGATTTCAGCTGCAGCTTCAGCGTCTATTTATAATGTAGGGGACGGGACGCTTTAGATTCTAGAGAGCATTTGATTTGATTTGACAGAAGATCTGAAGAGAAGCTGAAGTCCGTGGTGGTGTCATGAAAATCCATTATCCATTTTAGCGGAAGTGAGAGCCTGTAAGTTTTGAATGCTTATATCTCCTAAATGCAAATGTTCTCATTGTTTTGAAACACACTAGCTTATTATAACCTTAAGGGTAACATATTCATACTAAAAGCTAAAAAACTTACATTTTGATTTCAGGGAGACTTTAATATACCTGGGAGGCTTGCCCAAGTAAAGTCTATGTGTAGGAAGCACTGAGCAGTGTTAATTCATGATTCTTAATTTACTGCCAAGGTAATCTAACAGCGTTATAAATTTATATTACATTTTTAAAAAATGAAAATATGAAATCTTGAATCTACGACTTGACTAGATTTGCATGTTGATAACTGGAAACACGTACAGTAATCCCACCCTTTTCTCTAAAGGTTATGAATTGTAAAATATTCAATTAACAAAAAATATGAAGACTGAGCAATCTGTGGCCTGAAAATAAGACCATAAAGATTAAGAAGAACAATATGTACTCATCCACAAACTGAAGAAAGAAAAAAAAGACTCAGGGCCTCATTTATGAAATGAACATACAGTAGAAACATATTTGGATTCTTGCCAAATGAGAGAAGTGAGCCCATCAGTTTTGCTTTAGCCTAAAAAAAAATCATTTTGGCTTGACTTATGTTGTTTATAATGAATCTAATTTATGTTTTATTTTATAGTTTAATATATAATTTTATAGCTTCTTTTTCATTCTTGCTCTGTTCTGAATACCGTTAAATTTAAATTATTTGTTGTGGAGGGAACTACAATAGGCCTATGAATTTTTCATTTTATTTACCGGTATTAAATATATAAATTAAAGCAATTGTTTGTAATTACGAGGTTAATGGGAACTTTTGGTGTAAAATGAATTTCTCTTTCATGAGATTACTTCCTCTTCTTGGCCTCTCTGCTGCCATACCTGACGTTCACTGGTGAGACTGATTGACCAAACTGAATATTCACAAGTTCACACTTACAAATAAGTCAGATTGAATAAATAGTATGCATATTTGGTGTGCTGTCCAAGGAGAGGTCTACAAGCTCTGTATTTGGCCTGAACCCCGTATTCCTGGCAGTGGTAGGAAAAGCCAAGAGTGAGGAGTCAGGGTGGTGGAAGGATGCTGAAAACTGTCGAGGAATGTAGGTGAGTTGACTGTGTATAGGTTTCCTCTCATGCTGATAGGATAGACATGGTAATTGCTGATGATGAGTTGACTGGATAGATCATTCGCAGGTGCTTCTCCCAAACTTTGTTAATAAAAACATAATTTGATTCATCACTAAAAGATGTCAGTATGGTATCAGCATCTTTGCTGATGCCTCATAAAGATGTTTCTTGTGTGCTGAATAAGTTGACTAACAGCACTATCTCTCTTTCAGCTCGTGTGAATGTGAGTATAGTGAATGGCAAAAAAACTGAACCCCACTCCAGACCTTACATGGTTTCTCTTCAGAAGAACAGGAAACATAAATCCAGTAGATTCCTCATTTCTGATCAATTTGTCTTGACTGCACTAAACTACAATAATGATTGATTATTTTAGGATTTTTAAATGAAATGGCTGTAGTATATGGCTTACAGAGTTTTTTTTATTATTAACAAAACAGACCCTGATTGTAGTGTTGCACGCTGGGGACGTCTGTACATGAAAGGTCCAAGGAGCCATTCAGCCTCACAGATGATGTGTGCATATGGCCACCGTGGATCCTGCAAGGTATGTAATCATTTTATGAACTGAGTTGTAATTGTGATATGGTATTTTAGTGACGTGTTGATCTGTGCTTCTTAACGGGGATTCAGGAGGTCCTTTGGTTTGTGGTTGTTGGTGTCACATCCTTCGGGGACCCTAATCACTGTAATTCACTTAAGTATCCTAATGTGTATACTAAGATTTCACCATATTTTCCATGGAACCACACCTCAAGATATTTTCAGTGTTTTATTTCAACAGACAGAGAGAGAGAGAGAGAGAGAGACAGAGACAGAGAGAGCACGTGTGTGAATTTCCTGAATTTTTTTTGGCTCGTTTGGCAGCAGAGTCTCTGACAGCGACGTTCCCAGATAGCAAGCAATGATCAAAAGCCACACAGCCTGAAATCAACTGAAAATAAAAGAAGACAATAAATCTCTCAAGATCTCAACAGAAGTTCTTTTTGAGAATTAAAAGAGGTTTAGATGTTGATGTTTTATTATAAATGTTTGGTCACCATTTTGGTGATCAGTGTTTCCTTTAGTTGGACAGTTTGACTCTTGGCTTTTTGTGTGAGTTTATGGTCTTTGTAACAGTGTTTACCAAAACACATCATTGGTTGCAAAGATAACCAGAAACAATGATGATAAGGTGATGGTGATGGTGATGGTAATAGTCATATAGTTTTCAGCCTCATAAAGCAGAGTAGTTTACTAATCCTGTTCCTGACCAAAAGTGGCTATTTGTTATTTAAATGTTATATTCACCAATAATACTTTCTTGCCACAGATCAAATTCTGATTTTATTTTTTTTTTAAATACATTATGGGAAAAAACCATCAAGAATCAGCATATAAATCTCAACAATGGTTCAAGAGATTCAAGATTCAAGAGTTTTATTTGTCACATGCACAATTATATAGAGCATATATAACCAGCAGTGAAATGAGAGAATCACTGCTGGTTATATATGCTCTATATAATTGTGCATGTATAGTTGCACAATTATACAATGGTGACATCCTTCATGCTGCAATGCATGCTGGGAGCCTCCATAGTATACAACTCATGACTCCCAGCATGCATTGCGGCATGAAGCATGTCACCATTGTTGGGATTTATATGTTGATTCTTGATATCTGTGTGTCTAAAGATTTTTTGCTTTTTAAAAGTCAAGATTCAGAATGTCTGATCTGTAGCAAGAAAGTATTGTTGGTGAATATAACTTATCAAAAATAAATCAACACTTTTGGTCAGGAGTATGTTTAGCAAATGATTTTGCTTTATGATGATGAAAACTATATCACCTGATCATCTTTGTCTTTGGTTTTCTTTGCAACAAATGATGTGTTTTGGTAAACACTGTTACAAAGACCACACACTCACACAAAAAGACGAGAGTCGAACTGTCCAACTAATCCAATCCACTTTATTTCTATAGCACATTTTACCAACAACAAACAGTCTCCAAAGTGCTGCACAAAGTAAAAAACAATAAATAAATAAATGCTCTATTTAACTAAACTAGCCTCCATTCAAACAATAAAAACTAGTAAAATTGAATAAGAGCAATACAATAAAAAGGCACATAAACAAATAAGTAAAATCAACAAAATAAATAAAACAAACCAATAAAAGACACAGGACAACACAACTCACGCGGAGTTAAAAGCCAAGGAATAAAAGTGGGTCTTAAGACGAGACTTAAAACATTCAACTGTGGGGGGCCGTTCTGACCTGGGGAGGCAGAGCGTTCCACATTCTGGGGCCGACCACAGAGAAGGCCCGGTCCCCCTTGGTTTTAAGTCTGGTCTTAGGAACCACGAGCTGGAGCTGGCGCTCAGACCTCAGTGAACGCGCCGGTGTGTAAATTTGGATGAGGTCCATGATGTACTGAGGGGCCAGTCCATTCAGAGCTTTAAAAACAAACAATAAAATCTTAAAATCAATTCTAAATCGAACAGGAAGCCAGTGCAGGAAGCCAGTGCAGCGAGGCAAAACACTGATCACCAAAACGGTGACCAAACATTTTCAATAAAACATCAACATCTAAACATCTGTTAATTATCAGAAAGAACTTCTGCTGAGATCTTGAGATAGTTATTGTCTTCTTTTATTTTCAGTTTTTAGGCTGAGTGGCTTTAAGTCAGTTGTAGTTGTGTTTCATTTTCTGAGAGTGCAAGCATGATGTTGAACCAACATCACATTGTAACATTGATTCAATGCCATTACCACTGATTTATTGTTGAAATTTCAAAAAAATTTCAACATTAATTGCGGGTGCAAAAGTGATATTGATTCAATGCAGTTAACATTGACACATTAACATTGATTTAACATTATTTCAGTCATTGCTTGCTATCTGGGTTATCATTTTTCTACTGCGAAACGGCATGTATTTTTCAAGCAGCGAATCTTATTTTATCTATAAAATACCGCAGGCAGCACTGATAACAGGTTTCTGTGCATGAGTCTATATATGTGTGCATGTGGGTTGGAGAGAGCAGGAAAAAGAGATAGATTATGCTGTAGTGATAATAAAAGGTCATTTTAAAACTTAATAGTTTGACATTTTTATCCTGTTGTTTGTCATGTTTATTTGCTTGATCAGCATGGTCAGGGCTGTAGGTATATTATCTCATATTGTGACATATTTAAAAATTAAACACTGTGTTGTCAGAGTTGATATTGTGGCTTTTATATGTGGTTATATACTTGCATTATATAACATTCTACCAAAATAGAATGTGCAGCGCATTACATTTTCATCAACTTACAAGATGAAACGCGCACAGAGGCTATTTAAGACAGTTCTGGCTATGACTCGACAACAGATGCTGGACAGTCTTCTCTGCTCCTAAAATACATTAAAACAATAGCCTTTATATATAAAGAGAGTTTATTGAGTAAAGAAAATGCTGTACTTATTCAAACAACCAGTTCTTTATTTACCCTTGCATTGCAGACAACCAGAAATGATCCAAAACACTTCATTCACGGTAGAGGCGGCGTGGAGTATGAGGTTTGACTGACAGTTTGAGGATCCAATGGAGATACGAGGTTTAGTCACAAGCTTAAATGAAATTTTAATACGTTTCATTGGTTAAATATTTGACAAAACCCACAAACAGAGTAAGGGGGACCAATACTAATGATTTATGAAAAGAAAAAAAAGATGAAATTTGGAGACACAGGAGGCATTTCTCAATTCGCACAAATTTCTCAAGTCCACACAAGTCACCTCTCGATGCATCCTCGATAAAGGGGGTGGATCAAGAACACATCCGGGGATTTGAACTTGGTTACATGTGAACTTTGAATTGGAACAGTGCTTGGGCAGCAACTGATGACGTTTCACAAGTCCACAAGTACAGACAAGAACGCATATTGAGAAATGGCTAGGGTTTCTGCCTGATATTTAACATTTTGTTAATTTAGATAGTAATTGGCTTAGTGTGTTTTAACATTAGATTGAAATAATAATAATTTAAAAAATATATAATTTCTCCTTGTTATAATTGCACCCTGCTCCTGGACATGCAAGTAAAGGCACTAAGTGTGGTTTTTGATTCTTTTGCTGTGGTAGGCTGCAAAGCTCTTGTAAATAATTTTTCAATGTGTCAACCACTCAGAATCAAGAATTTTAGAGAGCCGTATAAGCTGGGTCTTATTGGTATGTGCTGATTAAGTTGACATAACATGTCTTTCAGCCATAATGACATAACTGATTGTAAGGATAGTCCTTGTAAATCCTGTATCAAAATGATAGATTTTGGCCTTTTTGGAACGATATTGTGCTTTTAAGGGTAACAAACTGAATACCAGTTGTAAAATATTCAAGTACCAAAATGCATGCATACATGCCTAATTCTTATCGTCTATCATTAGTCTGAATGCAAGACCGGAAAGAATAACAGGAACATTATCTTTTCATCACTCTGTTACTCATACTGCAAGAAGAAAAAAGACTCCAGTGACTCCACCCCCATTTACAGTATATTTATACAGTGTTTTGCCTTGAGAAATCAGTGTCATCTTCATCATGACCATCATCATCTCTCTGCTCCTGCTGGCCTCTCTGCTGCCACACCTGACCTTCACTGGTGAGACTGATTATATAACAGTATATTATGATGATTTTTAAGAATGTTTAATTTTATGTGCTGAATAAGTGAACTGACAGCACTATCTCTCTCTCTCAGCTCGTGTGAATGTGGGTATAGTGAACGGCAGGGAAGCCAAACCTCACTCCAGACCTTACATGGTTTCTCTTCAGAAGAACAGGGAACATATCTGTGGTGGATTCCTCATTTCTGATCAGCTTGTCTTGACCGCAGCACATTGCAGGAACGGGTAAGAGCTTGTTTAGAAATCATTTTTGACTGACACAATGACTGCAGTGCAACCACACAGTGTATCATGTGACATAAATGACCATCATGGCTCTTTTAATAGAAAAGAGATTCTGACGGTTGTGGTTGGTGCTCATGACTTAAGAAACAGCAAGAGTTCAGATCGCATCGATGTGCTGTCCTACAAACCGCATCCAGACTATATATTCAATCCTTATCGGAATGACATCATGCTTTTGAAGGTAACACAACCTTTAATATTTTTAGTTTTTAGTTGTTCAAATAGTTTCTGATCAGTTTCTGAACAGTAGCTAAAATGTGACATTTGAATTTCTATTGGAATTACTTGCTGTAAGAAATAACGGAAAGGAATAAATTATTTTCTAACGTACAGAAAAATGCCTCCTTGAGTCTATGTCCTACTTTTTTTTTCTTTGTTTTTGCTATGTGTAGGAAATAAAAAAGTGTAAAATGCTGAATATCTGAAAAATCATTGGTAAATTCATTGTCATTTCTATACACAGCGGAAAAAAATAGTGTAGGAAATAGGCTTTTTAAAAGTGTAAAATATGCATAAAATATGCAAGAAAATTCACCTTGGCCTTCAGGGCTTTTGTACTAACCTCACAAACAGCAGTATAATCAACTGAAGTTCAGTCTTGATGATTAAATCTTTTATTATGAACCTCTTGTGTTTTTGAATTACAGCTACAGGAAAAAGTTGAACTGAACAACGTTAAATGGATATCATTACCAAAGAAAGGAGAAGACATGGGAACAAATACTGTCTGTAGTGTTGCCGGCTGGGGAGGACAGACGATTAATGGGCTACCGACTAATCGTCTAATGGAGGCAAATGTGTATATAATGAACAACAAAGAATGTAGCAATAGATGGGGAACGTACGAATTCTCAACCTCACAGATGATGTGCACATATGGCCATGGTGGATCCTGCAGTGTATGTACAAAAGATGATTCACACTTTGATAGTTATGTTAATTTATGAACTTAAGTTTAAACTGATACAGTATGCACTTTAGTGATGTGTTGATCTCTGTTTCTTCACAGTATGATTCAGGAGGTCCTTTGGTTTGTGGAAACACTGCAGTTGGTGTCACATCATTTGCATATAAAGAGCTCTGCAATTCACCTGACTATCCTAATGTGTATACTAAGATTTCACCTTATCTTGAATGGATCAACAACATCACATTAGAAATGTGAATTGAGTTAAGTTCTTAAAATCTTACGTATGTAACTTTCAATAAAGTATCACATGGCAAGCATCATTTATTCAAAGAGTCCTCATTGTCAACCATATATAATTACAATATTACATGGGAGGCACAAAAGTCATTTTACATTATTTCACTTGGTGGCCATCTTGGTTACATCTTTAATTTTCATTTATTCAAGCATGTCTCATATCCATTTAAATGAGGAAAGACTAAACACTGCAAAACCATTGGTCAATATTAGGAATAATATCAGACAAATATGGTATAATAAATTCAGTTTCTTCAGCTCAAAGTGTTACAGTTATGGTTGTATACAAACGCACGACGAGGAAGATTCAAGAATAACAGTCTTTTAATAAATCCACAGGCAAGGAAATCCACAAACTGGTAAACAGGAAACACAACCACACATAGCACGAACAATACCGGACAATACTGAACTGAAAACACAGGGCTTAAATACACAGACAAACGAGGTGGGTGTTTGAACACAGCATGGTGGTGATAAGTAACTACGGTAACAAACTAGTGGCGGGAAATGGTGCAACACAGAAGTCCAAACAGGGTGAACATGTAACTTTGTGTTACATGTTCACCCTGTTTGGACTTCTGTGTTGCACCATTTCCCGCCACTAGTTTGTGGCCACTAGCCTACAAAAGAATAATAATAAGACAAAGTAGTCAAAATAAAATAAAGGAGTGGCCCATTTTATGCACCCTTAGAATGTCTTTTTGAGAGCTGCTAATCCTTTGACAAATTTAAGAGTCAAACTCTTCTGAGAATATGAAGAGGAACTATTGTAAGATATCTTAGATATCTTATAGTCAGCATTTGTACTACACGATTCTTCCACTAAAAGTATGAAACAATGTTACACAATATACAATGATCAGCCACAACATTAAAACAACTGAGAGGTGAAGTGAATAACATTGATTATATAATTACAGTGGCACCGGTCAAGGGCTGGGATATATCAGGCAGAAACTGAAGTCAGTTCTTAAAGGGATAGTTCACCCAAAAATTAAAATCTGATGTTTATCTGCTTACCCCCAGGGCATCCAAGATGTAGGTGACTTTGTTTCTTCAGTAGAACACAACTTATGATTTTTAACTCCAACCGTTGCCGTCTGTCAGTCTTATAATGCGTGTCAATGGTAACACAATTTATAAGAGTCAAAAAACATGCATAGACAAATCCAAATTAAACCCTGCGGCTCATGATGGTACATTGATGTCCTGAGACACGAAACGATAGGTTTGTGTGAGAAACCGAACAGTATTTATATCATTTTTTACCTCTAATACACCACTATGTCCAACTGCGTTCAGCACTCGGTTAGTGAGGTCTGATCGCGCTCTGACAACGGCAGTGATGTCTCGCACTCATTGAAGTATAAGCGCGAGACATCACTGCCGTTGTCAGAGCGCGATCAGACCTCACTAACCGAGTGCTGAACGCAGTTGGAAATAGTGGTGTATTAGAAGTAAAAAATGATATAAATACTGTTTGGTTTCTCGCACAAACCGATCGTTTCGTGTCTTAGGACATCAATGTGCCGTCATGAGCCGCAGGGTTTAATTTGGATTTGTCTATGCATGTTTTAAATTCCTTAGACACGAAACGGTCGGTTTGTGTGAGAAACCGAACAGTATTTATATCATTTTTTACCTCTAAAACACCACTATGGCCAACTCCGTTCAGAATCAGTTAGTGATGTCTGATCGCGCTCTGACAACGGCAGTGATGTCTCTCGCTTATACTTCAATGAGAGCTAGACATTACTGCCTTTAGGACATTAATGTGTCGTCACGAGCCGCAGGGTTTAATTTGGATTTGTCTAAGCAAGCTTTATTTACTCTTATAGCCGAAGTTCCCATCCACTCCTATTATTTGATTGACAGACGGCAGCGGTTGCAGTTAAAAATCATAATTTGTGTTCGACTGAAGAAAAAATGTCACCTACACCTTGGATGCACTGGGGGTAAGCAGATAAACATCAAATTTTCATTTTTGGGTGAACTATCCCTTTAAACAGTATCTGTAAAGTTACAGCACTGAAAGTTCAATGCACATGGAGATATTGTCTTTTAAAGTTATGGCATTTTAATGCCTACAAAAACAACCAGTTTGGACTACAATGAGCTTCTTCCCGGGTTGGTGACATCATAAACCCTGCAAAACACGCCCCCCGGAACACGCAACAAAGTGGGCGAGGCCATGTCGCACAGCATGTGGAAGGGAAGAGTTGTGTACACCGGATAATGTAACAAAAAGGTAATGTAACCCATTATTATCTGTGATATTTTCTACACTGGATGCGGCGTGGAAGACAGCTTCCAGAATCTACACAAGTTTAATGCTGAATTTGCACAAAGGCTTTTACTGAAAGCTGAAGCAGGTCCCACTTTAAAAGCAGAAGCTGCTGTTTATTGGCTTCAAACTGTAAGTACGTTTTATTGTTTGTACATGTCTTTTAAACTTATAGTTCTGTTGCTATTATGGTTGCATCAAGGACGTAAACAAAGTCCAACGTGTTTTTGCTTCGCTAGCCAGTTAGCTAAATTCTACAAACACCAACAAACTTCTATGTTCATAGACAAACAGTTGTTCATGCTATAAATTAAACGCTACCTTTACAAAAATGCTACTACTCAGTCATGTATTCGGCTACAGTAAAGCTTTAATCAGGATAAAACTGTATATTGAAAGCTAACAAACAGCAGGGACAGCATCTAAACACTTTAACACAAATACAAAATGAAATACCATTCATAAACATCCTTTAAAAGACACAATTGCTGAGGTTCTGCTTTACCCTCTTCATCTGGGTCTATTGCGGCTCAATTTGTTACAGCAATATAGACGCCATTATTTACATTTCCACTGAAGCGAGGAATGGTAAGGGGCGTGGCGTTTCCGGAAGCTTCAGCAAATCCAGAGCCATGAGCGAATTACAAGCCAGCTAACCAATCTGAGCACATCGCGTATTTCGGAGGGAGTGATAATATAGAATCAGGAAGTCAAACGAGCCGTTCATATGACAATGGAAACAGAAGTGTAGAATAAAGGTAAAATATATGAAAAATACGGCTTTTTTAAAAAAATGAAGCATTAAGACATGTTAAACTGTGCCCAAAACACAATCAAGCCTAGAAAAAAACCACTGAACCACCCCTTTAAATTTCATGAGTTGGAAGCAGGAAAAATGGACAAGTGAAAAGATCTTAAAGGATTAGTTCACTTTAAAATGAAAATTACCCCATGATTTACTTACCCTCAAGCCACCCTAGGTGTGTATGAGTTTCTTCTTTACAATCAGAGTTATATAAATAATCACCCTGATGCTCCAAAGCTTAATTAAGGCAGTGCACGGAAGGCGGTCTGGCGGAAGATAGTTATTTTACTTTATAACATGTTAAATATGTATATTTTTCTTACACAAATGCTTCGCTTGTAACTCGAGGCGAGAGATTGCTCAGAATTGTGCATGCGTCAAACGCCTGTGTATACGTACAAGTGAAATGAAGTATACTTTGCAAGGATGTGCGTTCGACTGTGCTATACGCGTAAAAAAAACAAATTATATCCAGGGCTTAATTCACCTGAGCATCCTAATGTGTATACTCAGCATATCTTCAATGGATCCATGAACAAATTTGAAAAGTTGTGTCTACATGGAATTATAAAAAAAGGAAGAAATTATAATAAACCTTCCATAAACCTTCTTTAAGTAAACATATCATATGGCAAGCATCAGTTATAGTCAAGGAGTTTTCATTGACACCATATATAATTTAGGCAACAAATCTCACTTTCCAGTCATGCATGCAGACTCTCATTGCATGGAGAAAAACTTAAATACCCCAAAACTCTTGCTAAAAATTACAGTAATAAAAACCCCCCATCAAAACAGGAATAATATCATAAATTGTGCTGCTTCATACAAATTAATTCATATTTTATTTTATAAATAAAACCGTTTTTCAGACAGGTCAAAATAAATAATAATAATAATATAAAAAACATTCCTGGAAAAGCCGCCATGATTTGAGTTGTAAAATAAAGAGCTTTGTAAAATCTTCCAACAAAAGTTTTTTAAAAACTGGCAAGTCTTAGAGATCTAACCACAGATAGTGTCAGTTTTACTAAGCTCTCAACTGATTTCTCACCTCTAACAGAATATACAATAAATATTAGACATGGATTACATCACACATGGGCAGATTAGTCTACTACCATCAAGAACGCAAATATAACACCTATATTTTCCACTTCAGTGCAAAGTTAGAGGAAGTGCACAGGAAGCTGTGAAAGAGGAAGTACGAGCACTACTAAGGGGCTAAACCAGACCACTTTATGTTAAATACCATCATTAACACTGAGGAGAACTTCAGCACTATAGAGAAATCTCAGAACAGATTTTTCATCATGATCGTCTCTGTGCTTTTGCTAGTCACGCTGCTACCATATCTAACCCTTCCATGTAAGTCTGATGGAAAATAATGAACTTCTATTGCATTACGTCTTCTACATTTACCATAAATATGCACTTTTAATGTTATGTAATTATTAGCATTGCTCTCACTACGCTCAATGACTTTATCTGAAAGTCCATTTAGTCAAGTCTATTTCTCATTTAACCAACATACGTTCATTTCTCTCTCAGCATCTGTGAATGTGGGTATAGTGAATGGCGCGGAAGCCAGACCTCATTCAAGACCCTACATGGTTTCTATACAGAGAAATAATGAACACAAATGCGGTGGCTTCCTTGTGTCTGAACAGTTTGTCATGACGGCTGCACACTGCTTTACAGAGTACGTTTTTTGTTCGGTTCAGTAAAATTTCATTGTGAGTCAAAGAGTCCCGGACTGCTGCAAAAGGGTCTACACTTGGTGTGACTACTTTCAAAATGACACATACTATCATGATAGTACCCAACCTAGTGCGTACCCGACTTCTAGGCAGTCCGCCAATTATTGTTTGAACCCAGAATGTATTTTTACTTAAACTAAAGCTAAAGTTGAGCTATTTGTTTGTAACTTTACAATGGAAGCATCATAACAAAGTTTGTTAATAAAATAATATGGTTGTAAAGGCATATTGTTATAGATCAGGCCTGAAATGCAAGTCTCAGTTTTGATCAGACACTCTAAAAAATGCTGGGTTAAAAACAACCCAAGTTGGGTTGAAAATGGACAAACCCAGCGATTGGGTTGTTTTAACCCAGCGGCTGGGTTAAATGTTTGCCCAACCTGCTGCATAGTTTTATTTAACCCAAATATTGTTTAAAAATTACTGTTATTCTTGCTTAAAATGAACCCAAAATATGTTGGAAATTAACATTTATTAATATGTTTAATAAACAAACATTTACTCATATTTTTTTTGAATAATATTTAAACAATAAACATTTATTAAATTGCTTATTAATAAATGCTCATCTTTTTGATTATTATTGTTGCCTCTAGTAATTATGAGTCTGATTTTTAATTTCCAACCTATTTTGGGTTCATTTTAAGCCAGACCTATAGTAATTTGTAAACAATTGTTGGGTTAAATAAAACTACCCAGCAGGTTGGGCAAACATTTAACCCAACTGCTGGGTCAAAACAACCCAATCGCTGGGTTTGTCCATTTTCAACCCAACTTGGGTTGTTTTTAACCCAGCATTTTTTAGAGTGGACCTTATACCAATAAAATACATGTTTTCTTTCTCGTCTTGACAGAGGAGAGAAGCTGACAGTTGTGGTTGGAGCTCATGATCACAATCATGGTTCTAGTCGTGTGGCTGTCAAGTTCNGGCAAACATTTAACCCAACTGCTGGGTCAAAACAACCCAATCGCTGGGTTTGTCCATTTTCAACCCAACTTGGGTTGTTTTTAACCCAGCATTTTTTAGAGTGGACCTTATACCAATAAAATACATGAGAAGCTGACAGTTGTGGTTGGAGCTCATGATCACAATCATGGTTCTAGTCGTGTGGCTGTCAAGTTCTACCACATCCACCCTGCGTTTGAGTCTGAAAGTCTGCTAAATGACATCATGCTACTTCAGGTAAATGACTCAGCTAGGTTTTGCATGGCAAAATGCAAGAAAACAATTGTTAACCATGTAAGGAATTAAGAGACAAGAATGTCCTGATCCCCCAGGCTTTGTTCAAATTGTTCACAAATTCAATTTGGTTTCAGATCTGATTTATAGGACTGACAGTTCAATTTACATGTGATGAAGTTAATTCAGTGATGTCAATATCTTGTGTACCTACATTGTTGGCCATATAATGACTCAAGCAATATACAACTAGGCCTACTTGAAACCCGATCTGACCGTATAGAGTCTAAGGCTGCGTTTACATTTGGCATTAATATGCGATTACCGTGATCCGATCAAGCAGATCAGATCATTAGCTGAGGACACAGCGCGTTTATATTTGATCACATTAAGTGGCCTCTGTATCTGGATAACTGTTCGGATTTCTGTTTCCCGCACAATATTTAAATTAGGCTCGTTTGAAAGGCAGACGCTTCAAATGGCTTCATATAAAAATCTTTCACTTTAGCCTCTATCAATGCAGTGCAAACAGCACAGATTTTTTGTGATTTATTCCACAAAAGTACAATCGATCACAAATAGAGAACTTAATCTACCAATTTAAGTTTCCCAACATTAATCTTGTATGGTGGAAAAAAAAATATTTCGATGGATTTCATGATTGAAAGGAGCGCGCAAGCATTTGTATTGTTTGTGTAATATGTAACGGCAGAATCCGAACACTTGTATTAAAGAAATAAAAGAACGCACATCACATTAAAGAGCATAATTACAACTAAACAAGTGTAGGCTATACGAGTAAAGACGTGACAAATTAAACTGTCCTATTGCTTTCCCTCACTACTTTACTTTCCGATGCAATCTCCTGTCTTAGATCAAATTATTTTTTTAAAATGAAAAAATACCTCCAGAGTTGAAAAATAACTGGGTTGATCATGTTAAACAAGTCACATCATCCAGTTTAAAGTTAAGTTAAGCGTGCAATATTGGAAATAAACTGAAACAATAAAAACATACGAAATCGCCTCGTTTAGATAATGTTGCATAATTAAAATGAAAAATAACACACAAGGTATCATCTAAGTCTAAATAAACTGTTTTAAAGATAGACGTTTATTGTAAAGTTCAAAGAAGTTTAATTTCTTATCAAAACTGCGTCTGTCCATTATTTTCTGACAGCCACGCGGAGATACTGGGTGGGGATTTAAATGAAAAGAAAAATATAAAAATATATTTTAGTCTGAACAAAGCCTTATAGAGATCTAATCGTAGAACTGGAATAAAAAATGCAGTCTCAAGCAATCATTTGAATAATTATACTTAAATGATAAAATACTAGCATACCTGAAAGAATACATTGAATTTTGTCATCCAGTTTTTATTATGAAATTTCTCAGCTTTAATGATTGAATTGTGTGTTGTAGCTACATATAAAGGTCAAAAAGAGCAAAAAAGTCAACTGGATCTCCATACCAAAGAAAGATAAGGACATCAAGGCCAATGCCAAATGCAGTGTTGCAGGATGGGGTAAAAAAAACACCAGTGGTACAGCGAGTGCTAAACTTATGGAGGTGGATGTCACAATCATTGATAAAAAAGCATGTCAGAAGTACTGGAGGAAAACATACTCCACCTCAAGGATGGTGTGTGCAGGTGGTCGTGGAGGATTCTGTCAGGTACAAAATATATTCTGGACAAATCAAAAATAGTATAGCTATTCAATTTTTTTCACAGCCTGTAACTTTTTCCACTTCTCAGGGTGATTCTGGAGGACCTTTGGTGTGCAATAAAGTTGCAGTTGGTGTCGTTTCATTCAATGAGAAAAACAACTGTGACTCCCCTACACTACCCAATGTCTACACCAGGATTTCCACATTTCTGCCTTGGATACGATGTATTTTTGGAGGTGTGAAGCAAGAGCTTGATTAAAAAACATTTTATTTCCTAAAACACTCTTTTGATTGGATGTGTGTATTTTTGGAGATAATTTTAATTTGACATTATGATCGATTTGTTAGATGTGACAAACACCAAACACTTTTCAGTGGAAAGATGGTTTCGACTTTTCTCAGAAGCTTGGTTTCCTGTGGGGGGCGATCTCATCACATGTGGTCAGACACTCTGCGAGAAACACTCTAGTTTACAAAAACATCTTAAATAGAAAATCTAATAACTGTGCAAGGACACGAGACTCACCATAGATTTGAAAAGGTCTATTCTTACTGGAAGCCCCTGAAAATTTACATGTCAACTCACACACCTATCATGACACTTAAACAGTCAAATAAAAAAATTAATCTACCTAAAAACGTTATTTATACACTAAAATTTGCTGGGTTATTTTTACGCAGCCTGCTGGGTTCGGCCTGTTGGGTCACATTGTTGTGTAACCCCTGGGTTTAGTTTTACTGACAGTAGAAATGATGCACCTCCTCACAAACTACCCATAGTAACCCACTGCTGGTTTGCCAAACTGGATTAATCCGGATTGGTTAATCAATGTTCATTTTGTCTCCTTTCCAGAGAGAAAACTTCCTGAGGTGATCTTCCTAAATAACTTTACAGTTTGTATTCACTTGTATATCAAACAGTTACTGTATAGACAAAAAAAAAAAAAATCTGTAGTTTCAACTTTTTAAATTACATTTAACCATTTTTTGCTCTGCTAACATTATTTGACATCTGCTATGTGTCGCGGCCATATGGAAGTGTTAAGCGAGTGCCACAACCAGTGTTGAGCACGTTACTTTAAAAAAGTAATTAGTTATAGTTACTTCTCACAAATAGTAACTGAGTTAGTTAACTGAGTTACATTATAATAAAAGTACTTATTACCAGAGAGAGTAACTATTGCATTACGTTTAAACATTTTTTTTTCAAATATGTCAAATAACTTGGATGCCCCCCAATATTAAATATGTTAAATTAATGAAACGGACTACGGAAGCCCTAAACGGCCATGGATTATTATTTTTTTTCCATCTTGTTTTCTCGTGATCACGACTTATTTTCTCGTGATCTCGAGATAACAAAAGTTGTTTTGTCGTGATCACGACATAAAAGTTATTTTTACAATGATTGATTCTGAAACACACTGTACCCCAATTATACTGTTGCTATAGTAACGAACACAACTTTGATGTGCATCTGATCGATGGATAAATCATGCGCTCTTATACCTTGCGGATATTTCAGCTAAATGTTTACTTCGCTTAATAATAAAGTTTACAATAAATAAATCACTGTTCAATAAATGTACGCTTAACATATTGTTTGTGTAATTAACATAATATTCAACAGAGCATCTCAAGCGCAGGCAGAGTGCAATTCGGAAAGATGCCAGATTATTCTATAATTCTAAAACCTTTTAGATTAAACCAACTTTATTTTCCTCACTCATTTAAAAATATATATGTATATTACATAATGTGTTTGTTATTTTTATTCGTCATGTAGGATAGGCTGTGATATCATGTGCGTTAAACTGTCTTCCTCCTATCTTCCATTAAAAAGAGGTGCAAATAGGTCTACTCCAGATTTCCAAAAAACAAAACAAAAAAACTTTAATCCAGTTGATATAGGCTATAACAATCTTGGGATGCTGTTTGAGAAGCGTGTTTATGTGCATGTGTGTTGTTTCCTACAAAGAAATGTAGAAAATACAATAGGTTACACACTATCACTGAATTAAATGACATAGGCTATAAATCACATTTCTTATCAATATACATTAAGTGACATATTTAGGTAAACGAACACTGAAACTGTGATTATTAAAATAGCGTCTTAAAGATACACAATAAGGTTCAAACAGAATACTATACGGTAACATCAAAATTAGTTTTAATAAACAATAAATTTAGTATCACACCGAACTATTGAAACTGAAACTGTGAAACTGTGGTGAGTCATGCAACTAGTCAGAACGATAACAGATACACTTTCATGCAAAATAATTATAATCAGTCATCTAACAGTTAAGTTAATCATTTAACAGTTAAGTTAATCGCTTAAGGCACACAATACTGCACAAAATAAATCATCACGAAAACTCTCTCTGTCCGAAACTCATACTGTCATGATTGAACACAGGAAGCAGATGCAAGTAACGCCGTTTATTGATAACAAGCAGTAATAGAGGAAGAACAAGACTAGTGCAGACTTCGGTAGACGCAGGGACTGGGATGATCCGTTGGTGAAGTGGGGTGGTGACGTGAAGCGTGGTGGTGAGATGATTCCAGGATCCAGACGAGCAACGAGAGACGAAGACGAACAACCGGGAACTGGCGACGAACAACAGGGACTCCAAACAGGAACAGACGAGACAACCATGAACACACTCCAAACAACGATCTGACAATGAGATGAGAATGAGGTGAGTATTTAAAGGGGTGAGTGAATGAGCAGCAGGTGGGGAGAGTGATGAATGGCAGCTGGATCCGCTGATGATCCATGTGGCCTGGACACACCCACAAACACACTCGCACGCGCACATACACAAACACACCCACTGCTGTCACAACACAGAGCACGCGACNCGCACGTCTCTCACAAGGAACGTCATGGCAGTGATTGACAAGCCAGAGGGCCAATCGTTTACGCGATTGGCTGATGTTTTTAAGGCCCTACCTCGTGCACAGATGATGTATATTAATATTATTCCTTTCAGTGCACCTAATAAATAGTCTTTTATCAGTTAGTAAAGACAGTTTCAAGTAATATTGCAAAAATGTATAAAACAAAACATCCTCTGTAGCACCTTTAAGTCTTGATCACGAGAAAACAACTTTTGTTATCTCGAGATCACGAGAACATAAGTCGTGATCACGAGAAAACAAGATGGAACAAAAATAATAATCCATGGCCGTTAAGGGCTTCCGTAAACGGACACTCTATAGAATTTTCTCTTTTTTTTTTTTTTGAAACGTACACTAATCTACACTGTTTTAATGTTGCTGTGTGACAATGTGATAGACACCTATCAAATTCAATATATTATTGTAAATATTATCATTCCTATAGTGGAACAATAAAACACAATGGATGGTTTTGAACTTTTAATACACAAACCACAACTGGCCAACAAACAAGTCATAAAATAAATTATGCTTAATCCGACTCATGATCCGCTCTTGCTCACGACATGAAATTTCCCTGTACTGTACTATACATGTTGGTAGCCATTAAAGAAAATGTATTTAGTTTCATATTTATGTTTATGTAGGCCTATTATAATGTTATTTTTTTAATTTCATCTATTTGATTATGAAAAGTGAACAGCATAAGAGTAAGACAGAATATATCATGCACAATATATTGGGAGACATGGAGTGCACAGCAAAATCCCCAGTGTTAAATTAACACCCCTCAGTACATGTGTGTCCATACTACAAGGTGTTAAAAGTAATATTGATGCAGTGTTAAATTTAATTAGATAATTAAGTGATTAAGTGATGATTGACCATTAGTGGTGACACCTGATCTTAATAAGCAGAATCATTGAAGGAAAGTGAAAAAATATATGAATTAATGTTTTATGTTTAATGTTTTTTTTTAAGTCACCATGATGGAGTTCAGTGTTTACTTTAGTTGGGCTCCTGACCCTTTCCTTTTAAATATTAGGTTTTCTTTGGCTGCTTCAACTTTGTGTTTGAAAAGCACATTATTTGTGACAAGAGAAAATGTGATCACAATATGTTTTGATAATTCAGAGTTTAAATCTCTGACTATATGCTTGATGTGTAACATTAGTATTGGTGACTATAACCCTGTGATTTTACAGCTTGAGATCCAACAACAGTATGAACAATTTCAAAAATACCTTGTGCAAAGATCTGATTTAAAGGACTTGGAGGAGATAATCTCCAACACTGTTTCAGTGTTTCTTTTAACATTGTGGAGACTCGACTCATATAAACACTGAGCAGTGTTCACTGCGGATTTTGCTGTGTATGATGTACATTTCAGCATCTATCCAGAGTTTTGTACCTGTAAATGTTTTTATTTTATTTTATTTTACAAATAAACATGAAAAAAGTTGGATATACTTTAGAGTAGACAATGCACAGCATGTATAGCAGTACAGATTTACTGTCCTCTAAAACTAACTCTACATACAGCCATTATTGTCTAAATAACTTGCAACAAATGTGAGAACACCCTAAGTGAACATGTCAAAACTGTTCAAAGTGTCAATATTTTTTGTGAGCACTATTGTCATTGTAGGGAAAACACACCCTAGGAAGTAAAATTAGCTCAAATGAAATATTTATAGGGAATTATAAAGAGTTGTTTAGTTTACGACTGAGCAACTGAGTCGTCCAGCGTTCATTTGCTCGAGCCGTAATAAGCTCTTGTAGCGGATATGAATATCCAACAATCGTGAAAACACTGATTAGAGCACGGTAACTTTAAGATCCAGTTTAAGACATTACATTTTAGGAGCACATAATACAAGACACTTTCTTTTAAAAATCTACAAGAGATTTTATTTATTCTAACACAAACTAATCTAGCACAAACTAACACATATACACACACACATTCATTCATACGCGTTGCAGTAAGAAAGGAAATGAGAAAGAAAGAGTTTTAAGAGAGAGAGTGATATGATTAATTCCTAGCAAAATTATGCACTTCAGAAGATCTGATCTGACCTGAACGAACCATGAATCATTAATTGAAATGCACCAGTTAGGTTTTAACCTGGAGGTACTTGCTTGCGTCGACTTTAAATTTGAATCTTCTCGTCGGCGTGCAGAGAACGGTTTTCCAAGTCGATGATCTGTCGCAGGGTCCGTATTGTGTTTGGTCAATCCAATCACTTTGAGCTTGCTTGGAAAGATGAAAGGAAGTCTCTTGTCGTGGCTGGAGTTAAAGCTGAAGCGGCAAAAGTCGTTGGTTGAACTTTGCGGAAAAACTTAGAACACGAGACTTTCAACAGAAAAGAAAATTAAGTAAAAGAAAAGAAAAGTGAGCTGCTTGTCTGTTCTTCTTGTTACTCCATGGTTATGCGTTGTTCTGCTTACTCTAGTCACGGCTGACCGGTTCTTTTTTTCTTGGTTCTTTCTTGAACTCGTCTTCTCTTGCAGTATGATTATTTAAACTTAGTTGTTTGTCACACCTCAGAGGAGTTTTGCCCAATCAGATATTGTCCTGTTTCAAAAGGGCTTTTCTCTGCCCCCAATAAAACAAAGGTGTTACTCATAGGTCCGTCTCTGCTTTAGCAGAGTGCCATTTTAACATAATTTCTATTAAATGGAATATGATAAATTTTAAACAGATTTCATTCAAGTCAGGATTTAGAAAAGAGGAAAATAAGTCCAAATAAGGCATACTTTCAGTCAGTCAGTCATTCAAGAGTTAACACATTTACATGGATTGTGGGTCTTCTAAAGCAAAACTGGTTACAGGTAGTACTTGTGGGCACAATTTAAGATTGCAGTTAAAATATGTTTGATAAGTCCATTTAAAATTGTTTGGAACAATTTTGATGCAGTTTTAGTTGTATAACAGTCTGTGTTTTCTGTGAAGTTAGGTCCCTTAGAGAAACCAAAAGGTCTGCATTGTCTCTGTCCTTTTGATCTGGTGATAGGGGAAGTCGTGGCCTAATGGATAGAGAGTCGGAATCGTAACCCAAAGGTCATGGGTTCGAATCTCAGGTCCGGCAGGGATTGTCGGTGAGGGGAGTGAATGTCCAGCGCTCTCCCCACCCTCAATATCATGACTGAGGTGAGACCCTTGAGCAAGGCACCGTACCCCCAACTGCTCCCCGGGCGCCGCAGCAATGGCTGCCCACTGCTCCGTGTGTGTGTTCACTGCTGTGTGTGTGCACTTGGATGGGTTAAATGCAGAGCACAAATTCCGAGTATGGGTCACCATACTTGGCCACATGTCACTTCTTCAAAGACTCTTTATCTTCTTGGTGACCATTTGGTGTTACAAATGGCTGAGTTTGTCACTTCTCCTTCTGCCAGGAAACCTTCTGCCTTCTGGATGTCGTAAAAAGTAATCAGCATTGGTTCTCTCTGTAGACGAGCTGGAGCCAGAACCTTGATTCTGAATTAGAATTATGTTTTGAAAGAATAATTCATTTGATTGATTGAATGATTCATTTGTCTGGTTCGTCCACGGTTCCTACATCATCTAGCACTGCCTTAATCCTCCTGGGCATGGAATTCAACAGAACTGCACAGGTTATTGCTCAATAACAGGTGCTCAATAGGGTTCAGGTCTGGAGACATACTTGGCCACTCCATCACCTTCACCTTCAGCTTCCTAAGCAAGGCAGTTGTCATCTTGGTGGTGTGTTTGGGGTTATTATCATCCCCAGTACCTCCCCAGTACCAGCAGCAATCATGCAGCCCCAGACCATGATGCTACCACCACCATGCTTGACTGCAGCCAAGACACAGTTTTCTTGGTATTCCTCACCAGGGCGTCGCCAGACATGCTGGAGACCATCTGAGACAAACAAGTTTATCTTAGTCTCATCAGACCACAGTACATGGTTCCAGTAATTCATGCTCTTGGACAGGTTGTCTTAAGCAAACTGTTTGCGGGCTTTCTTGTGAGCCAGCTTCAGAAGAGGCTTCCTTCTGGGACGACGGCCATGCAAACCGACTTGTTGCAGTGTGCAACATATGGTCTGAGCACTGACGAGCTGACTTTCTGCTTCTGCAACCTCTAAAGCAATGTTGGCAGCACTCCTGCATCTGTTTTTTGAAGCCAGCTTCTGCACCTGACACACAGCACAAGGTCTCAACTTCATTGGCCTGTTCCAAGTGGAAACCTCTCTCTATGACCCTGGCCACTGTGCTGTACCTCAGTTTCTTGGTGTTACCGATCTTCTTATAGCCTAGGCCATCGTTGTGGAGAGCAACAATTCTAATTCTCAAATCCTCAGAGAGTTCTTTGCCATGAGGTGCCATGTTGCCATACAGCTTTCCTGTAGCTCAGTGGTTAGAGCATGGCACTAGCAATGCCAAGGTCATGGGTTCGATCCCAGGGATTGCACATACTCAGATACAAATGTATAGTATAATGCAATGTAAGTCGCTTTGGATAAAAGTGTCTGCCAAATGCATAAATGTAAATGTAAATGTAAATGTTGAACATCCAGTGATCAGTATGAGAGAATTGTACTCAAAGCACCAAATTTGAACTGCTCTAATACAAGTTACACACATTTGTATGGTCATGTCAAGCAGACAAAAACATGAACATGATGATAAGACATGTGGCTTTGCATAGTTAAACGACATACAGCTGTTATCACTTAGGGTGTACTTACTTTTGTTGCCAGCTATTTTGACAATAATGGCTGTATATTGAGTTATTTTCAGAGGACAGTAAATCTAATCTGCTATACAAGCAGCACATTGACTACTCTAAAATATATCCAAGTTTCATTTTTATAGCATTGTCCCTTGAGAAGATATACTAAAATGGTTGCTGAAATTTGAGGGGTGTACTCACTTTTGTGAGATACTGTATATAAAACACTGTCTCCTCACAACAAGAAGGTTCCTGGTTCAAGTCTCAGCTGAGGTGTGAACGTGTGTTTTACTGCCTATGGATAGATCCGTGACTGAGTTTTTTTTTTAGCCTTGTACGGAGATTCCATGAACGTCTATATGTCGGACGTGCACAAGTGCATCATAAAAACTTTCATTCTGGCTCCTCAGTGGACGTCTTTTCAACGTACGACTTTTGTGACAAAGACACTGAAAAGATGTTTTCTGGACATAAGGTTATCAGCCAGGGAGCACTCCCCCATATCCCTGGATTAGATAACTAGCCAAGAGTGAGGAGTTGGGGTGGCGGAGGGATGCAGAAAAGACTGTAGATAAACAATTGGGTGAGTCGGCTATATATAGGCCCTCAATTGTACTGATTAGTTAGATCATTTGAACGTGCTCCTCCCGAACTTTGTTAATAAAACATAATTTGTTTTTACATACACTATAGCTTACACTAGTTGTCTTTCCATTTATTTTCGCCTTCTGTGATCTTCACGTCTGCTTCCATGAGACGTGTGCTCTGTTGCCTTTTAAAGCTCAGTCTCCTCAAGCCTTCGACACTGCAAACACAATCTGGTTTGATGGCTCCCTCTTGTGTTTGTATATGTAAATCCTCCTGACATTCTTGTTTTGTTGGACGTTTTTTACTTGCCTGGCAAGGCTAGACTGATATATCTTCTACAAGATATATCAGTCTGGTCAGTCCGCCCTCTGTCGCGATTCGAGTCAACTCCAAACCGTACCGTGCAATCAGATTCGTTTATTTCAGTGACGCAAACAGCATCACTCTAGTGCGGCGAAAGTCCCTTCAATATCAACAAAGATGGCGCATGCGAGACCCGAGAGTTTTGTTCTATTCAGCCGTGAATTCAGTTTTAAATGGCCAAAAACACATTAATTATTTACTTTTCGCTGTTGACTCTCTTGTCGCTTTGCTAACGTCATATCCGCCCTTCTCTGATTGGTTTACTCCGCTTCCTGTTTGGTCGGATTTGCTCCACCCAAGAAATCGAATTGATTCAATGGCTGACCAGACTCATCCGCTGGTACAGTGGTGAGGCTGGATTGTCCAGGCAAGTTTTTTACTAACTGTGATACATTAACACAATCATCATTCAAAAACAGATAAAATTATTTTTAATCTCAAAAAATGATATTTCAGAACTTCTTTTACCCTTAGTAGCATAAAGTCATTACTCAAACAGTGCATTGTAAAGTCCAGGATGCTTGTGGCAGGATAAGGACACTGTGATATGGACAAATTCTGAAATTGACAAACTTTTCTTGATTATTTTTTAGGTTGTGTGCACAAAGCACAGCTATTAGTTTCCCATTTCTGTGAAAGAAAGTCTTATAAGTATAATAAATAATACTGATTACTTAATTATGATATTGAATGATATCAGGCCTATATACCGCAGACTCACCTTTGTAATGGAACAAAACCAAACCAAACATCACTGAAATCTCATAACAAAATGAAACCAACCGTCATTGAAATCTAGAAGGGGAACAGAAGCAACAATCATTAAAATCTCATAACAAAACAAAACTGTCAACCAATGAGATCTTGTAATGAGAAGGAACAAAACTGATTGTCATTGAGGTCTAGTAAGGACTAAAATCAACCATCATTGAAATTTGGGAAAGAAACAAAACCGACCATCTTTAAAATCTCATAAAAGGAACAAAGGAACAAAACCTATGATTGTTGAGTTCTCGTAAAGAATAAAAAGGTTGAACCACTGTTGTCACATTCACTATTTTAATGATGTCTTTACTACTTTTCTGGACCTTGAATGTGGTAATTTCGTTGCTTTCTATGGGGTAAAAAAAACCACTTAGATTTTATCAAAAACATCTTAATTTAACAACCTCGTAGCTCACAGTAGGTCTGTCTTTAAAGGTTCAAAAACAACAGATCTGCTCAGTTACTAGGCATTTACAAAGCTAGAAAAATGTAATAAAGTAATAAAACGACTACAATAATATGTATGTGCATATGTATATTTATTCACAAACAAGATTCATTCAGACACCAGCAAAGATTCGTTCAGTAGATTTACAGTAGATGGAGGCAGGAAAAGTTGTGCACTTCAAAAGGGAGAGACTTTAGTGAAAAAAAGAGACAAGTCAGTGTAAGAAAGATTCATTGACTTAAAAGATTCATTCAGCACATACATTGACTGCTTAACCACAAACATGGAGCAGTTCCTAATAGTGATGCTGGCCTTAACAGACACCACTGCATACACACACAGAAGAGGAATATATATATATATATATAACTGTAAATGAAGATGATAATGGTGCTAGAGAAGCATATAGTACATGTAACATAGAGCTCATGCTGCTCTGATTGACTTATTGCTGATATCAAGTGTTGTTTACATTTAAATCAGCCTCAACATTCTATGTCAGTCCAGCATCTTGAGTTTATATTTGAAATCATCACAACTGTCCCTGAAGCCTTGAAGCCTGATCACTCGCTACAAACTCTTCACAACTCTACAATTCGATAAGTTCCATCAGTTTGGGAAGTGTTTCTTCAGTCATCAGCATGGAGCAGTGTCGCCCGAGAAGAACCAGGACTCTTCCCACACACCTGAGGGGATTCTGGGTCTCTTCTGTTCAAGAGCGCTGTGAGCTTACATGGCTGGCAGCTGTAAGCAGGTTGGATCACACTTACAGCTGCATCTCTGCCAAAGCTCAAAGATCCAAAGGATTGGAAGAGCAAGTGCCCAAGTGCTACTTGAAGAACGCAGCCGTCCTTCCCGATGTCTGTCCAGCAGCGTCAGTGTCTTCGGTGGATGTGTGTCCAGCTCCTCTGTGTCAGCAGGAAGACTCTGTCTCCATCCACGGCTACAGCACGCAGGGCTACCAGGACATTTACCGCTCTGTGGCAGAGCCCATGATCAAGACACGCTTTGGTCGGCACCGTCCCTACAGCCTTGAGCTGGGACTGAAGATTAAGCAGCGCCTGTGGGAGACTCTCAAGCGCCCTTCACTGCAGGAGACAGAGCAGCCTGATGGACGTGTCCTCGTCACTGAGAGCTTCTCCACATCCAGCAGAAGCTTCGCTCCTCGTGTCCATGTGGACATCAGTGAAGAGCCGCTGCCTGAGGAACCACCAAGAAAGAAGCCCAGACACTGAGTCATCACAGCGGGCTATGTATGTACATACTGTATATAGCTATAGAGTACCTTTATAGTTTTATGAGTAAGTTTCAGTTTTTAAAGTTAAGTTTTAGTTTGAGTAAGTTTTTTTATTGTGTCAAGAATTTTTAGCACATTGCTGTGTGGTTGCAAGGATGTTTTGGTGACTGTCAATGCACTGATATGCGGTTCTTCGAAGTCTTTTGCTACGTGGTTGTTGGGATGTTTCGGGTGGTTCTGGTGTTGACATGCGTTTGCCAAGGTTTTCTGAGCGGTTGTTATTGTGTTGCCGTGCAATTGCTGGACTCTTCTGTGAGGTTTTTCGAGCATTGCTACATGGTTTTTAGGAGGTTTTGTCTGGTTGGTTGATATGTGGTTGCTTTTAAAGAGTTAAGTTAGGGTAGGTTAGGGTCCCTCACACGGTTTGCAGCTTGACGTGCTGTGAGGGCTTGTGTGCATCAGTGATGCTGAGAGCTACGCCACTGCTACTGCACAGTTACTGCTAGGGTCACCCATAGTGGACAGGTCTCAGCTGAGATGCCAGACGAAGACAAACCACCTGATTCTGGACAGCAGAAGAGTGGTCTGACGTTCCTGGCAGAAGATCACAGTCTTGTGACAACAGCAACAACGTCAGATTAACTGAATGGAAGAAACTTCACACTGATTATATATGTGGAAGTCGCAGATGGATCGATGGAAGCAACTGTTTGAACAGAACGAGGAAACA
The DNA here is from genome assembly GCA_003731715.1 of Anabarilius grahami. Lineage (NCBI taxonomy): Eukaryota > Metazoa > Chordata > Actinopteri > Cypriniformes > Xenocyprididae > Anabarilius > Anabarilius grahami. The sequence continues at coordinate 7,514,783 of RJVU01053127.1, read as the reverse complement.
AACTTCTTTAATATTGGTAAAGGTGTACGACAAGTCTGCGTTCCTTCTTCAGCACTCTGCCAATCCAATTTAATTACATTGTGCATAAAATAAAATAAAAATAAAAATAAAATATAAAAATAAAATAATAATAAAATGAAATAAAATAAAATATAAAATAAAATAATAAAAAAATAATAAAATAAAATTAAAATTACTTAAATGCTTGTATGCATAAAAAACAAATCAGGTCTGAAATGACTTCTAAACCTGAAACGATTTGCACATGATCATATAAATACTGGCGATTAGAGCAGTGAAAATTATTAATTTACTAAAATACAACAATTACTATTTATAACAGGTATCACAGTAATATTAACCTCATAAACCAGAAATTAATAAAACAGAAGGTCTGTAATGCGCTTATTTGTGCTTCAATAATCAAAATCTGCATGTTAAACATAAAAACTCATTAAAATAATTAAAAATATTAAATGATTAAATAATTAAACATTTTTAGTCATGCAAAATTGCACATATATGGAGTCAAAAGTGCTGAAATTACTCTATATTTACTTCTGGTCCTATTAAAATGCATTTATTTCCTTCTTAAGAAACAAAAATATGTAAATGTTTTAGTAACATTTTTCAAAAAAAGACAAAATCAAATGTGAATTAACTAAAATTAACTTTTAAAATAAAAATTATATACTGAAAAACTAAAAAAAAAATCAAATACTGCTTTAGTTTAAGATTTTTCAATCTAAACTATAAATTGAATCTCAAATCTCTCAAAATGTTGCTATTTGGCTGCAAAAAGTGTGAAAATAATAAAAATATACATTTTATTCAAGTTGTCATTTGTCTGAGTTTCATTTATAATGTCTGATTATGTTTTAAGGTATTTTTACGCATCTATGTATAATTAATCACACTTTTTTCTGTAATTGTGATTAATCCCACCTAACATTACATTTTGTAATATATATATTTTTTATATTTAATTATGTTTTATAATAAATGTTTATACATCATTTCCAAGACAGAGTTCAAGATAAATATTTTCATCTTTCTACTGGAGCTGCCAGTTGACTAAGTTAAAATGACTAAGTCAAATGATCATTAAACAGAGAGCACCACTATGTAAAAGCGGCAGACCTTCCGGCGCACTCAGTGTCCGAATTCACTCACTCGTTTTCATTCACTCCTTCAAGTGAACTATATTAGTGTGGTAATGTAGGGAATAGTGAATGAGGGTACATGAGGAGATTTTGAACGCCGCATATATGTCAATGCTTGTGAATTCCCTCGCAAAGTCCTAATTGCACCTAGAGATGCACCTCAAGATTTCTGCTGTCAAAATAAAAGTCACATCCTCTAGCACTGGAAACCTACACTTTTTATTTGTGTATATATTATATATATATATACACACAATATAAAGTCACATATATATATATATATATATATATATATATATACAGGTCCTTCTCAAAAAATTAGCATATTGTGATAAAAGTTCATTAT